>JAUCMU010000080.1:16473830-16487569 GCA_032275025.1 Enteromius treurensis | reverse complement strand
GTTCTTCTATTTGATAATGTTCAGTGCTTTGCTACAATCTGTATTGTTAAAAGAGCTATAGAAATAAAAGTGATTGACTGATTGAACAGTCTGTAAAAACAACCAGTCTATAATAGTAAAAATCTCCCCACTCATATTTTTCCAATCCTGTTAAATCATAAACGGTGTCTCTGAACAAGCAATTCTAGATTCCCGCCCATTTGTGTCAGCGTCAAAAGTCGTTAATGTTTGTGCCAATCATTTTACACGGGACTGCCTCACATAAATGCCAAACCGGCGTTCTGAAAAAGCTTCTTGGCACCGAAGGCAAAAGGGCTTTTCTCACTGAATGCAAAAAAATTAGTTGTGATGAAGGTTTTGCTATAAATCCCAATGACCATTATACCAAGCGCGAGGTGCATTTCTGGCTTTTATAGAATCAAAATCAAATATAGATCACTATCGGAAAAATTGTGTTGATGGCTTAAAGTGGGTTTTAAGCAAATTAACAACTACATATATTTTCAAATGTGGCTCGATGCTAATTGTGCTTGGTGTAAATAATTCAATACTGTATAGTGAGCAGTAGACAATGTTAAGTCTGTATATGACTTACACATCTACGGGAAAATGCATTTGTCAGTCAGCGCCACCTAGTGTTCAGACGTGAATTAGCAGCCAATCAGAAATGGCCTTAATGTTGCTAAACTTATCATGATCGTAAATAGTTATGTGGTAGTTAAAAACAGATGTGAAACCATCTGTCAGGCTCTTCACTAGTAGCATGGATTTTCTGACATTTTCAGTGCACGAGATTGTTGTTTTGTTTTTCCCTGCTCTTGAAGCTCCACCCTCTTCTGAAAAAGGGGCCGGAGCACCAGCTCATTTGCATTTGAAGGGACGAACATTTCCTTTGGCTCATTCCCTTAAAAATGGCAATTCTAACAAGCTATAAAAATGCTCTGTGATGTATTTTGAGCTAAAATGCACATACACACTCCTGGGACATCAAAGTGTTATTTTACATCTTGTTCAAAGGGGTATAATAGGTCATCTTTAATTGTGATCGTCTTCTTCAAACACTGAGCTGGTCTACCTTGTGCTCTTGAACTGAAGAGCTACTTACAGGCCCTCATGAGCTCAAAGACTTTCTCTGGGCATCCCTCGGGTCTGTCCATGCGGTAATCTTTCTCTAGTAGCTCATACACCTGGGACAAGTCGATTCCAGGATACGGAGACATCCCGTAGGTAGCGATTTCCCAAAGAAGGACACCAAATGCTAAAGAGTTCAAGCAAAAATGTCAGTTTTACACACAAGATGACACAGATATGTCTCGACCTGGGAAGTGCTTACCCCACACGTCTGACTTGATGGAGAATTTGTTATAGGCCAGACTCTCCGGGGCGGTCCATTTAATGGGAAACTTGGCTCCTACATGGGCTATGTAGGTTTCTTCAGTCATCAGGCGACTCAGTCCAAAATCTGCCACTTTGACTAAGTGGTTTTCCCCGACTAAGCAGTTACGGGCAGCCAGATCCCTGAAACAAGAGCCAGACCGTGTCACATCCTACTATTACTATTGTTTGACCTTTTTATTTGACTTTTTTTTTTTTTAACTAGTCAACTTGAAAATGTAACTACAGCATGACTGAAGTGTTCACATAATCTTTCACACGTAACTTTTTCTTTATTAACCCTCAAAGTCCGAGACGGCCATAACTATTGTTACATATACATAACTTTTGACCCACTAATTCTACAGGAATGCTTTGAAAAGTGTCATGAAGATTCTCTGCTATTCAGAAATACTGCATTTGGATATTCAGAGTCTCCAAAACAAATGTAATTACATCATCGTATTCTGATGGGAAAAAGTCACTTTTACGGTTTTTGTTTTTATATAACATGGTTTTCATTTTCCATGTTTTTCGCTGAAAAGCCCCTAAAACAATATTGTACTAATTGGATATAAATGGCTTAGGGAATGTTAAATACAGACAGAATTTTATTAGGAAGTGTGAAACCCCCAGATACCACTGTCTGAAGAAAAAAACTCCAGGAGTTTCAGATTGAGTACCCAGTACTTTCACTTATTGCTTGAGTTATTCATTCTTCGAGAAAGCAAAAGGAAAATTGGGACTTTACATGAGCTAGACTGAAAGTTCAAGTTCTTCTCTTTATAATGATATACAGCACTGATGCTGCGGATAAAAGCTGAAGAACCTACGAAAAAGACTTCAGTCTGTCACCACGAAGCAAACATGAAATACCAGTCTTCAAGTTTTTTGGAAATGCACTGCTTTTCCTTTGTTTCTTTCTGCTGCGCTCGTGTCTCATCCTCGAAAGAACTTTATAAAAACACAGCACTCAAGTTCACTCCCATCTTCTGGCATGTTTTTATTATTCTACACAAAAGAGCACTCTGTGTGATTCTTCTGATACTCCACCACAGAGCAGTTCATCACCGTGTGATTGGATCCTTCTCTTCTCTTTACTGTTCTCACCTCTATACTGTCAGTGTCTTATTCTAACATTTGGTAATATTTCTATTTCTCAAATTCACCATTCCTCGATTTCTAACATTACATTCGAATTAATCGAAGAAAAAAAAAAATCACCATCGCCACACTTTGTCCTGTAATGTTTAAGTTCACAGAATCCAATAAAGACGTTTTGTGAACTGATGGTGCTCTGCGTTGTGTTTTTGTATGTCTATTTAAGAAATTGTGTTCGGTTATCTTGCTTATTTTAGCAAATCAGGCCAAGAAAAAGACATCATTGCCTGTCTAGATGCGGTAATTATTGATGTTTAATGACTCAAACAGCATCTGTGAGTGTGTGGGGCTCACCTGTGGATGAAGTTCTTCTTCTCCAGATACTCCATGGCGGAGGAGATCTGCGTGGCCATGTAGAGCAGCACCACAGCATTCACCTCCTCGTGATTACAATCACGCAGGTAATCCAGCAGGTTTCCGTGGGTCATGAACTCAGTGATGATGTAAAACGGAGGTTCCCGTGTGCAGACACCTGACATCAGACAAAAACATGCTTTGTGAAGGAAACCTCATTTAGAAACACATTCCTCCAGAACATCATTGTTCAGCACAAAACGCTCACAAACATAGACCTTTAGCATGAAGTCTCCTATTTGTTGGCTGAAGTTGGTGGATTGGTAACAAAAGTGCTGCTCTGACCTCTTTTATGACATTAACTTTCCTCTCGCTTTTCTAAGAAATAATATGGACCACAGAGCTCAGTTTTGGATCATTGAGATTTATACATCATCTCCATTTATCCATTATTTTGGATGCGATTAATCACAGCCCAGCACTAATAAATCCATTATCTTTATTTGCTATGATGAAGTACTTTAGGGTTCGCTAGTATTACATCAACGTTTATTTCTTGATTTAATATTTATAATTTAATCATCAATAAAAATGTAATGCATTTCCACAATTGGTTTTTTTTAGTCCCTGTATAAACGGACTCACCTAACAGCTGCACCAGGTTCGGGTGTTTGATTTCCTTCATGACCGCAGCTTCTTTTAAAAACTCTTCCACTTCCATTGTGTCCTCCTGCAGAAGATGAAAGAGCGTTCATTACACGAGGATGCTGTAACGCAGCAGAGGTCACAGACTCTGCTCAGAAATCATGAGCAGAACTATAAGAAACAATATCTTAATTAAAAGGCTAAACAAGAATTTTGAATGTTTTTTGTTTAGCCTTTGAATTGAGATCATATTTCTTAGTTTTTTTTAATCAAGACTTGAGTCATTTTACTTGTCATGTGAATACAAAATGTTTAGATACCAGTAAAACAGACAGAAAGACTAAACAAGAGTTTAAACAGAGTGTGATGTGTTCTCTGTGTCTCTGACCTTTAGTGTTTTGACGGCCACGGTCAGGTTGTACTTCTTCCAGACGCCCTCATACACCTCTCCGTACTGTCCTCCGCCCAGCTTGTGCTTCATTGTGATATCGGTGCGCTCCATCTCCCATTTGTCGTAGTTGGGTGAGACGCCATAGATGGTGGGCTTGTTGCGTTTGGGCGCTGGGTAATGCAGCGTCGTGATGAGGCCGTCAGAGACGGTGGAGTGATGGTGAACCAGCTCCGCTAGTGTGTTAAAGCGGCTCTCCGACGAAACATACAGCTGCAGAGGAACAGAGGCGAGAGCCTGAGCGAGAGAACCCTGCTTCCAGACGCTCAAACACAGAAGACCAGACACCCAGGACATACTGCATTACTGTCACCATGAAAACAACGCGCACTATTCTTATCCCTAAGGAACATGCAGGGTTTATAAAAAGTGTTTAATCAGTGGACTTCCTTTTTTAAAAGTCCATGTTTTCTCATATGTGACCCTGGAGCACAAAAAAGGAAGATGTCAAAGAATATAACATTCAAGAGTGATACACTGTTTCCTGTTTAAATCCTGATTGTTCGTTGATGAGGCTTCTTTAGTGTATGGCAGTGTGTCATTTTAAGCATTCATTAGTGTTCATTCATCACTTCAGATGAGGCACAAGGGTCAAGAACTCGGATTCATGTCATGTTTATCTGTCAAGTGGTGGCTGTGCAATAATTAAAAGCAGCTGTCCTTACTAATTGGAAATGTTTCATCAGTTTTCTGTGTTTGTAAACCTCAGAGCGTGTTAAGAGTGAGCGGCTGAGCAGGAATGGCATCTGGAGCTCATTCCTGACGGCTCTGACCGGAGACTCCAGCAGGGAAGTGTGAGGCGGCCGAGGCATGCGAGGAATGAGCGCAGCGGTCATCAGCGTCCAGCAGGAATGCAGCGTGACACATGGACTCGTTCATCTGCCCAGACAGCGCTCGTCATCACTGCTTCACTACTGAGAGCACTTCAGCACGCTGTTACTCCATCAGGCTGACCCTCACCGAATGTTCAGCAGGAGAAATATCCAAACAGGGTTCAGCTGAATAATACTGTATGTGCTAGAGCGGTCAGACAAGCTGAAACCTAACCCTAAATACAATTTTGTACTTAATTATTATCAATATTCAAATTTAAAAGCCTTGACTTTAGTTAGAGGGATACAAGCGTTTGGCTTCTCTCCTGGGTCTGTCGCAGTGAAGGAATTCCCCTTATCCTCCTAATTTAGCGCAGTATTACTGCATACATATACTTACACACACATATATATATCAACAATCTGTGTGTATGTGTTATGTTGTAACAAGGTCATTATGCACAAACCAATGAAACCCCATCTAAGTCAGGCTGATACAGGAAGTGAGCTAAACAGAAGAGAATGACAAAATAAGAGTCCACAAGGTGGCAGCAAGAGACTGTCTTTGAGTGAGACTTTCAACTGTTCATTCAAACAGAGATATAATCACACTTTGAGCGGTTTCTTGGACATGGCTTTCACAAATAATCTCTCATTCGCTGGCTGTTTAGTCTTGTTAAGAGAAATCTAGTCTCTTAGCAATGAAAACACCATGTTGATTTGTTCATAGTACTAGTAATAATAAATAGCGTGGTTGCTGCATTACTCGGGTACTTCTGACGTGACAGCCCTGCTGAGGCCACGAGGGGCGGAGGGGGTCTCAAGCTAAATATTACTAATGTACATTTATTCAAAGCAATAAAATAACACTTATGATATGAGTAAAGGTGCAGTATGTTTGACTGACAGCTAGTGGTTGAAACAGGTACAGCAAACACAAAGACATTCCACCCCAAAATGCACATCTCAGAGTAGAACTACTAATATAGTATTATTTTTCAAAAAACATAACATGTTTCCTATCTACAAACGTGGTTTTTTTTGGCTTTATAAGAGTCAAAAACAGCACCTTTAAGATGTAAAACCCCCATTATCTTCTAAAATGAGCATTTTTAGGCTCCTATGTTTATCTTCAGTTATTTGACTTTAACAAAAGAACCCATTCATTCATCACTCACACATACAAGTCTAATAAAAACGCAAATTTTATCTGAACTCTTCATATTATCTGTAATTCCGGTCACTTCCCGTCAGCGGAAGCGCTCTGTGGTTCTCTCACCTTGCCATCCGAGGCCGTGTTGATGCGGTAGTGATAGACCCGGCCCTCGTAGCGCAGCGAGATTGACCTCTGACCCGGGCTGCTCTCGCTCTCGCGCACCAGGAAGCTGCCGTTGATGCCGCTGCTCAGCAGGTACTCGGCGGCGTTACGAGACACGGGCCCGTGATACCAGCTGTGCTTCTCCAGGCTGTTGACCGGCGTGATGTAGTTACTGGGAACCCAGCCCTGCCCGTTCTTGGTCTGCGCCTCGCACCACTCGCCATTGTGATTGTATCCCAGAACCCTCAGCTTCTCTCCTGATCAGAGTATGAGAAGCGGCACACATATCAATGTCTACTAAAGCGGTCATCGACTGCATGAGGGGTAACACGTTACAAGTAATGTAATCAGATCTAAGAAGTAACACAAAGTAACACTTTTTAGGAAATAAGTAACTCAAGTTACTTTGTTTTTCAGATTAAAAAAGTAAAAATGCATCACTCTCCATAAAAAGTACTTAAGTAATTATCAAAGACGCAGATAAGGATAGCTGTTCTGATGGCTGTCTGTGATCAGTTCTGATCTCAATTCTTGAAATAATTAGCTATGTATCTAAATAAATGGAGTACATATCGAGATACTAGCAATCTTTTCTTTCTTATAAAGTGGGAAAAAGTGCATTTCCATCAAGTGCTCAGTGCTTATTAAAAACGTTCACATTCAGTTGAAACGTTCTATTTTTGATTCAGTTCTTCACACATCAACACGCGTGTATCTAACCAATTAAACTAATACATCAGCGGCAGACCATTTACTTCACTGCCACCTTACGAATATTTCCAGAGGACATGCAGAGAAATAAAAATCAAACCTTTTATTTGGATAAATAGGAATTAATTTCAAGAACTGTGTTTTAGCTCTTTGAAGGATTCTAATATTGACCTGAAGTCATGTAAACGGAACCATGATCCTCCTCTGATCGTTTTTGATCTCCGTCAAATTCATGAAGAGTTTTGGCCCCTTTTTCATTGTGTTCTATGAATATTTTTGGGCTCCTCGAGGAACTGCTTTGAGAATAGCGGTACTATCTGTGACTTCTATAGGAGATCCAGCTCGTTAATAACAGCGGAGAGAAAGATCTGTGTTCCAGGTACTGAACACACACGCTCTCACGCGTCTGGGGATTGTGATCTTCACGAGCCGAATGTGGAGTAAGATAAAGAAAGAGGAGGAGAGATGAAGAATGTGCAGCAAATATGTGTATTTCCAGTCAGACATGTGACCTCATCCCGCTGTTAATAAACGGAGGAACAAAGAGCAGCTTCTCTGAGCTGTGTACTGCAGGAGAGCCAAATAAATACAAGAAAACTCATTCACTAACGATTAAAACGTCCGTCTTAAAGGAGACTTTACTGTGAACAGTTACTTGATTAATGAAAGCAGGAGGAACGAATCTGACCTGTACATTATTAGGTAGTGCAGGTCTCTGAAGATCCTTCACCACGTTTGGTGTTCCTCATTAAAAACTGTTTGTAATATTGTTATGTGATGATGTCAGCAAAACATCATCAATAGTCTACTTGCTTTCTTTCAATTAGCACAGGTTTTGTGACTGATCAAAGCTCTCAATCATGTGTGTGTCTGTGTGTCACAGCAGCAGTAGCAATATGGGTCAAAACTATACATTTCTCTTTTATGCCAAAAATCATTAGAATATTCAGTAAAAATCAAGAAGATATTTTGTACATTTCCTACTGTAGATATATCAAAACTTAATCTTTGACTGGAAATATGTATTGCTAAGAACTTTATAGAGGCCTATGATCAATCAGCTCCAAAAACAAATACAAAACCTGGGATAAATGACCAAAGCAGAGTGAAAAGGCTTGTGTTCAACAGCACACTATTCAGAGTTGATCGCTCTGTGGTCCTGAAACTAGCAGTGATTACGGTGAAACTTCACTGGTCCCGATGACGTCTAGACCGAGTCATGATGAAGTGTTTAACGTGTTCAGGTGAAGCAGGGATGTGTTTCTCACCTTTGGTGATGCTGAGAGTGTTATCGCCGCTAGCGACAAAGTCGTACAGTGCTACGAACAGATTGGGGTCATTTTCGCTGGGTCCGGCCAGCAGATTCTCTTTGGAGTTCCAGCGCGCCGCCTCGGACAGACCCGGGGCATCGAAATCCGGCCGCTGGAGCGCTTCTGCAAACACACCAGGGAAAGACAATAAATATCATAAAAATTGAATATGATAATGCACGTTAACATTTGTAACCCTGGATCCTTACACACACGTATATATATATAACTGAATTGTGAAACGGAAATGTTTTATCTGACCATGAATATAGCCAATGTTGCTGACATGGTGTTAATACATATCATATCAAAACAAATACATAATCATTTCTTGTAATTGTATAAAATAAAATACTAATTTTGGGCTCCACTGACCATAATAGTACCCATGAATCAAAACAGTGAGCTCACAGTACATCTCCACAACCATGCGTCATAAAACACGGACATTAACGCCCATCTGAACTCTTTAATGAGTCACATTCATTAATCTGTGCCATGAAGAAAACAATCTGATGACCTCACATACATAAACACAGCAATTCAGATACGGCAGAAGATTTGTTCTCATATATAAACTGACTGGGATATGAATCAGCTTAGGGGGAAAGAACAGTCAAAAATGTGAAGTCTTTCATCATTTACTCATCCTCATGTTAACGGTGAAATGCACAGGGAAAGACATGAGCGGTTCTCAATGGCACCAACGACCTGAAGCATGTGGACGACTGCTGCTTTTAAACAATGGGGCAATGGTTAACTAACCCTTAAATCACCTGTAAAACACCTGTGGCATTTGGGTAGTTAACAAAAAAATATGGATTTTTGCTTTAAACCACATCATAACTCAATGTCCAAGGCATGTACAAAAGAATTATGCAACTGGTCTTTCACAATGTTTAACCTTGCAATTCCCATGTAGCATGATCTCATGTTAAAATCACGAGCAGCCAGCCACCAAGAACATCAGATGCTCCTCTCAGCTCCTTTATACACAAACAGTCTGAAGTTTGTTCAAATTCTCTTCTGCTCACCAAGCCTGCATTCATTTGATCCAAAATCCAGCAACAGCAGTAATATTGTACATATTCTCACAGTTTAAATTAACTGCTTTCTATTTGAGTATATTTAAAAATGTCAAAGCTTCAGCATCATTCCTGCAGTCTTCAGTGTCACACGATTCTTCAGAAATCATTCCAATATTCTGATTTGTTGCCTAAAAAATTTATCTGAAATAGAATTATTTCATAAAAAAAAATGTTTTAAATACTGATAATAATATTAATAATTAATGCAGCAAATTAGAATATTAGACTGGATTTCTGAAGTAATGATGCAGAAAATTCAGATTTGATCACAGAAATAAATTACATTTTAAAATACATTCAAAAAGAAAGCAGTTGTTTTAAATAGTAAACATATTCCACAATATTACTGCTTCTGCTGTATTTTGGATCAAATAAATGCAAGCTTGGTGAGCGGAAGTCAATTCTTTCAAAAACATTAAAAATCTTAGTAACACTTATTCACTAATAACTATGACTTCATCCTCAATAAAGGCTTCCTTCGCTGCTTATTAATAGTTTGTGCGGTGAGATTAGGTATTGTGTAGGACTAGGGATGAAGAATAAAGCTTTAATATGTGCTTAATTGGCACTAATAAATGGCTAATAGTCTAGTAACATGAGGGCTAATAAGTCTAACTGTTAAATAAAGTGTTACCAAAACCTCACTGTCCAAATTCTTCTGGCTGGTAGAGTACACGCTCACAACATCTCAGACTTTAATAAAGACAAACCCTGAACTAACTCCAGAGAGCTCTCCGCACACATCTATCCAGACAGGAATCAGATTTCCCAGTGTTCTCTCCTCCCTCGTTTTTCCTCTCTTTCTTTTACAGCGAGCCAATATGTCTGGCTTTCCTCTCGCTCTTCCCCCTCCTCCACTTTCCAAACAGACAGAAGGAGCACCGCGGCCTGTGATTTTCACGAGACCATCAACCCCAGATCCATCCGTCTGTTCTTCTGAAAACCGAGGCCAGGCTCGGCCGCTCTGTAATCCAGATTCTCACACACACACACACACACACAGAGACACTTACCTTCCAAGTAACAGCTGGAAGACGAAGAAAGACCTTTTTTGGATTTACAGCCCACCAATTTTAAACAAATCTCCAACATTTTCATTTGCTTCCCAACACAACCAATTGAAAAAAAGATCCAGTTCATAAACTATACCGCTGTTCTGTTCGAAAAGTGACTGAAAACATAAAAAAACGGTCCACAAAGTTTGTGTCAGCAGCTTATGTCATGTATACCGTGAAGATGAAGTCAAAGACGGCTAAAAACCCTGACATCCTGACTTCACGCGGTACTTCTAGCAACTTTCCAGAGTTAGAGGCTCCATTTTTTCCCCCCCGCTCCAGTTCTTCTCGTTTTCCAGTCCAGTGAGGAACTAGCCATCCATACGGAAAAATCACATTAAAACACTCCAAGAGGAGTTAAACGAAGCAGTTTGAGGTTAGTGTTGTGTTTTTCATGGTGCTGTCGGCTAAGAGACGATCCACAGGAAAAGCGGGACGCTTGTGCTGATCTCTGCCAACAAAGAGGCCCTTTCAGGACGGAGCGCTGGAGCCGATGACATCACGGCCCTGGCCCCGCCCCTCCAGAGACCTGCCGAGAGAGAGAGTGTAACTGGAACCGGCCTTTGTCTCTCAGTCCTACACGGCTCTCGCTGTCTGCTTCACTCTCTTCACAAATGTTTTCACTTTGAAACGAAGACACAAGTGCACTTCACAGGGTCAGGGTTATTCCTGACCGATCACACAGACAAGTCAGTTCATAATCTATTCATGCCAACAAGCACGAAGGGAGCCATGCATGAGTTTTGAAGCTTTTTTGATGTCTGTGTGTGACTACAGATATGATATTGTTCACAGGGTCATCAATAAAGGATGGTATCAATCCGATATCAAGTAAATGCAGGGCCTCGGTGCTGTTGCCCTGGTACTTATGACACTTTAGGTCAGAGTCCGAAATTTTCATATGCGTTTTTTTTGGTGTTTTTTTTTTTTATCAAAATGCTTGCTAAGGATGTGAAAACGCAGAAAGTTATTAAACCTGATGTGAACCAACGTCATAAACAAAGAAAGAGGCACAACATGAGGCTGTATTTATTTTTTAATGCGACAAAATTTCGGACCTTTCCACTGGAAATGAACGAATAAAAACCCAGCAGTCCATATTTCAGATGGCACAGCCAGCAAATACGTCAGCATGGGGTTCCTGTTGTAATGGGAAATATCTCTAGCCTGTCGCTCGGCTTAAGTGTTCCAGAAAGAAGTGGCTAATGAGGATAAGCTCAGATACCAACCCGTCGGCTCAGAGCACACCGAGTGTGTAGAAAGCAGCATTAGCATTTCTCGGAGTCCATCCGCAGAACAGAACCCGGGCCACTCTGGAGTCCAGAGCTTCAGCTAAAGCATTTCTGAATGCAGCAAACTGATGGGATGTACCTGCTGGTCTGTGTTTAGGTGCAAGCACATTATGGTTGCTTGGTGAATTTTCACACTGGAAACCCAGGAATAAATAAAATGCAACACTATGCCAAAATGCAAGTGTTACCCATGCATGTATATATTTCAGAAAAATGTTACATTGCCTATATATTAAATGTATTTATACAGAATATAAAATCTATGATATAACATGGAAATATTTTTTTAAAATATATGACGTTTTTTTGCAAAAGCAGATAACAGTTGTTGTTTTAAATCATGTTTTTTGATTATGCTACCATATTTTTATTGTGTTCTTTTTTTGTTGCTTTTAACCTAGAGATTGAGAGGCGCAATGATATTACACAGCGCCTGAAAATATCCTAGCGCCTGCTGAACTCATGATACAGTAGTGAAGTTTGATCATTACGCCGGAATCAGCCGCCGGCCTTAGTACAAGATGTCACTACAGAAGAGTCGAGTTTTAAATAGGAAAAATCCCTTTGACTCTTAGCATCTAAAACACTCTGAATCTGAAAGAATCTTGAGCGTGATGCGAACGGTCTAATCATATTCAACGATCTGTGCTACGCTGCAGCTAAAAGTGCTCCCTCCAGATCCAGAACGATTAAACTCGACTGTTTAACTGTTGATAAATGAGCTTATTTTCAAAAAAAGTGTTGTGTTCCTTTAAGAGTTTTGATTAGTGCTGGTGACCTAAACAGCTCCAATAACTGAACGCTGAAGGGTTTTCTCATTCGCGCAGACAAAAGCAAGGGCTAGAGAGGCAGGTTTGGTGAAAGAGGGGGAGGTGATGTAGAAACATGAAGCACATTGCTCAGAGATGAGCTCATAGAGAATCATTTATATAATCCACTCTCAGTTAGCTGACGTACACCATCCCTCGCCATCATTAAAAACACTCTTTCCAAACCGTGGCGCACGAGTGAAGCAGAGCTTCGCGTGAGAGCGCTTTCATGCGTGTACTTGAAGCAGTTAGCTAAATGTGGACGTCTGCAGGGTTTTTTAGCATTACTGCAGGAACGGAAACATGATCCAGGTGTACGGGCTGCTGGGAAACCACAACAGGCCTGACGTCACTCACACAGTAGATCTGGTTCAGACTCCAGCAGAGAACCGCATCAGGACTAGCTGATTTAACATCCAGTTAGCATGTCTAGTAAAATCTAGTGTTCGTAGCATCTCTGGCCTGAGCACAGCTGCTATTAACAACTGGCTCGAATGATCCACACAGATCTGATCATCATCAGTCTGTCTGGAATGACATGAAGAAACAGAACTGAGATTTTTCTTGTTTTGCTTCATAAAGTTCTAAAAACTCAGCTTATTTTTTCTGTTAATATTTTGTATTTATAGAACACTCAAGAATTAAAATAATAATTTATTTAGAAAAAGCCTCATATTGTTTGTAGTGCATCAAACCTGCAGCACTGCTTTAGTCACAGAATCAGAAGACAAAGCACACACACACACACACGACACAAAGAAATTAAAACAATCTGAAATATTAACCATTAATGATTTGCATCATCCACCAGGTTCATCACAACACTCATATTTCACCATCAGTTATACTGCATGCACGCATACACACGCATACACACACACACACACACACACACACACAGTGTAATCTACACAGCGCTGTAAAGAGAGACGGGGGAGGAATGCACACGGTACGTTCTTGTCTTGTCCTGTTCAGTCTGTTATTCGTGTAATCTACACTTCCTGAAGTCTTCATGTTCTCACAAATAATTCAAGATGATCAACCACAAAAACACTATGGAATAATCCTCAAGATCCTTAAAGCTGTGTGTGCGCAACAGTAATTTAAAATGAATGTTGCTTTATTAGTGGAATGACTAGGCCTATCTGTAAACGAACACAAAACACAATGTTATACTAAATTATAAGGAACTCGGCTCAGTATTTGTTTCTGCTGTGGTTTCAAAATCTGTATCAGGAATTGTGAACTTTCATAGCTATCTAAAATATCATAGTAACCTTATTTACAGCAAAACACCCCTGATATACACTGCACAAAATAAAAAAGGGAACACTTAAACAGCACAATGTAACTCCAAGTCAATCCCACTTCTGTGAAATCAAACTGTCCTCTTAGGAAGCAGCACTGATTGACGATCATGTT
>JAUCMU010000080.1:16460069-16473730 GCA_032275025.1 Enteromius treurensis | reverse complement strand
TCTGGGACATCATGTCTCGCTCCGTCCAGCAACGCCCTTGCTTCACAGACTGTCCAGGAGTTGGCGGATGCTTTAGTCCAGGCAGGGGAGGAGATCCCTCAGGAGACCATCCTCGTCCTCATCAGGAGCATGCCCAGGTGTTGTAGGGAGGTCATACAGGCACGTGGAGGACACACAAACTACTGAGACTCATTCTGACTTGTTTTAAGGACAAGTTATTTACCAGTTTTATTAATTAGTTATTTTTAGAGGTTAGATTTTAGTTTTTGAGTGTTTTTTTTGTTTTGTTTTGGGTTGCATAATAACATCAAAATTAAAATTTAATAACTTTAATAACTTGTTTATTCAATTATACATCAAATAATGATAACCTTAGGTTCAGTGAAAATATAATAAATAAGTAAAAAAGTGCATTTATTAAATCAAAAACAGCTCTCTAGACTTAATTTTCAAGATAACTATCAATTATATGCTCATAGAATGTCTCTCCTGTGTTGAACTAACATGAGACTGTGATCAAATTGAACACTTAAAGCTGAGAACTATTTGTTATAATGTGACCCGTGCTGGCAAAATCAGTCAGAATACGCACAAACTAATTAGAAGTTACAGGAAAAACTAAAATTATGGTCAAATTTGAGGGTTTTTTCTAATAAATTGAGTTTTGATTGTACGATCCGACATGCACACACACACACACACACACAGAGAATTATTGAAATCCAGAATGGGTCATGGTGAGTATTTATGCAAACATAACATGTTACAGCACAAACCACATGAAGTCTGGTCTGATTTGGATCACTATGGCCTCGTTTATATATTGCACAATTCTGATCTGTTTATCTGTTCTTCAGTTTACACTTTTATTGTGACCCGTATCCAATTCCTTGCCATACCCCATTCATGTTTCCTGCGTTGTTGTCACTTTCTACTCAAAACTAGCCCAACTGCATTTTGAGAGGGGTTACCTGGTAAAAATACGCATTCGGGGGGTCAAAACCAGGTTATTGAGGTCTCTTCAACCCACAGATAATGAAAAACAACCGGTGGCAACAGCATTAAAGCAGACCAGAGACATGGCTTTCACACGTGCTTCCTCCTGAGAATAATAAAACATCATTAAACCACAAACTGTGGCAGTTTTAATGATGTATAGACCTCAGTGTCTCAGACAATCCCATCTGCCTGTTTACACGACAGTGGCAGTAGCACACATCTGATTTATTTCCACATGAGGCCTAAAACTGTTTTGAAATATATTTATACAGTTGCCGAACACATCCGATCTGTGTCACATACGAGCAAAAACATCACTAAACAAGGCCTAAGAACTCTCTCATACAACACGAGGTGATCCGCAGCAGCGCAGAGAGAAACATGCAACAGGTCTGAACACGTCCAGCCTGAAATACAGTTGATTCTCCCCAGAGACTAATGAAGACCAAACCTAACAAGCTTCTAGCTCAAGCCTTAACCACTAAAGCACAATCTGAGCGCATTCAGGTGCTGCCTGACTTATATGAACAGTTCAAAGGTCAACACCAATAACTGAAGAGCAGAGATGCACTCATACACCACCATTCAAAAAACATTTCTGAAAGATATGAATACTTTGGGACAGCACAATTTTGTGGAAAAAAGTAAAAATAGAAATACAACTGACATCACAGACTGTGGCTTCATTAAATACATGTATACTTCACTGGTTTCAGGGTGATGTACTGCATTTATACCTGTATGTAGTTCATGATATACTGTGTTTTTACTGTGAATGGATCCGTTACCAGCGGTTATCTTCCACAAAACCCTCAAAATAAAAGCATGATATATATCTGCTTTCAAACAATTAATCATGATTAATCACATCAAAAATAAAAGTTTTGGTTTACATATTATGTGTGCAGCAGCAACCAGCTCGCGAAAAACACTTTTAATCTATGGGGGCAAATCTATGCCGTTAATAAGCGAGAGCACCACTGATGCTGATGAGCGGTAAATGATTTCCACGAGAGGAAAACAGATGTACATGCGAAGAAACGGGGCCGCAAGCTCATATCGTGCCATCCATGTGCAAGTCAAGCACTGGTGCGCGATCACTCCTGCGCTCAATCCTTTCTCACCTGCTCGCGCGAACACACTTTTGTCACTCGTGGGGCGGGGCTTGGTGTTTTAGTTACAACTAAAACTAAAAAAATAAGACCACTGCAATTTACTCCAAAATCTGTATCTCTCGGAGTATGACAAGCATTTCATGCCAGTCTTAGTTAAATTTCTACACACATATTTTATTGTGTTTATTGAGGTACTTATTTGGTAAGCACCTGAATCCAATTGTAACGGGAAAAGTATAAAAGCACTGCTGTAATCAACACTATCCTCTTGCAGTGTGACCAGTTGGAAGGTAAAAAATGCTAGAAGTCTTTCAAAAGTAATTAGAAATAAATAAAAATAAATAAAAAATAAACACTAAACATGTCGAAAACAGTGAAAAGAAAGGTTTTAAATCAAGAAAAAAAGGCCTCAATCCTAGCTTTACTGTCACAAGGATTCAGTGAGCTTGACTTCTATCCTTAATATTTCAAAGATGGCAGTTCACAAAAAATAAAACAAACGTGCATTGTTTTGTATTGGTGAGATTAACAGTAAACTCAAGTGGAAAGTGTTTTTGTATTTGTGTTTGTTTACTTTGAAATGATTAATGGCCCTAATTTGAGCTTTTCACAAATTGTTCAGCCCTATAAGGACTTGAAGAATTAAAATTAATTAAAAATGTATTTCAGTTCGATTGAAATAAACGATTTATTTTCAATGCCAATGTACTTCCCATCAAAATCACTCAACTCGCTCTTAAATGATTGACTGCTTCCTAATACAACCATTCACATCATCTAGTAAGAATCTCAATATATAAACTAAAGAAGAAAAAACTAATCCAGCTCATTCCAATATTTGTGGAGCCTTACATTTATTTATGAAAGGAAGCAATTAACTGATTGAAATGTTGATGCCTTAAACTGAAGATTCAAAATGTACAGAAAAAAAACTAATAAAACATACGAATTTCAAACTTTTGAATGGTAGTGTATCTGAAATGTAACAAAATACCTAAAAACAGAATGTTTCCCAAGCGAAGTCTGATCTAAAGCAAGGCTGCGTTTCCTTAAGCATCATACGCTTAATCAAAGACTCAATGGAACCACTGGAGCTGTGATCAACGCAGCCTGAGGATGCTTCTGGGAAACACAACCCTGGAAGACACCAGCTGGTTTATCAATCTCTGTCAATCCTCATGTTGCCGTGGACCAATGAACTTTCTGTATGGCACATGGTTACGTCACCCAATGTGTATAAAGGAGGTGAATGCAGAGGTCAGTAGATCTGGACTCACCGTGGACGGTGAACACATTGCAGTGCTGCGCTCCCTGTCTAGACGTCTCTCTCTTCCCTGCTCCCTTGATGAAGGGCAGCGCCGGCAGACTCGGTCTCCTCTGGTCCCCGACTAACTTCCCAGGCTGCTGCCCCATAAGGGATCACGGGACGGTACTGACCACAGCGAGACGAGGGCGGTCCGGTCTCGGGTCATGCATCGACTGCTGGACTTCACGGCTTCAGAAGTGCATAGAAGTGAAAGAGCAGTGTGTCTTCAATGCACTGTGAGGTTAAGATCAGACAGCGATGAGGGAGACACATCCATCTTCAGAATCAGAACCGATGCCTGAGGATCCAATCACCTTCAGCGCAGACACACTAAAAACATCAACTCTGCTGAGCTGTCAATCATAGTGACGTCACGCTAATATGAACGTCTCCGATTACGAGCTGCTCGCGCATCAGATATCATAATTAGTTGATCCTGTGTCCTGTGCACTGAAGTGTAGTCGATCATTATTATTAATCACTGGGGAAGTCTTACAGTTCATTAAAAGCAATACAAAGGCTAAAACTTGAGGTGTAGCGTTATCTTTGGTGGTGATTGCTAGTATGTGTCATTCAGAGGTTATTCTTACACATCTGTATCATCTTTGAACAAGTAAATAATCGACGTCGCTGACGTAAATAACGTTGTTACTCGAAAAAATACGCTTTTAGATGAAAGTTCAGGTAGTTAAAAACAAGTAACGTTAAGATAAGTAGTCGGTGTGAAACAGTTTTCTGAACTCCCTCAGCACCTCTCAGGCGCCAATCCGCGCGGTTTTATCCCGATTAAGCTCTCGGTTCGTGTAACTTTGATATTAAGTGTTTATCTGGAGTTTGTTGTAGTTGTAGTTGTAGTTGTTAAAGTCCCTCGTCACTTCCGCGTGTCTCTCACTCCTCAGGAGACAGTAAACTCTCTCCGCGCCGTCTTTACGGCTCTCCTGTCGGGATCGTTTCCTCAACGAACATCCGCTGGATTCTTCCGCAGACTTTCAACGCTGGTTCCCGTCATGTCTTCATTTCACTTCATAACTTTTAGCACTTTTCTTCGAGTCGTTCGTCGTCGCAGAAGCCGCCATATTCGCGCACGCGAGCTGCGCTCGTGACGTCACACGCCGCGCTCTTCGCCTCCGTTTCAATAAAACCAAAAATCGCTTCGGTTTCGAAGAGAATACAATGTTTTAGTTGAAGACAAGTGTGTTTATGTAATAATACAATTATTTTTAAATGTGTTTTCGTTTGGAGTTCTTTGAAGAAAGCATGGCTCTTATTTTTTGTGTCCCTTCATTTTTGTGTCAAATAATTACTTTTAAAAATGTTGCACAATATTTACCCCAGTAAGGAGATTACGTCATAATTTGGGAACCCACATTTGAATTTTAACTTCAGTTTTCAGTTTATTTATCTTCATCTTTATTTCAAATGTTGAGGGATGTTGGTCTTATTTGTGAAAATTCCTTGCTTCAGAATTAAATTTAGACATTTACTTTACCATGTGTGATAAATTCTTGTTTTTTTTCTCATTGTAAACAAAACATAGAATACATAGGAAATGAATTGATTTTACTGCGAAAATATTATATTCTTAAATGTACATTTTCTTCGACATTACCAAATTTACAGATTTTTTGTGACATTAACTACCTAATCATGACACAAAATATGAACAAAAAAAATGTACATTTATGAAACTGTACAACGATCTGATTTGATTTACTAACGTGAGCTTTACTTTAAGGATGTTTTTTGGATTTTGGAAAACAGTGGAAAAACAAGTATGTAAAATGTGTTGATAATCATAAACAAATTAATATTTCTTATGTATTTGTGGATTTCTAAAAACAATTATAAAACTTTCAGATTTTCTCCTCAAGCTACTCAACACCAGATTTCTGATCATTATTATTAACTCTAAGCATGTATAGACTATTGTTCTCACGCAGTCTAATTGGATTTGGTTGTTTTTAAACGTGTGTACGCGACTAAAAGCGAAATAACAAAGTCACTTTAATAAAGTGCATGAAATAGTAATGATGTGGCGCCCTCTGTCGGATAACACCCTCAGGTCCTCTGAGATTAGGACGAGTTTATGATCAGCTTTGTAGAAATGTCTGAGTCCATCAGAATAATCCACAGCACTCCAGTCAACATCTGGAGAACAAAAGACGTCTTTAACTCAAATATGAGTCCATAATAACACTGAAAAGGTCCATTTTCCGTCTGAATTCAGCCACATTTTTGTTTAAAGCGGTTCTGGACTGTTTTAAACACTGCTTGATCGGAGCAGATTTCTCTCCTGATTCACACCAGAACACTTCTTCACTGGAGAAGAGTTATTATGGACATGTATTGGAGTCTGATCTTCTGTCTTCTCCAGATGTTAGCTGATGGACTGGAGTGCTGTGGATTATTCTGATGTTTTTATCAGACTCTCATTCTGACCAGCACCCATTCAGGAGGTTGAGTTTCAGAGTGTGTGATGTGTTTCAAAAGACACTTGTTTTCTGAAAAATTCATTTATTCCAAAATATGAACAGTGGGGTTTGTGTGAAGCAGTTAAAGTGACAGTCTGCGGATCATCCTTCATGCTCAACCAGCCGCTGTCTTGTTTCCAGGATGATCTCCTCCATGATCTCTGGCTTCAGGATATCTTTGATCTGCAAGCAAACACAGCGAGATACAGCGCTACACGAACATGCATGCAGAGCTCAATCCTGAGAGGAGAGATCCTGAACAATAATACCTGATGCGTGAGAGACGCTTCGAAGCAGTAGAGCACGCTCGTGTCGTACAGCAGAACCTTATGGGCCGCGAGAGCCAGCAAACAGTTCCTGAGCCTGGAAATCACCTCCCGATCCGACAGGGACACGGGCTGAGCACCACAGAGACCAAAATCAACACAGCAGTCGTTCAGAAATGCTTTTTCTTCTGCTACAGTGTGTCATTAGGAAATATCAGTTTATTGCTGTGACACCGGAGTGTGTTGTGTGTTGAGCGGCTGGTGTGTGTTATTAGTGTCCATCACCTCCATGCTGGTGTAGAATCCCCCGGCCTCCTCGTCTTGTTGAGCCGGTGTGGGATAAAGCCACACAAAGCCGTTGTTTCCCAGAATGATGGAGGCTCCACATGGCAGATTGTGGAAGTGTGTCTTCTGTCTCTTGACGAGGGACGGAGACAGCAGCACCAGCACACCCTGTCCCAGCTGACACAGACACAAACACAGCATCAGCCGCTCGTCTCAGACGCTCTCTGAACGCTTTAACGTCTGCGCCGCTCTCACCTTGCCGTACTTTAAACTGCGTGTGTGTAGAGACAGAGCGCCGTCTGAGAAGATCGACTGAACCTCGGCCTGCGAGACGAGTCAAGGATCACCGCTGCAATCATTAGAACCACGAACTCCTGACTGATCCGAGCGAGACGCTGACGCACTCCAGCTCTCTACCAGTCACAATCTAATGTACTTCGCTATGAGAGCAGGAAGATGAATTACTGAAGGATACGCTGATGAGATCTCCTTCCTGAAGATAGTCTCTCATGGCCAGCTCGTCCTGCGCTGATCTCCGTCTCTGAGACACAAACACTATGACTTCTGATGATCTGCTCGTCACCAGGCCTGCATTTAATTCATTCAAACTACAGCAGCAGCAGTAATATTGAGAAATAGTTTTATTATTTAAAATTACTGCTTTCTATTTGAATACCTTTTAAAACGTAATTTATTTCTGTGATCAAAGCTGTGTTTTCAGCATCATTACTCCAGTGTCACAGGATCCTTCTAATATGCTGCTTAAGAAACATTTCTGATTATTATTATTATCATCAATATTTAAAATGGCAGAACTTCAATGTATATTAAGATTCAAAGATCAGTATTTATCTAAAAACAGGGTTTTGTTACACTATGCCACTCAAAAGCTTGGAATCAGATAGAAAGGAATACTTTTGTTTAGCAAAGACGCTTCAAATTGATCAAAAGTGATCATAAACACATTTATAACGTTACAAAAGATTTCCATTTCAGATGAAAGCTCTTCTTCTGAACCTTTCATTCATCAAAGAAGCCTAAATAAGATCAGCTCGGCTGTTTTCACATCAGAAGATTAGCATGATTTCTGAAGGATCATGTGACTGACGTTAAAATATTTGAAATGACTTTATATAACAAGACTTTTAAACTTTTAAAAGATGGAATAATAATAAATAAATGACAATAAATTACATTTTTGCTGTACTTTTGATCAAATAAATCTTCGACCAAACACACGATTAATAAAGACACTATGTGCAGACAGCTTTATTAATGTGTTTTAAGTGGCGTAATCAATTAAAACTCGTAACGGGAGGAAAATACTTAACACATAATTAAACACATTCTTATTCTGGGCTCATCTGCTTGTCTGTACATGATTCACTTTATTAATTACGGGGCAGTTTCCCGAACAGGGTTTAAGACTAAAATGAAAGTTAGAGCTGTCTAAACTGGAAAAAGCTTGCACTGACGTAACGTCAAAATACATTACTGCCATTGTTTGGTCTTAAAATGCTCACAGGTAATGCTTTTTTGTAAAACATGTTTCTAAAAACTACTTAAATGTCCTAAATTACCAAAGACCTAGTCCTAGCTTAATCTAAAACCTGTCTGGGAAACCGCCCCAATGTGTTTAGTGAGTTCAGTCACTTAAGTACACAGTTTTTCACATTCCAGAATGTCCTGAAGAAAAACGTACGGTTCAAAAGCAGGCAGTGTAGTTACATACTGCACACAGTTAAATATTGGTTATATGAGTGCTTATATAGGTATATATATATGCACCGTTGCCCTTCTCTCTCGCTGGTTTATGACCGTGGTAATGATAATGTTCTGTGTCCTCACCAGCTCTCCTCCGGGCAGATTGACTGCAGACAGCAGCAGAACTGAATCCAGACGTGAATTTGTCTCCACTTTCCATCGCTTCTGCTGAACCTGGACCATTACAGACACACTTCGTCAGAGAGCTGGCCTCCAGAGACCAGATACAAACCCCTGAACACAACACACCTCTGTGATTCTGCCCACGATCACGTCCCCGACCTCGCCGTTATACCTGCGCCGAGAGAGAACGAGTGAGAGAGACACAGGGCTGGGGGAGAGTTCTCCGTCATCATCGATTAGTCTGGCTTGTCTTCAGTTAACGGACAGAACACCTCCTATCCAATATCATATAAGCATTGTGCTTTGGTATACTTTTAATATGGAATAAAGCCTCAGATTTGATTATCTCCTCTGCTTTATTTCTAGTTATAGCCCCAAATAAACTGAATGACTAAATATTCTAATAGAAGCTAAAAGAAAGAGTAGAATCTGTATCGTGTCTCATGTAATCACTCAATCAGTGTTTCAGCCTCAATATAAGCACTTCTAGACAGTGTACAGTCACATATTAACATATTCAGTGACAATAAACTGGTTAGTCAGAAAGATCAACTCATTTGTCTGTAATGTAAACCGTTGTATAGCCTACAAAAGGTCTGTATGATAGTAACGCAGCAGTGAGCTCGTGTTCTACGGCATTAGTTCAGATAATTGTTTTTAATTTGGCAAGTCCTGTACCTGATATATATCCAAAATAACTGTAAATAATGAATGAAATGAGTGATGGAATGGAAAGCTTGTGAATGGAGAGATCAGTGTTAGACTGTAGTATGTACTGCAGTGTGTATCTCAGTGTAGTGCACCTGGTCTTCAGCGGCTTGACACAGATCAGTTTGTTGACCCGCTCCACTTCTCCAGCCACTGACGCTGTGAGTCTGTCTTCATCCATGTACGTGCCATGACCCCTGAGGAGGAGACCACACACACACACACACTCTCTAAACAACACTACTTACACCAGAGCACATTCAGTCGCATCTCAGTCCTGAAATACTGGATAGTTAAAGTGTACCTGAAGTACAGGTGCTACACAATCAAATATTCTTCAGTCTTTCTTTAGTTTAGTGTCAAATGATTCATTGTGATTAAACACATCCAAAGTAATGTGTGTGTGTGTGCGGTGTATATTCATTACACATATATAAATATACACACACTGTATATTTTTTAAGATTTATGTATGTACATTATTTATTTATAATCTTATTTTTTATATTATACAAATACATTATTTTTAATTGATTTTTTTTTTTAAAAGGTTGTATTTTTTATGTGATTAATTGTTGGACAGCACTGCTTTACTTCAGCACTACTTCAAAACAATGAATGCACATTAAGTACAAAATTAGTTGAGCCAATTAAGAAGATCTTAATTATACTAGCTTAGTATAGCAAAAGTAAAATTGCTGAGTATTTTTATTAAGTACACTTCCATTCAAAGTCAAAGATTTCTAATAAATTATCTTCTTCTCACCAGGCCTGCATTTATTTATAAGAAGTAATATTGCAAAATAGTTTTACTAATTAAAATAGATGCTTTCTATTTGAATATTTGTTTATTTGTGTAAGTTCTGTAAGTTACATTTTCAGCATCGTTATTCTTTAATCATTACTTCAGTGTCACATTACCCCTGAAAACTCAACTATACTCACAAAAATAAATGAATATATATTAAAATAGAAAACATTTATTTTAAAAGACTTAATAGAGTTTAAACAAATACACTAAAATGTTTGACTGTTATTGTAGATGGGTATATAAATGTATTTCTAGTATACTTAGCATGAATATTTATTTTTCAGCAGGGTATTCACATGGGATGGTTATTTTTATTTTGCATGCTTTCACATTAAAACGTATAGTTTTATTTAATTAATGTCCTTTGTCATCTTACTATGAACAAATCTACAGCATAGACGCACATGACTCAATAGAGGTCTCCTTGCTAAAACAGTGGTAGTCCTCTGATATCAAGACCTTGTGTGTAATTTAACACTATCTCTGCTGTGTCTTTCACATGATGTCACACTTCTGGAAGAAGTTACTTAGAATCGAACTCCATACTCCTTAGTGAACGGAGTTCTCCAGATGGACTCAAGTCATTATTTTACAGCAGGACAAGCTGATATTAAGGTTTTCACTCAGGTCCGTTAATCCGATATTTACACACGTGACTCGGATGGGCCTGTGTTGATTAGGATAATAGCTCGTATAAGCAGGTGTTAGTACCTCATGAAGCCCGTGTCAGATGTGATGATATCCCCAGGAACCACCAGGTGTTTTTCATCCCGGTTAGACCGAGGTACAGCCGGTGAGATGTGTCTGTGTACGGCCGGGAGCCTCATCTCCGCCGCCATGCTTCTTACCGGAACCGCGCGAAACGGCGGAACTTGATCCGATTTCATAATAAAAGCGCAGCTGCAATTGTTTAAAATCATTAAATCAACTGCATTTGATGCTGAATAATTAATACGTCAAATAACTTAATGCTATTAAGTACTTTTTAAATCTGGGGTGTAAAACCTGTGAGCTTTTATTTTGTAGTGAGATGAGGACAGATACAGTAGAATAAGATTGTGTTTCAGAAACATTTTGGTAATATTGAGCCATTATACTTATTGTTCAACTGAATTTTACAAAGAATGCTTAGTTTAAATTACGAAAGAATTAGTTTATTTATTTATTTTATTTTTAATTGGCTAAAATGTCGTAACGCTTTGCCACATAAGTAATATGTTTAGTTAATGTATGTCCACAAGAGGGAGACGTTTCCTGGGAATACAAGCATTAAAAAATTGAATCATTTTTTAACTTTGGATTAATTGAACCAATGAACGAGTGTTTCGAAGTGCTCTGCTGGTGTGTGTGTGTGTGTGTGTCTGTCTGTCTGTCTGTCTGTGTGTGTGTGTGTGTGTGTGTGTGTGTGTGTGTGTGTGTGTTCTGAGTTGGGTTATGTATGTCCTAAGAAGATAGGAAATAGCAATAATAACATTTTGTATTATTATTTTTATTTTATCTTATGGGCTTGCCCTTTTTAGGATTAAATAAATTATTATAAATATTATAAATGATTGTAGACGCTTGAAGCGGATGGCTTTTCATCTGAAGTGGGCGTGTCTTGTCCTGGTCTGTCTTCCGGGGGTGTGGCGGATCGATCGCGGTGCGTCGCGTTCTGGAGAGATGAGCGCTGCGGCGGGTTTCGGTAAAGCGCTGGTCATCATCACCGGAGCGTCGAAGGGCTTCGGCCGGGCTCTGGCTCTGTCCATCGCGCCGCGTCTGGCGGCGGGCTCCGCGCTGATCCTCGCGGCGCGATCTGATGCTCTGCTGCAGCAGCTGAAGGCGGATCTGAGCCGCGCTCACCCCGCGCTGACGCTCCGCTGCACCGCCGCTGATCTGAGCTGCCAGGCAGGCGTCGAGAGCGTCGTCTCCGCGATCACTCACAGCGACCCGGACATCCAGCATCTGCTGCTCTTTAATAACGCAGGTGAGACTTTCGCGTCCTCACACACTTCTCTTAAGGGTGTATATATTAATAAACCTGCTTGTTTCATGTAGTGAAGTTAAAACAACAGCTCTTTGATTTGGAATATAGTGAAGAAAATGGTTTTAAAAAAAATAAGAAAAACACTGATAAAAGTACAGATAGATTTACCGTCGATTAAAAATACTTCACTACAGTTCTGTTAATTCACTCATCCTCAGGTCATCTCAGATCTGACTTTATACTAAGAAGATTTTTAGCTGAAATCAGGTTCCTTGGTAATGCAAGTGAATGGGTGCCGTCATTTTCAGAATAAAGAAAAGCAAACCACAAAATGAATCCCTGCCGGTCCTGACGGTATCTTGAGATCTTATGAAGGGAATTAAACAGAACTGAACTTTATGTACAGCTTTATCACCTCTAATCTAGACAAACTAGGAGATCTGATTCAGATAAACATTCCACCCGTTTGTTAAAGGGATAGTTCACCTAAAAATAAAACTGATGTTTATCTGCTAAGGCCATCCAAGATGTAGGTGACTTGATTTTTGTTTTTTACCTCTGATACATCACCCATTGAGTTGAATCACCAAGGATCACATTTCAGATGACAATCATCTTCACCTGAATGTAAATTATTGTTAAAATAATCCATCAGTGGTTCAGTAGTAATTGTACGAAGCTACGAGAATACGTTTAGTGTCAGTGCTGTTTCGGAGAGTGTTTATGTTCAGAGCAGCAGAGTGACACACAGGCACCGCCGAGGAGTCTGAATCTCTTCTCTGTGTTCTGAACGCAGCGTCTCTGGGCGACGTGTCTCGGTTCTGTTCTGGTTTCACGGAGGTGTCTGAGGTCAACTCGTACTTGTCTCTGAACGTGAGCTCGGCTCTGTGTCTGACGGCTGGAGTTCTGCAAGCGATCCCTCGGCGCTCCGGTCTGACCCGAGTCGTGGTCAACATCAGCTCTCTGTGTGCGCTCCGGCCCTTCCCGTCCTGGGTGCTGTACTGCAGCGGGAAAGCGGCCCGGGACATGATGTTCCGTGTGTTAGCCGAGGAGGAACCGGACCTACGGGTCCTGAACTACGCTCCAGGTACGAACCAGAGTCACTCAGCTTCACAAAGTACTGTACGACAACAAAACAAACAAAAAAGTAAGATAGAATTGTGATCAAAAAAAGTTCTGCTGGGATTGAGCGTTCAGTGCACGTGTCCTGAGCTGAACAAACAGTAGTGCGTTTGTATTTTTAATGTGTTTATAAAACAGAAGGACTGCGCTGTGTCAGAGTGAAACGACGTGTGAAATGTAGTGTGACTGAAAGCGCTTGGCTTTTGATTTGTTCAAGCTCATGAACCGTTTGATTGCAATCTTACAAGTATCGTGTGTTTGTGACCGAGACCGCTTATTTGTGGTAACGGGATGTGTGTGTGTGTGTGTGTGTGTGTGTGTGTGTCTCTCTCTCTCTGTGTGTGTGTGTGTGTGTGTGTGTGTGTGTCTCTGTGTGTGTGTGTCTCTCTGTGTGTGTGTGTGTGTGTGTGTGTCTCTCTCTCTCTCTCTGTGTGTGTCTCTGTGTGTGTGTGTCTGTCTGTGTGTGTGTGTGTGTGTGTGTGTGTGTGTCTCTCTCTCTCTGTGTGTGTGTCTCTGTGTGTGTGTGTGTGTGTGTCTCTGTGTGTGTGTGTGTGTGTGTGTGTGTGTGTGTGTGTGTGTGTCTCTCTCTCTCTGTGTGTGTGTCTCTGTGTGTGTGTGTCTCTCTGTGTGTGTGTGTGTGTGTCTCTGTCTGTGTGTGTGTGTCTGTCTGTCTGTCTGTCTGTCTGTCTGTCTGTGTGTGTGTGTGTGTGTGTGTGTGTGTGTCT
>JAUCMU010000080.1:16448773-16459104 GCA_032275025.1 Enteromius treurensis | reverse complement strand
TGTGTGTGTGTGTGTGTGTGTGTCTCTGTCTGTCTGTCTGTCTGTCTGTGTGTGTGTGTGTGTGTGTGTGTGTGTGTCTCTGTGTGTGTGTATTTGTATGGTGTGTGTCTCCGCAGGGCCTCTGGACACAGACATGCAGCTGCAGGCGAGGAGCAGCTCTGCAGACGAGGCTCTTAGGAACTCCTTCAGTGTCATGCACGCTCAGGGTCAGCTCCTGACCTGTGACCAGTCCATCAGTAAACTCCTGCAGGTCCTGCTGGAGGACACATACACCTCTGGAGCACATCTGGACTTCTATGATTTATAGAGTTTTGATTGAGGGATGGAGATCAGTTTAACTTCTGTCTGATGTGACCAACGGAGAGTGGAACGTGATCTTGACTTAATATCCTAATGATTTCTGGATAAAAGAGAAAAGTATAACTCTGACCCGTACAGTGTATTGTTTCTAGAAATCCACCTGAGCTCTTCTGACTGCTGCTGTGACGCAGACTGTTGATCAATAATGTGATATTGTGACAGTGATGATGCTGTGAGAATTGTGCCTAAATGTATTTGAGTTTACTTTCTAATCAGACGTATTTCTGGACCAAAGGAGCGCTCTCTGTTTGTGATTGTTCATCTTTCTTCAGTATGTTCTCAAACTCATGTTTGTTTACTAAAAATATCTTTCTGTTTTCATCTCATAAATACACTAATGACCTCCATATATGAATGCGTTCCTTATGTTTCCTTATGTTATATATTTTACTCTGCACTGTTGAATTAATCTTGAGTGGCTAGCGATCTTTTTTTTTTATATTATATACCCTTCTATGATCAGGGTATTGGGTGGATTATTCCAGCTGATAATGTAATATTGATGATTTTAAAGCCAGTCTGATCTGTGGTGTCAGTGTTGATGATGGTCTCCAGTGTCTCTGGAGGATCTTTCCACACACTCCTGCAGTAAACCGACGGATCAAACACACACAGATGTTTGGAGACAGGGTACTTTTTCCAAAAATCAATCACGATTGGAGGCTCTGGATTTCAGACGCCTCATGTAAACTCAGACATACAAGGAGCATTTGGCATCAGAGCTGCTTTCATGATGCCCTGATTTCTTACAAATCATTCTAGGTAACGTCTTTAGTCGTGTGTTTATCCAAGTGTTTTTGTATTTCAGAACAGATTACAGATTCTCTATTTTCTTGCAATTTCCATTAAAAACAAACAATTTTGGGTCATAACAGAGTTTCTGTGTGCCTCATCATTTCACAAATTAAAGAAGTTTCCCAATTTAAAAAACATTAAATGGTTTAATTATTTGAAAGCACTCATTTTTACTCAAGCGAACTTAAAAAGTAGGCTATCTGTGTTTTATCAGAACGTTTTTACGTGATATTTTATTATTGTGTCAAATTATTATTTTTATTTAAAAATACTTCACTACTGTCCACCTGCTCTTCTGTTGGTCTGTGAAGGGTTTTTATACACTCAAGAAGATAGGACCCCAATATGAGATTTGTGAACTGTAAACACACATTTTGAGTAATGAAGGTGAAGGATGAAGCACACTCTTTCAGAGCTTTCACTGTCAGGTCGCTCCAGGTCTGCCAGCGGGTGATGAACACACACAGCTGACGGACAGAAATACCCCTGGGCTCCAGGCTCGTGCTTCTCCTGACTCTGTTTGACAGCAGTTCTATTTTAAGCCGTGCTGTGGATGAGAAGGTGAGCTCTGGACCCAGCAGTCCCTGTCTGAGCCGAGCCGAGAGCAGTCTGTGTCAGCATGACCGTGGAGAGGATGGACCCCGTGGAAGTGTTTGCGGCCGGAGAGAAAGGCCGTGGCCTCAGGGTCACCAAAGAAATGTCGGCTGGAGAAGTGGTGTTTGGTGAGGCCAGCTTCGCCGCGGTCGTGTTCGACAGGTGAGGTCTTACCTGCACAGGAGTCTGTGTGACGGAGCTGGATGTTGTGCATCTCAATGAAGTCTTAAACTTGTTTCGGGACACAATGGACGGTGAATTTGTGGTACAAAGGGAAAAAAAGAAGCCTGCATTTATTTGATGCTGAAGTGCAGCAAAAAAAAACAGTAACATTTTGAAATATTTTTCCTGTTTAAAAAAGCTGTTTTCTATTTAAACAGATTTACATTTTTATTTATTCCTAGCTGAATTTCCAGCATCATATTTGTAACATTATAATTGTCTTTATCATCAGCGAAATAAAAGTATGGATTTCTATAACTTCTTTAAAAAAAAAATCTGACTCCAAGCTTTTAAAGCTTTTTATTTCAGATAAATGCTGATCTTTCTATTCACCAATTAAATATTGACAATGATAATAATAATCAGTTTATTATTATGATTTCTGAAGGTTCACGTGACACTGAAGACTGGAGTAATGATGCTTTGAAAGCACATGAATAAATTACATTTTAATATATATTCAAATAGAAAGCAGTTATTTTAAATAGTAAAAATATTTCACTGATTTTGCTTGTAGGCCTATTTTGGATCAAATAAATGAAGGCTTGGTGAGCGGAAGAGAATTCTTTTAAAACATTAAAAATCTGAAACTTTTGACAGCGAGTGTAATTTTAATAAGAATAAATCAGTTTTATGGTTATTTTGCTCCCATGACTTTGGTGACTGTGTATTAGTGCGTTCTCAGAGAAAAGGTACAAAGGTGCAGCTTCTGAACCTTTAGGGGCAGTTTCCCCAACAGGGTTTAAGACTAGTCCTAGATTAAAATAAATGTCAGGTACCATCTAAACTGGAAAAAGCTTGCACTGAGATATCTTAAAATACATCATCGCCATTGTTTGGTCTCAAAATGCTCACAGATAATGCATTTTTTTAAGACACGTCTCTAAATATTCGTAAAAGTCCTAAATTAGCAAAGGTCTAGTCCTGGCTTAATCTAATTCCTATCCGGGAAACCGGCCCTTAGAGTTTATTTACTCTACATAAGTTTATCTGTAAAATGATCATATGGTCTTGTCACAAACACAACAGACGTTTGTATGATGCCCCTTCAGCCGTCTCTGTTGGGAAGCGGTGTTGAACGATCTGTTAAATGGAGTCTGTACATATTCAGCAGGTTAAGCTCCAGCTATGTGAGAGCTCAGATTACTGAGCGACTGAATTCAGGAGCAGTTCTGCTAAACCGCTTAAAAATAAGCTTTTACACACTAAATATTCTGTAGATTGAAGGGTTTCCTATTACTCCCCCTCAGGAGTGTGTTTGGAGAGATTCACTGTGCTCCAGAATAACTGAAGGCTATGATTTTGATCAAATCGTGTAAAGAAGTTAGCCCTGATCAGCTGCATTGCCACGCTTCTCTTTATTGTCTTAGCTTTTCATTTCTTAACATTGCTTTTAAAATGCAAAGCCTCTTAGCCTGTTAGAGACACATTTAGTGTCTGGGTTTTTTTTTATTTCAGATGGTGTTATTTTTAGAATCCTAACTAGTTTTTGTACTTGTGTATGTTGAACGCTGTGAGAGCTTCCACTCTCTCCTGTGACTAGATCACGGTTTCACCTCCATAAACAGTCAAGAGCCTCGGCAGAAAACGCTTCTGTGAAACACAAACACCAGCGTCTGGGTAAAGCTGATATACAGAACACAACCTCCTCTTCTGCAAACATCTGCTTACTGTACGCTGACTTTATAAAGAGGTGCATTCGTTGACATCAGCGCTCAGTAATGTCATCCTAATATAGACAATCATGTAAATCACATGAAGCAGTAATTCTAAGCGTGCAAGCTGACACCAGAAGACTCAGATGACAGAACATCACCTTTATAATTAAAGCTAAATGCAAAGATCTTAATGGATATGAATCGCTGACTTGTTAATCCATACAGTTTGTTCCTTAATCATGTTTCTATCAAAAGGCACAATAATATACGGTAAAGCACATTAAATGTAACCCGTTTAAAGAAAGATCAATTTATCAAACAAATGTCAAGCATGCAGACCATATTTTATTTGATCCTTTGGGGGAAAAAATTGAGTTTAATATTTCTCTTATAAAGAATATTTATATAAAGATCCTTCTGAGAGTCATCTGCCTGTATCTGCAAAAATAAAGATATAAAGCAGGCACACTCAAAGAAATCAGGTTTTCTGAATTATTGAATATATATTTATATATGTATATATTTCTATGTGTAGACCCAGAACTGCTTTCCACTGATGTCTGGTTTGTTAGGAGAGGACAATATCTGTCTGAGATACAACTATTACAAAATCTGGAATCTGAGGGAGCAAAAACATCTAAATATAGTTTTGTTAGTAAATTTAAGAATATCTTCATGGAACATGATCTTTACTTAATATCCTAATGATTTTTGGTATAAAAGGAAAACGTACAGTTTTGACTTATACAATGTATTGCTGTCTATTTCTGCAAATACACCTGTGCTGCTGTGCACCAGAGACACACATGTGTTCAGACACAGCTGCTGAGATCTCTTCTCATTGTGAGTGCATCCAGTAGAGTTGTGTTGTTTACACATAATGAGAAATTATCTCAGAATAGGTCATTTTAGATTACCATTTCCATCAAAGATCTCCTTCCTCTCAAGCTCCAACACAGTCCTGCTGATAAAGACAGGTGTCCAGGGGGCTGTTCCAGAAAACAAGATTTGAGTACAAGCCTGGCCTATTTTGGTTAGTCAGGTTTACAAAAGAAGTCAGACTAACTGAAATAAGCCTGGCTTATTTGGTAAACTTGTTTTATGGAACATGCCACAGAAGTGATTCTTTTGTTGATTCCGTGGACTAGATTGTTGTGTTAGGTTTATTGTTTCTCTGCTACCCCCTAATAATGAGCACCCATGTCTAGTTTGTCCCTTGGCTCCCGTGGGTAATCAAGCGCTTGCATTTCTATTGTCAGGTCCATTTGTGGTTGTTTTAGTTCTTGTTCCTTCATTTTCAAATTTCTTGAATGACATAAACAAGAGCACAAAGACTGGAACAGCATTACATCTTAAAATACTAATGGTGGTCTACAGTTTAATTGTAAAGAAGATAATTGCATATGACCCTTAAAAATACAACTGTGCTGGATTTGGAAACTGAAATCATGTTGTACCTTTAAAAATCTTCTTCAACTTTGAACACCTTGAAACATATAGGGCCCTATTTTAAGAAGAGTATGTGGAGTCAGTGCTTTGCAGTATGTCACACGTCTAGAGTGTTTGGGAAGAGAGAAGGAGCACTGCTCCAAGTGCTGAGATCAGTTCATGCAGGGCCAGGACCGGGAGTGTGGATTCTGGGACCTACAGAGGATCTGTGGAAATAAATAAGCTCCCGGTCAAGCAACAGCAGTAGCCTATAAATGAAGTTCATAACCTTGCTAAAAACAATAGAAGCCCAAATAAAAACCATTACAGAAATTTAAATGGTTTCCATTAAAACCACTATTACCATTAGCTTTTTCCAGTAAAACCAATACAGAATCTTTTTGTAGTGTGTTTTGGGCATTTTAACATCCCACCAATCACACCGCCATTATACTCTCCATTAAAACCAATACAATTCTATTTTCTACTGCAGGGAAGTGTTAATGGACTGCATGCCTTGCATTTCTGTAGATGCATGGAAAGCTGCTTATGATCATAACTTTGGAATAGATCAGAATCTTTAATCATTCACTGTGATGCAGAATTAGCAGTAATTTAGCACCTGTTTGTGAGTTCACATGTAAAAATAGTGTTTTAAATGTATTTCTCATTTCTTACACAAGCATATGTGTGTGTGTCAGTCTCGCTCTGCAGGTGTGTCACAGCTGTTTCCGGCGCCAGGTGAGCCCTCACCGCTGTGCTCAGTGTAAGTTCGCGCACTATTGTGATCGCACGTGTCAGCGCGCCGCGTGGGACGAGCACAAGCAGGAGTGCTCCGCCATCAGAAAGAGCGGGAAAGCGCCCAATGAGAACGTGCGGTGAGTCACGTGACCTCGGACCGACCTGTGAATGTTACAAATGTAGCATGTTGTTAAACACTGTGATGCTGAAACAATATAGCGCTACAGTGCTCGCATTAGAATAGTTAAAGGCGTTTAAAAATATCATGTTATAATCAGCTATTCTACACGTTATGATGAGTCTTTTATTGGCCATTGTGTTCATAAACTCAACAGATTAGTCTGTGATTGGTTTAAAACACGCAACACTGTAAAACCTGGGAAAAGAAATGTGATGGAACAAATAAGCCCTAATATTAATTAGATATTATTACTAGCCAGACAGTCTCAGCCTCAGACGTCACGCCCACGTTGGCGAGCGTTGGCTGAACGTCTGATGCATACGGTACACTTTTCTGGAAATACTTCAGCAGTATCGAAGTCATCATCTGATTGGTTGAATTTGAGCGTATTTCCGGGGGGTGCGAGTGTCCTGTTTATTATCGGTCTGCCGAGAAACAAAGCGCAGACGTGTAATTGCGGGGAAAATCCCTGTCTTGTTTATATGAGTGACAATAAGCATTTATTAAGATAAGTTAAACGTTGGATTCTCAAAAGTATGTGATCCAATTTCACTAGTTGTGCGTCCCCTCCTATCTATTATGGAAGACCAAGTGAAGTACCTAACTGAGAAGGGAATATCATCCGCGTTTGCTGGCAAACATGAAACAACATACGCTGACATCGCAGCCGGCCGATTCAGTATTGTGTTCGATTCTCCAGAATTGCTTGTGAGTGTTAAAAACATGGAGAGATATGCTTAAACAGATGTTTACCACAAGCGTCTTATCGGGATTGTCTATGCTGACTGACTTGTTGCACGCCGTTTTGTTGTTGTGGGGACATTTCCACGCACCGAAACGTGACGCTGAACCAAACAAACTGTGATTGGTTGTTTGACATGTCAGTCAAACGGCATTATAGGCGGGCCTTGCCAAAGTCCTGGCCGTCAGTCTGAAGGTCTGGCTATGCGAGACTAGGAACTTGACTTGACTATAAACAATGACCTGACACATGGAGCAGTGTAACATACATTAATACACAACAAACATGACAAACAGGGCTAATGCTGCATTCCAATTACATCAATAGTCAGATGATGTCATACCCAAGTGGACCTGGTTCTAGTAGAGAAGTCAGAAATCCAAAATCAACAGTTCCATCGTTTGCAGTGCCGGTTTATTAAAAAACGCCTAAAAGCTGTATTTTGCAAAGAGAATGCCATAGTTTCATGTCTACAAAATAGAGTTTGGAAAGTACTTTATGCAACACTGCATTTATTGAGATGCAGACAAACATAAGTGCTTATAAAATGTATATTACTACTGTTTGTCTACTGTTAAAATACCCAGCAGCCGTATTGGAGTTGTCATGATTCCTCGTAATCTAGGGTGACCATACGTGCCATTTTTCAGGCGATGTCCTGGCCAGGATTTCTATATTGCTTTGATTCAAAGTACCTCCAGGGCGTCTTTAAAACATCGGTCTGCACAGACAAAGCCAAAACCTAGATATTTTGCTAAATAAGATGACAAGACAAATGAACATGAACCGGTGAGAGAACAGAACTAGTTACAAGATAATAAAAAATAAACAAGTTTTGTTTTGCAGTGGTTTATTGTATAGCCTATTATGCTGAGCACCAGTCATTAAAAGGTAGATCTGTGCTTTATTTGTCAGCAAGAGTTCTGCTGATCAGCCGGAAAATACAATGCAAGAGGTTGGAGCCTCCACATTGTGTTTGTGTAAAATGCCACTGCAGCTGAGTCCTCTGTGCTTTCACACAATACAGAATAGTAGCCCTTAGGGACAAGAAATCTCCCTGTGTCTCTCTCCCACCCCTAAATTCAATTCGTTTTCTTTCTTTCTTTCTTGTGTGAAGAATTCTTACATTACAGTATGGCAAGTTTTTTTTTTTTTTGCTTTTGGCTGTGTGGCTTTCATCCACTCCAAATACTTCTGGGAGTTTCATTGCAATCAAATTTGAAAGAATAATTAATACAAAATAAATGTTTAAAAAAGATAGATATAGTATAGTAAGCATAGTACTTGTAAAAAGAAAAAAAAAGTGCATATCTTATCTTCTCATGGTTTATATTGCAGCGTCTGCATATCTTCAGCTCTCTCCAAGATTTTTGATGTTTCTTTCTCAGTTTTTAGATGCTTCTGAGGATTTTTCACTTGTTAAATTGTTAAAAGTTAATCTATATTAAAATGGCCTTGGGGTCTCTGATCAGTGTGTGAGAGTTAAGAGGGAGTGAAAGGGTTCAGAGGTTGGGTTTCTTGTTTAACTAACTTGGGCAAGTCGCCAAATTTCTGTAGTCCATATTTAGAGTGAAGGTCATTAGCCTAGACTCAGTCCCAGATAAGTCTGCAAGGCTGGCTTGGGCTTTTGCTATAGCCACTTCGTTATGCAGTAGAATCATTTTAGAAAGAGAAGGGGTTTAAACAGAGTGTAAGCTATGATTTCCCCTCTCTCGTACATTTTTTTTTCACGTCTCATGACTTTTATCTTCTGAAACAGACACAGAGTAGCCGGTACTACCAACATGACTCAAAGTGACAGCTTGTTTGTCGCCCTGCTTCAGGGAAGAGGCCTGTTTTACACTAGGCAAAGCTATCAAAGGAAAATGAATATGAATATGCAAATGAAACCCATCATCTCAAACCTACCTAGACCTGTACAGGAAACACAGCAGCATCTGACAGAAGGAAATGGCTGTAATTATGTAAAACGTCAACGTGAGGGACCATGTGCTGCAACAGTGACTTATATTCACGGCTGCCCTCCGTCAGTAGCTGTCTTCCGCCTTTCGTTTGTGAAGCAAATGTATGCACTGAGCCTTTTATTAATTATATGACTGCCTTTCACCTAATGTGATGCTGCCCATGTATGTTTCATTTGGTTTTAAAGGTAATAAAGTGATGGTGGAAGTCAATTTTCCTTTTTTCAATTCAGAGATTTGTTTATTAGAGCCCTGATTTGTCTATCCACCTTTTTCCTCAACGCAGAAGTAAGCCTGCTGGTGAGGTTTCCGGTTCGTTAGATGCTATAGGTAAATAACGAGGGGAATAGCAGCGTGCAGTAAATGGTAAAACCGTTTACAAAACAGTTTGCTCATAATTAAGATAACGATCAGACACACCGAATTTCATTATCCAGCAGCAAAACAAACTGTTTTTACAGCTAAGAATAGCTGGACTTGCATGAGACTGGAAGCTGTACCCATAGAATTTACAAATGGCAATGTCCAATTTTACGTCAGGAAAAACGTGGATAATTAAGTATCGGAGGACTGGAATTGAGAATCGCTGATTTAAACATTTAAACATTGGCATATTGCCCACTTTTTGCACAACAAACAGACATGGGAAAACTTGATTTTCGAGTTGGTCTGAATGAAAATGCTAATTCATTCTTTACCACTAGGTGCTGCTTTTGCAGCGTTAAAAGCGTACAAACACTGCTTTAAATGAAATCTATCAATCGCCACAGAATTAGTGTCATGAAAAGGCGGGGTTTGGAAAATGTACTTGTTAAGCGAATCGTTTGGGAGTCGTTGAGCAAAAAAAAGTAATAAATAAATAAATGCATATTATAAGAAAATTAAAGTGTTTTTTGACCTTGCATGCATGGCAATTTATTGTTGGGGACTCACAAAACCAAAATATGAACCTTTCGTAACCCATAATAAGGGCATTTTTGGCAAAGTTGCCCAGCAACATTACTCTAAAAGTTGTCCTGTGTACCACCTGCCTGTGTTTGGTTACTTGGTTGAAAATCTTCACCAAAAAAGGTACATAAGAGGAACTGTGCCAACTGATTTTAGAAGATTTTTAAATAAAGAAAAAACAAAACAATGCTTAAAAAAATTCTGTTTTTTTTCCTCCACAAAATAAGTTATTTTGAAAAATTGTAACCACTGACTATAGGAAAAATATTTTCTTTTGTAGGTGAACTATCCCTTTAAAGGAAAGGTGTACCGAATCAGTGGGTAAAATATTGAAACGATTTGCACATACACACACATATATATATATATATATATATATATATATATATATATATTCGAAATAAATAATAAAATCTACAAGTAAAACATAAGCATAAATTAAAATAAAATGTGTACTAAATATGTTTTTTTTTCTAAAACAAAATCATAAAGTGTTTGAAAATCCTAAATCAAATGTTCGAACACAGTGAGTATGTTTAACATTTTGTAACACTATTATAACTACAACAACAAAGCATTAAGATATAAGAATATATTTTCAAAGAATCAAACTGTAACGAACGACGCGCTGTGAGAGCTCGCGCTCTCGCTTCCTCAACAAACAAGGCGAGGCAGGCAGGACACGGAGTCAGGAATAAAGT
>JAUCMU010000080.1:16407173-16425410 GCA_032275025.1 Enteromius treurensis | reverse complement strand
AATTAAGTAATTATATATAATTAAGTCATTAATTCAGAAAAACAGAGCAAAAAAAATTTTTTCATGAAAATTTATCTCGTAATCCTGAGATAATTAAGTCGTTAATTCAGAAAAACAGAGCAGATTTTTTTTCCTCAAGTGAATGCAATACGCTTCCGTACGTACATGACCTATTACATTTAAAATAGAGTTACTTGTAATCTGTAGCCTAAATGATTCCAGTTCTAAAGTAGCCTTCACAACAGTGCTCCTGTGTCCTAATCACACTTGGTTAGTATGCCGTGCATTATTTGACATTCATTCATTTAGTGTTCTTGTCGGTCTCCACCCTTGTCTACTTTATTATCTGCTTCAGGTTTCAGCTCCACCTGCTCCGTGAGCACAAGGCTGTGTCTCCACACCTCTCGAGCTCCCTGTCTAGTGCACCACATGCTGTCTGTGTAGGGATCTGGTGCTGTCTGTGTAGGGGACCTGGTGCTGTCTCTGTAGGTATCATGTGCTGTCTGTGTAGGGCGCGGAGCGGGATTAGAGACACGGCCGTGAGGTGAGTCTGGAGCTTCATCATGGCGGCGGAGTTTCGCTCTCTGCCGCAGAATCCCGTCAACAGTCATGAATGAGCTCAGAATAGCGCACTAAACGATTTTAAAGCAGTTCGTTTTCAGACTCGTTATTCTCTGAAGGATTATATTTCGTGTCATCGCGAGAGTCGCTGGATGTATACTAACATCTGCGCGTTATTTCTCTCTTTTCCAGCAGGTGTTTGGTTTGTCGGATATTTGAGGTGAAAATGTGTTTCAGGTAAATCTCGTTTTCCTCTCGTTCTCTAGTTTTCCTCTTTATTCTGGTGTTTATTGGCGTGTTGTTGTGTGATCTCTGACAGTCAGCTGATACTCGGTCATTATGCAGATTTAAAGGAAACGCATCCGAATGCATTACACACATATAAAACATTACATCATCATTTCATTAAAATAATCACGCCATTAAAAACATTTCGTTATATCGCAGTAGTTATCATGTTTGTTTACGAATCCAAAACATGCATCCGCCTGTTAGTGCTTTCGTATTAAACATAATAATAAACACACATTTGATCGTGCTCGGAGTAGTGATGCTTGTGTAACTTAAACATTATAAACTAGTCTACAGATATGTTAGGGGTTAGTGACGATTTAGCATGCTCTGCTTTGTTGTTTGTGTTCTTTTGTTGTTGCTGAGCTTTAATCTGACCTCAATATCAGCGACACACACTGCACTCATATTCTCCCAGCCGACATGCACTTATTTACTAAATATTCATGATTTTATAAACACATATCAGCCACAATTGTGCACAAAAGAGCACAGCTGCTTCATAGATGCATTTTAGGGTTAGCTAAATTTATTAACAAACATTCGATTACTAAACAAAACAAACAAACAATACATGTATATATATATGTGTGTGTTGTTTGTGTGTGTGTTGTTTTCCCAAGTAACCAAAATGTTTGTTAATAAATTTTGTATTAAATAAATATTCTAAAAACAAGCCAAACTTATTTATTGAGCATGTTTATTATTTTAAACTGTATTTTTAGATAGTTACAAAAGTGGCATTTCCCATTTTATTGTAGTGCATTTTAGTGTAAATAACTAAAAATATATACACAGTACCATAATTCAAATAAAAATGAATTGAAAATATTGAAACGGTGTGTATCTCTGAGGCAGTGTTGCAGGTGTTGTGTTTGCAGTGTGTCATCTGATCAGTCCCTCCCAAACACACACGTTACAGTAACCAAATGCATCAGGGCCTTGTTTACACATCACAGGTAATGCTAGTGAGTCCCGTTCGCTCTCAAGTGTCTTGTGTTGTAGTATTTTAACATCATTTAATTTACATGATCATTCTACTGCGTGTTATCAGACACCGTCTGCCCAACCTGACCCAGGAGACGCTCACATATTGAGTAAGTGGCGGTTATGATAGTGTAAAGAATGTGATAGTGACTCGTTTACGCAACACTAAGGGGAAAGGGATAGTGTTGTCCATTGTAGTGTCCTTTACACAATGCAGCGAAGGCGGTGTGTTGCAGTGCATCTGCTGAAGGACATGTGCTGGATTCCTGACGTGTGTAGAATTACTGAGAGCTTCAGCTGCTGTTCTTCACTGGCCTCATTCGCTAGAGAAGAGCAGTTCAGCTGTTCCTTAGTCTTACAGAAATCGTATGGCAGATATAAACTTGAGATTGCATGAAAAAAAACTCAGAATTAATACAAGTCCATTTAGAATTGCAAGAAAAAAACTTTTTTATTTGTTAGATATAAACTGAGAACTGCAAGAAAAGACCTGAGATATGAACTCAAACAAACAAACAAACTATTCAGAATTGCAGCATATAAACTCAGAATCATTATAAGTAAACTCAGAATTGACTGAATTGTAACAAAAACAGCATGATATAATAGAGTTACATACTCATTATATATATGTTATATCATCTCTGAATTGTGAGGAAAAAGTTACTCTCAAATTATGTTGGATATAAAGAGCTTGTTAAGTTGGAACAAGGCTTTTCTGTTTTACCCGGCTGTATGCCGTTAATGAACAGCTGTGCTGCATTATTATTATTATTATTATTAGAATGAATGAACTGTTTTTAATACAATTATATTTTAGTTCCTTCAAAACCGTAATGTTGGGTTGGATGGTTTCTTCTGTGCAGGTAGAAGAAAGCTTTCATTCGCGGTGTTCCTCAGGGCTCCGTCAGCGGCCCGTCCGCATTCAACATGTCCTCCACAGCCGTCCCCAAACCTTCTCCTGCGCTCTCAGCCCTGGACAATCTCTCCATATCGTCTCTGCTGTCTGGAGACCTGGAGGAGGACGGAGAGAGAGCAGACGAGGATCTGGCCGACCTGGAGGTGAACCCGTACGATGGGCTGCCGTATTCCTCGCGCTACTACAGCCTCCTGGAGGAGCGGAAGCAGCTGCCCGTGTGGAGTCTGAGGCCCGGTCTGCTGGAGCACATGGAGTCACACAGCATGATTGTCCTGAGCGCCGACGGAGGAACCGGGAAGAGCACCCAGGTCCTTATGTACATTACAAACACTCACTGCTTCACCCTCCTGATCTGGTGAACGTTCACAGGTGCACCATGAGAACAATACTTCATTTAGCCTACCACCAACTTCTGTTGAACACAAAAGAAGATATTATAAAAATGATTGTCAAAAGACTTCCATAATACTGAAAAAAATACTATTGAAGTGAAATGGAGTCCAGCAAATGTTTGGCATCTGACGTTCTTCAAAATATTTTCTTGTGTATAAAGAAACAGGTTTGGATCTACATGAGAGCGAGTAAATGATGACAGAATACTCATTTTTGGGAAGTTCAGCGTGTATTTGCAATGACCTCTAAGTAGTTACAGCGTTTCACTTCAGCGCTACATTGATATAGTTATTACTCTCAAATTACACTGTTGATATCTAGTTTAGCTGTTATTGAACCAACAGTCAATAAAAAGACGGCATCTGTCTCATGCTGTTGATCTCGTCTGAAGAATACTCGTCTCTCAGTCTGTTAAAGCAAAGAAAGCGACACCATTTTGCAATCGAGCACTTGAAGCCTGTCGTCACGGCTAAAGGTTGCTTTCAGGCACAACACACAGAGCCGCGACTGTTTTATTGCTTCTGTAACACAGTTACTGTGTAATAAATATGAAGGGTCATGTGACACTGAAGAGGTGTTCATAAAATCAAAACAATTAAAAAAGATCACCTTTTTTTAGTCTGTGGTGGATTCGGTGTGCGGCTAGCTACTTTCTTGTTTGTTTTAAAATGGTAAAGATATTTCACAATATTTCAGTTTTTACTGTTTGTGGTTAAAAACCTGTAGCCTTTTTGAGCAGAAGAGACTTCTTTCAGATAAATAACTACATTTATTTAGAATTGGCACACTATCTAACACAAAAACAGGCTGAGCTGATTGTTTACTCTCATGATCTGCTGTGCTGATGGACAGGACGTCACACATGCTGTCAGAAGAGCATTACACCACAAACATTCCTTTAGGATGTATTCTGTTATATTGTATTCTGCATTGCCCCATTCTATTCATGTCTGCTTTGTCCTGTTCTAGTCTATTTTATTCTGCGTTGGCCAATTTTATTCTGTTTTGTTTTGTTCTGTTCTATTCTGCATTGTCCCATTTGACTCTATTTGATTCTATTCCATTCCACTCTATTCTAATTTGTGTTCTCCCGTTCTATTCTGTCCTATCCGGCTTTGCCCAATTCCATACTATTTTGTTCTATTCAGTTTTGTCCTATTCCATTCTATAACGTTCTATTTTATTCTATTCTATTCTATTATGTTCAAATCTATTCTATTCAGCTTCTATTCTGTTCTATTCTCCTCTCCTCAGCTCTGACGTGTCTCTGCTCTGCTCTGCAGGTTCCTCAGTGGTGTGTGGAGTACGCTCTGTCTCATGAGTTCTCTCAGGGTCTGGTGTGCTGCTGTCAGCCGTATGCGGCGGCGGCCTGCGGTCTGGCTCTCAGGGTGGCGGATGAGATGGACCTGAGTCTGGGGCTGGAGGTGGGCTACAGGGTTCCTCACGAGGACGGCTGCACGCCGGACACCATCCTGCGGTACGAGTAGTCGCTCGCCACGCTCCGCCGCTGCTCTGCATCGTGCCGCTTTAACGGCGTAGTAACGTTTGCTCTCTGCAGGTTTGTCACAGACACTCTCCTGCTGGAGGAGATGATGTCAGACCCTCTGCTGCGGCAGTACGGGGTTCTGGTCATCGACGAGGCTCAGGAGCGTACGGTGGCCACAGATGCTCTGCTGGGGCTGCTGCGTGACGTGTGCCGGCAGCGCTCCGAGCTCAGGGTGGTGCTGCTGACCGCGTCTGCCGTCGCTCACGCCTTCGCCAGCTTCCTGGGAGAGAGCGTTCCTCACCTCAGCCTTCCCTCGCTTAACAACACCACTGAGATACTGTACCGAGAGCCACCCGCGGGGCGAGACCTGGCCACAGCTTCCTGTCACATGATCCTGGATCTGCACCGCAGGGGAGAGGAAGGAGACATACTGGTGTTCCTCCCCAGTGTGCAGGTAAGAGTCTCCATGAAGCGCTTTGAGTCAGTAAGAGGATCCGATCTTTTATCTGCTGAGGATCATTCACACGCTTCAACAATGAACGCACTCACTCTCCGGTTACTTGAAGTAATACGTGACCCAGGTCCACAAAACCAGTCAATTCTTTTTCACTATATGTATGTGTGTTTGTGTCTGTATATATATATATATATATATATATATACATACACACTATATTGGTTCACCCCCATACTACTTCAGTCATTTCCATGAGTGCAAACCTTCATGTAATGATATTTTGAGGAATCGAACCTATCATCAACTCACTGGGTGTTTGTTAGTACTTCTGTTGTGTGTTTGTGTGTGTCAGGAGATCCAGGAGTGTCGCGGGGCTCTGGAGAAGGAGTGTTTGTCTCTCAGCGCTCATCTGCTGTCTCTGCGTGTGTTTGAGCTTCACGCCGGCGTCTCGGGAGCATCGCAGCAGCTGTACGATCCAGAGAGCTCCGAGGACAAACAGAGCGAGGCGCCAGACGCCCCGAGACGCAGGGTCATCCTCTCAGACGTCTTAGGAGAGGCTTCCTTCTCGCTTGAGAACATCCGATACGTCATCGACAGCGGCGTCCAGCTGAAGACCGTGAGTCAGAGTGTGTGTGTGTGTGTGTGTGTGTGCGCGCACATGCTCCTAATCCTTCTACTCCTCCACAGATCTACAACCCTCAGATCCGAGCGGACTCTCATCTTCTGCAGCCCATCAGCAGACAGCAGGCGGACGCACGCTCCCGCAGGGTCAGCGGCACACTGCCCGGTGCGTACTACACCAATCAGTTCAGCTCACAGTCGTTTATTTGAAGTTGCAGTCCGTAACTTTTTTGTGTGTTCAAAATTTTCAAAATGTATATGTAGAGGAGAGCCTCTGGATTATTCTGATTGTCCTTGAAAACAGGTGACTCGGGTAAGAGAAGAGTAAGGGCTCAGAGAGTTAATAAGTACGTTTAATGTGTTGGGTTCACAAAGACAAGTCACATTGATGTTTCACAGATATACACAAATACATAGCACTGGCGTTTAGGTGTGTGGTCTGAAATACAGGAAAACTCTGGAAATTCCAAAAATTATATTACAGTCTTTCCATTCACTTTTACAGAAGTTAGATGTTTTCATTCTGAACATAAACAGATGAATGATCACCAATGGGCTGAGACTGTATAGAGGTGTATAGAGGTGTATAGAGTGCAGGGTCTTACATGGAAAGTGTCTGTGCATCAGCAAGATGACATATGCGACCTCTATTGGCTAGATATGAAAGTGCAACTAAAGGAAAAGAGACCATGAACCCATTTTCTGAACTGTGTTTTTGGCTTGTCACTACTGTACACCTGTAATAAGTGTTTATATGTGGACTATTGAGACTGGTTGAGGTAGGTACCGCTAGTACCTGTGTGATTCATCATACACATACACAGAGAGAAGTAGATCCGGCTACAGTGTTCTTCCACACCACTCAGGCATGCGTCTAATTACCTCTGTACTTTTATAATTACACTGTTAAACCATTCCGTACACCTTAACCCACACTTAAACCTACCATTACCACAAGAACACAAGAAGTACATTGCACTTGTTTTTTGATGCAAATACACAGCAGTTAAGGCTAGTGAATATAAAGTGGGAGCCAATAATATTCTGAATGCAATTACACCGAGCATCAAGTGAAAGCAGTGCTGTCGTCTGAAAGCAGAACTATAATGCTGTGTGTGTCCTTCACAAGTGCTGTTCACTTCTTTGTGTGGAAAAAAAGGTGAGCTTGAGTTTTTAGGGAAAGTGGTGTGAACGTGCTTGCGTTTACATGCGATCAGTTCATGGTTAATATAGATTATTAAACCTAGAACCAAAGAAAAAAAACGTGACTTAGAATAAAGTAAATGTTAACTGAAATAAGGTAGCAATTTATTTTACAGCCATGTTCCTTGAGCACATACTATGTAATTATTATAGTAATTATAGTATAGTATATTTTATTAATATAGTAATTAATAAAAAAAATAATAGTGATAATAAAAAATGGCATACGGTATGTTTAGAAAAACAACAAAATCTGACATGAACTCAAATTAACATGGAACCAGAACATATAAAAATAACGTCTAATTCAAATGTTAGTATGAATAATGAGTGTGTGTGTGTGTGTGCTGCAGGTGTGTGTTTCCGGCTCTACTCTCAGCAGATGTATGAGGACGAGATGCCGGCGTCTCGCTGTCCGGCGGTGACCGAAGCAAACCTCAGTCATCTGGTGCTGCTGCTCAAGAGACTGGACATCGCTGACATGGGCCAGTGCAAGTTCCTGGACCGGCCGGGTCAGCTCGCTCTTGATGAATTTTCATCAAGAAGCTTTTATTTTTAGATTTGCATTTTAGCTTACATTTTAACTGTAGTGTGCTTTTTATTTTTACTGTCATAGAGAAAGAGAGCAGGATTAAGAACCGATGCTGTAGAACATAGATTCTTTTGAAACTTGTGAATTCAGTAGAATCGTTAAAAGACAGAATCACGATTGCCATTTGAAGTGCCATACATTTAATATTGTTTGTGATCTTCAGTCTTGTGTGTGTGTGTGTGTGTGCGTTTTTGTGACAAACGAGCACATAAATGTGTATAATGACACGTGTGTGTGTGTGTGTGCAGCTCCGGCGGCGCTGATGCAGGCTCTGGAGGATCTGGATTATCTGGCGGCTCTGGATGATGATGGGAATCTATCAGAGGTGGGAATCATCATGTCTGAGCTTCCTCTGGAGCCGCTGCTAGCCAAAGCCCTGATCGCCTCCTGCGAGTTCGACTGCGTTAATGAGCTGCTGACCATCGCTGCCATGCTGACCGGTACTGACCGCTGACCACATTCATTTACACACTGTGTTGAGGAATGTTTACACACACACACAAACACACATACACACACACGTACGTCTTGAGTAAGTGTGTTATTTGCCCTGCAGCTCCGCCGTGCTTCGTTACTCCTCCGGCTAATAAAGAGGAAGCGGCGGCGACCCACAGACGACCCCTGCTGCACCCGGACGGAGATCACATGACCCTCATCAATGTCTACAACGCGTATCTTCGGCGTGAGTGACAGCGTCAGAGTCATAGCGATGGTCTCGTGAAGGAATTCTGATGTGTGTGTGTCCTCAGATAATGAAGACGAGGTCTGGTGCAAGACCAACTTCCTCAACGCCTCTGCCTTGCGATTGGCTGTGGTGATCAGGGCGGAGCTACTGGAGGTGATGCAGCGAATTGAGCTGCCCGTCTCTCCTCCCGCCTTCGGTTGCCAGGACAACAGCACCAATATAAAGAGAGCTCTTATATCGGGCTTCTTCCTGAAGGTACACGCACACTGTAAACTAAACCACCACGCTCCAGAAGGCTGCGTTCTGATTGGCTCATCACTGCAATATCTGCACTAGAGATCTGATGATGTTTGATGTCATCCTCACAGTTCTGATGTTTATCGTAAAGTGTCCTTGAGCTTTGGAAAGGCACTGTATGAATAGAACATTATTATTATTATTGTTTTTTTGTAAAGCTCTGTCAGAATTGTAATTTCACTCCTTCCTTCTAAATCAGTAAATTAAGGGTTATAAAACTGGAAAAATAAATAGAATCCATCATTAAAGTGTCTTTGTTAAATCAGTGTGTGGTCCTCAGGTTGCTCATGATGTGGACGGCTCAGGGAACTATCTTCTGCTCACACACCGTCACGTGGCTCATCTCCACCCGTTCTCTTCGTACCGCTGCCGCCGGCCGCAGCCGAGTCCTCCGAGCTGGGTGCTTTACCACGACTTCACCATCTCACACGACAACTGCATCTGCATCGTCGCCGAGATCCACCCGCAGATGTGAGTGTGAGCCTTGAACTATACTTATTCACTGTGTGAGTGTGTGTGTACTGGTTTAAGTACTTGTGAGGATGAAATGTCCTCTCCTATGTAGTGAAAGACCATGATAACCCACTAGTGAGACATCTGGCTGGTCGTCAAAAGTTAAAAAGGGTTATAAATCAGCCAGAAGATGTTTTGATGTTCTAGTGTCCTGCTCATGTTTCTGGGATGTGTCGGGTCAGGGTATAATCATCATTCACCTGATAGGAAATCAATGGAAAACAAACGTTTGTGTGTGTGTGTGTGTGTGCTGCAGGTTCGTGGAGCTGGCTCCTCAGTACTATCTAGGGAACCTTCCGGCCAGTGAAGGTCGAGATCTGCTGATGAGTTTCAGACAGAGTTTACTTCCTCCAGAAGAGCAGGACACAAACCCTCAGGACCAAAGCCATGAAGAAGCGGGCGGTCAGTACAGCACAGAGACGTGCAGCATTCAGTAACACACACACACACCTGCAGTGTCAGGATCGCTCTTCTGCAGACTTCAGGTCTCTTCTGGCTCAGCTTTTCTATTTCTGTAATTGACGTGCTAGGAAATATATATATATTTATGTATATTTTTAATAGTGAATAAAGATGTCTCTCTGGATGCAGTGAGGGAATCAGATGAAGCTCAAATCATGTTCAGTCACATCAGTAATAAACTCTGCCCTTCACTCTCTTCAATGAATCAATAAATGAATGACGGCTGCCATAGACTAAAAACATAAAAGGTGACTTTTCTTCTCTGAATTGCAAGTTTACATTTTACTGTATTGTACAATGTTTATTTATATATCTTTTAAAACAACCAAACAAGATTATAAACAATAAAAGACCTGCACTGACTGCATTCACAGCGGAAACTAACCTGAGATATAACCTGAGGGAATTCTCTATTATCAGATGCAGACCTGAACCTCTGAAAAAATGTAGAATCGTGTACAAGACACAGACTTGCAATTGTTAAACAAAAGGATACAGTCAAAATTAAAGGAAAAAAAGGTTTTTATTCACTGATGGAAATGTGCTTCCGGAGAATAAAGATGTGTGAGGAGTTTCTTCTGTGTTTGTGTGTTTGCTCACACACAGGAGCATCATGACGGGATTTCTGTTGAGTTGTGCTGATTTCTGTTTATTTCTGCTGTTGTCTGTTTGGTGTTGTTGTCTGCTCCTTCAAACTCTGAGAAAGGTCTCAGTGATGTTTCTGAGATGTGCCTTCACTCCAAACCCAGCCTGGAAGCACAGCGTGAGCTCAGGACTCTATTAACACCAGCAGAGCGTTACACTGTTCACTCTGAGCTCTGGGTAACTTAGGAACGAACAGTAACATTGCTCAGAGCCAGCTGGACTGTAATACAATTCTTAAAACAATCATTCAAAACCTTATTTATACAGCATTCATTCAACTTTTTTCCTGAAACACTTTGTTGGATGTTCATCTGATGTTTTTTTAATGTTCCTACTTGTTTCGGAACATTGTGAGAGCAATCAGAAGTAACATTCTCAAAATGATCAAGTGGAATGTTACAGACTGTATGTAACTGTACACGTGTAAATGTAACGCTGTAACTGTAACAGTTAGTATGAACAAACAGTAACATTGTAAATAATACAATCCATGAAACATTAACTCCAAACAATATTTATTCTGTGTTTATGGAACTTTTACGAAACTCTTTCATCAATCTGACATTTTTTAAACGTTTTTTAAATGTTTCCCGGGAACAATCAAAAGTAATATTCTCAAAATGATAAAAAAAACGATGTTTAGAAAATTAGCACTAAGAAGTTGATGTTTGTGAGCTGGGTGAGGAGTCGAATCATTGATTGGTTTTGTTCTGTATATTTTGATGTGTCTGTTTCTGCACCTCGTCTGTGTTTACTCCTGTAGATTGTTTTTGTATTTTTCTAAATGCACAGTTTCTGTGTTTGAACTCTTGAGTGTACACATGGGATTTTAATACAGTGAACACTAATTTGAACACTAATTAAAAGTTGTGAAGCTTTTGATTCTCAGTTTGTCTGATTAACGCTGATGTTCGAAGGTAATCTGAGCGGATTCGGGCCGTCGGATTGGATCAAATCTTGGAAATGGGTTGTTCCAAAAAATTTGGATTGGATCACAAAATTCAATATTGGTTTTGATCTGAATTAAATTCTGGGTTTGTATTAAAACTGGTCCAAAAAAAAAAAAATCCAATCAAATTTTGCTTTGAAAAACCAGCACAAAAGTAAGATGGGTTACCTGATCCTGGATAGCACAACAAATCCAGATCAATCTGATCCAGAACCACTGTTCCCAGGTAATAAATAATGTGTACTTGATTGCACTAAAAATACTTAAATACAAGTACATTTATTATTTATTTGTGTTAAATTACCGTCGTCTTGACTACAGAGACCGTCTCTGGATTTGATAAATAAAGTTTAATTCTGGTCATTATACATTACCATCACTCTGTTCTTCTATTTGATAATGTTCAGTGCTTTGCTACAATCTGTATTGTTAAAAGCGCTAGAGAAATAAAAGTGACTTGACTTGACTTGACTTAAATAAAATGGTAAAAGTCATACACTAATTAAAAATATATTTCTACATCAGAGCAGCTGCAATGTGTCCTAAATACCACTGATATTTTAACTGGTATTCCTACATCTCATGATTCACATATTAGTATAAGAAGCAACATATTGATGTATTATTTACACTATTTTCTGTATGCTATTATGCAATGATGTAGGCCTATTATTAATATTATCTGTAAGATGTTAGATTATATTAGTTCTTGGTTTTTTTTTGCTGCTAATACAGTGTTTCAAATTAATGACATTTGGGTGTAATTGGCATGACAATTAATTTATTAAAAGTCTATTATTGTATTCTAACTCATTCTTAACTCATTACTATTATTGTGTAAAATTAATATTAATTTACAGAGCATATACAATTTTTCATTTCATTTTAAATCAGTATACAAAAAGGTGTTAAAAAGTGTAAAAACTAAGTAATAGAAAATGTGCTAAAATGAAAAAAGTTATTTTCCAATTTCAATACACATTCAAAAATGAAGCAGTTTGAAAATGAAATATTTGGAAGCAAGTACTGTAAAAAGTACATTTTTCATTTATTGTTTGGAAAAATTGATTTAAATGTTATTATTATTACTTTGGGTAAATATCATATACATAAAATCAAGTGGAATAACAATCAATCCTCTTTTAGTTGTTTTAAAAATGATCACATTTATCTTCCTTACTTTACTCCTATAATTATATGTGTATTCACACACTAAAGCCATCCATAATTAAGGACATTTATATGATTTATTATCTATGAAGCTGCTGAAATTGTACAAAAAATATTCAGTTTTGAAGTAAATTTGTGTGTTTTTTGATTAATAGAACCAGAAACCACTGAACATTTATTCTCTATTGATTTAATATTTAAACTGGTATTCCTTCAAAAGTTGATCAGGTCATGGTTTAAAATTATGGTCTTTAGAAAAATGTGCCCTTTTTTGTCACACTGTACAACAAAAAATACTATCTTTAAAGGGGTAGGTTTAAACGTTAATAAAACACAATTTAGGTATTCCATTTCCGGTCAGAGCTGTGATATTGATATGGATATTGTTCAAAGGAAAAAAAAACCGAAACAAACAGTAAGCATCACTCTTCCTCATTAAGTGACGAGCCGCGCTCTGATTGGACATCCGCCGGCGCTATGTTGATGACAGGGCGGGGTCTCGGCAAGTGAGTAGGTGACGTCAGCTCTCATTCCGCAGAAGCGAAACAAACATGGCGACAGAATGGAGTGGGAAAGGCAGCACGCTAACTTTATTACTGATTTTTTGGATTAAATTGTCTTCGAGCCGAGCGCAGTCCTCGGGCAGCGACAGCCGGATCCTCGGCATGCGGTTGGAGAGAAGCGACAAGCCCGCCTCGACCACCGACGACGGGATCATCCAGGTGACCGAGGAGAGCGACATCCAGCTCCGCTTCTACGGGCTGCAGATCAGCAACGACACCTGGGAGCGGATCAAGTTCGTGGAGCAGAACGAGGAGCCGAACAGCACCTGTGCTGACTTCACCAAAGATATCTCCATCAGGACTAGCATGAGCATCCACAGCCAGGGCACTTCTGGAGTGCTGGGGCTCAGAATCAAACCGCTTCGGAAGAGCGAGTCGCACCGGGATTACGCGCTGTGCGTCAGGCGCAGCCCTGATGGGAAGTGGGTCCTGCTCGGAGAAAACGACGGAAAGTTGCGTGTGGCGGAGGAGAAGAAGTCCCTTCTTCCTATCTGGTTCCAGGTGATCTTGATATCCTGCCTTCTGGTTCTGTCAGGGATGTTTAGCGGGTTAAATCTGGGGCTAATGGCGCTAGATCCCATGGAGCTGCGGATCGTCCAAAGCTGCGGTACCGAGAAAGAAAAGAAGTACGCGGGTAAAATCGAACCGATCCGGCGGAAAGGAAACTACTTGCTGTGCTCGCTTCTCTTGGGGAACGTGCTGGTGAACACCACCCTGACTATCCTCCTAGACGATCTTATCGGATCCGGGTTGGCCGCCGTTGTAGCATCTACTATCGGCATCGTCATCTTCGGCGAGATCGTCCCTCAGGCGCTCTGTTCCCGCCACGGTTTGGCGGTTGGCGCGAACACCATTCACATCACCAAGTTCTTCATGCTTGTGACTTTCCCACTTTCTTTCCCCATCAGCAAACTCCTGGACTGCGTTCTGGGGCAGGAGATCGGTACCGTGTACAACCGAGAGAAGCTGGTGGAGATGCTGAAGGTGACCGCGCCGTATAACGACCTGGTGAAGGAAGAGGTGAACATGATCCAGGGCGCGCTGGAGCTGAGGACCAAGACGGTGCAGGACATCATGACTCCTATAGGCGACTGCTTCATGATCAACAGCGACACGGTGCTGGACTTTAACACCATGTCTGAGATCATGGAGAGCGGCTACACCAGGATCCCCGTCTACGAGGACGAGCGGAGCAACATCGTGGATATCCTCTTCGTCAAAGACCTCGCCTTCGTGGACCCGGATGACTGCACGACCCTGAAGACCATCACCAAGTTCTACAACCACCCGGTGCACTTTGTGTTTCACGACACCAAACTGGACTCCATGCTGGAGGAGTTCAAGAAAGGTGAGTGATGCCTGCTTTCTCCTCTCTGCGCTGCTTTCGCGGGGTTTGTGGTAGAAGACCGTGACCTGGAGCACAAAACAGGTCTTGAGTTCCCTGACAGCGAGAGGTCACCTGGAAGCTGAATGAACACGTTTTCATTGATGCCTGGTTTCTTCGGAGAGGACGGTATTTGTCTGGGGGTGCAAAATAATCAACATTATTGAGAAACTCCCCTTTAAAGTTGTCCAAATTAGGTTCTTAACAACACGTATTACTAATCAAAAAATTATTTTGATAGGTAGGAAATATACAAAATATGAACCTGATCTTTACTTAATACATTTATGTATAGTTGGCAGTTGCTCCAAAATACAGCTGTGCTCCAGGATGAAGAACGCACATCCTCTCCTCCTCTGACTGTGAGGACTGTTTTTAGTCTTTAATCCTCCTGAAAATGTTTCCAGTTCCTCCAAAAGCGCTATTTGTTATTAACACGACCAGTCTAGAGCTGAGTCTCTAGACCTACCAGTAAAAGAAGTATCAGTCAGCTTTTATTTGATCCTACGGGCAGCAAAAAAAGAGAAAAGCTTTACTATTTGAAACCCCTGCTTTTTGTTAGAATATATTTGAAAAAGTATTTTATTTCTGTGATGTTCAGCATCATTACTCCAGTCTTCAGGGTCACATGATCTTCAGAAATCAGAATAATATACTGATTTGAAAACAGCTGAGCATAGATTTCCTTTAGGTTTCTTTAGATGGAAAGGAAGAAGAACAGCATTTATCTGAAAAATTAAATCACACAAATATTGCGCAGTATTACTGCTGGTGCTGTATTCTGGCGCGGTGAGCAGAAGACACTTCTTTGAAAAACATTAAAACAAAAACTGTCCTGTTATAATTTTTGGTATCACTTTACAGTAAGGTGTCATTCATTTACATAAATGAACATTAATTAACAATGAACACTAAATTTATTACACTCTTCGTTAATCCTTTAATGTTAGTTAATAAAAATGTTATTGTAATATTTTCTTTTTTCATTATCTTTTTTAAATATATAATTTAATGTCATTTGTCATGATAATCTAATACAGTATTCTTTTAGCTGTTTTACTACAATAACTCTTTTCATGATCAAATCAGTTTTGTTTGTTCAAAATCTAGTCCCACCCTTTTTTTTAATTATTATTAATATCCCGTTTCGCTGTTATTCCAGATGTAATATTTCAATTTCATGTTGACCACATGCTAATAATTTCCCTGTAAGCCTTTAATTCAGGAAATCCACCTGTGATCAATAATTATGATGCCGTTGACAGCCAGACATGTAATAAGCATGTTGGCTCTCTGGGAATATACTGTATGTCTAAGCAGATATTTGTAAAGCTGTGTGTAACGAGTATAAATACTGAGCTGGGGTTGAACATTGCGAAGCCGTTCAGTTTGTTGTCATCACAGAAGCCTAATAATGGGGCAGAACCTGTTATCTTATCAGTGCTTGCACGAGTCTACTGTCAGCAGGCTTAGACTCGGGACTTCAGCTGTTCTGTTGCAAAAATGCTGGAGAAAAGCGTACATTCTTCTATATTTGTGTTGAGTGGCTGCTCTGTGGTCTAGTACAATCCTCAAGTTTGGGGTTTTTAATGACTTAATTGCAGCACTACAGCTGGTTTGAGATATAAGCAGTGATCATCATTCAGTATGTTCTGTACATGACCATCCTGGAGGACTTTGCACTTGATGATTTGTTTATGTGAAGCTAGATAACGGGTTTGGTGCTTCGCTGGTGCAGTGAGTATCTCTGAGATTATGGTTATCTGAAAGGTACCACAGACTTGTGGTTTATTTCTTGTCATGACATACAGAAAAGCAATGGTAATGCATTATTTATCGTTATTTAATAACCCTGTGACTGCGCTCTATCAGTTCACTTCAGGCGAGAGAGCTTGTTAGTTGGGTGTGAATGAAGTATGAAGAAATGGTGAATTTCCACACGTCAGTTTGTTGCGTTGCGTGACTGGTTGACTGTTTTCAGCTGTCAGTTTTATTGAATTGATTTTCTCTCTGCATATTCAGAATTCAATGTGTTTCTAATAGTATTATGCTACATTTTGTCACATTGATATTTAAATATTGAATGACATTAATAATACTTTATATTAAGGTATGATAGTAGGATTTACTTAGTTTCCAGATGAAGTGAACGACACTTTGAAAGTAAAGTATAAGTGTACAGTAAGATAATTAATGTTTTTTGAAAGAATTCTCTTTTGCTCACCAAGTCTGCGTTTATTTAATCAGCAAAAACGGTCATGTTGTGAAATATTTGTGCTTTCTGTTTGAATATATGTTACGATGGAACTGATTTCTGTGATGCGCAGCTGTATTTTCTGCATCGTTACTCATCCTTAAGAAATCATTTACATTTTGTTTCTAGCATGGATGCTTTAAATGGATCAAAAGATGTTTAATATTGCAGTCGATATTGAATCGGTTTCAGTTGTCAAACTGGAAAGGAGAGAAGGGTCATGTCAAGTGCATTGTGGGATACAGTATACAGATGATTTTGTCAGTCCAGTCCATCTCTTAAATCCTTTTCCTGTTCTTCAGGAATGATGATTTTGGAAGCAGTTGACTGCTGTGTTGTGTCTACAGTCTTCAGCGAACACAAGCTAATGCTGTGCTTCTGTTCTGTCCAGCTCATGTGTTTCTCTGCTGAAGCACTTCCTCTGTTTATGCAGAAGTCTTAACAACTTCCTATACATGATTCAAACCCTCCACACACCTGGCTTCTACACGTGGAGCTGTGGTGGCTGGGTTTGGTTCTGTGTTAAGAGAAGAAAATCTGGCCAAAGCCCGCCCTCAGTAGATTGTTCTCAATGGTAGAACAGATTTTTTGTTGTAATTACAGTTTGCTTCCAGTTCTTTCACCTGACTGAAAACTGTCTACTATGCTAGAAAAAATGTACACCGTTATCATAGAATTCAGGCTTTATTCTGCCTTGTAATAAGCTGCTTTATGTCATCAGCAGCGCAGGGATATTTGTAGAAATAGTCAAAGCTATAATTGTATGCCAAATATCATTAGGATAATAAGTAAAGATCATGTTCCATGAAGATATTTTGTAATGGTCTTATCATAAATGCATCATAGCAACATAATTTGAACAATTTTACTGGAGATTTTCTAAAAGAAATAATAAAAAATTGATCTCTCAGATAGTTGGGATAGTATGAATATTGTCTTATCCTAACAAACCATACTTCAATCAGATGATTAATTCGGCTTCCAGATGATGAAGGCTATAATCTCAATTTTCAAGCAGTATATTTGAGTTGATTATCAGAATCACAAACATTCTGATTTTGAGTTTTTACTTGACTTGGTTAGTCTTCTGGTTATTTACAGCTAACGAAGGAGTCTTGCACATTCACAGAGCTTATGAGGCTGTTATATAGCTTATTAGTACCGGATCTTTTTCTTCTTCTTTTTATTATTCTAAAGGTAATCAGAAAGCAGTCAGTGAAAGAAAAGACCTCATTTCTGTCCAAGCTGATGTTGTGGTTTGGGTCTGTGATTTGGCGTCCCTCTGATCCTATCGTCACGTCATAAGCCTCTCCATATTCTAATAGGATCAGTCTCTGTGTTTCTCTCTTCCTGTCTTTTACTTCCTGTCATCGTGGTCAGGAGTGCTGACCGAGCACGTGCTTGTGTTTGAGCCAGAGAAGAAGGAAAAGCTTTGCCTTTAAAGCTCTGAAATATTTTAGAAAAATGTATTTAACTTTTTAAGGATTAATTATAGTTACTTTTAAAAGAAAATAATGTAAACATTGTGAGGAGATAAATATCTCTCACCACTGATGAAAATAATTAATACTATATTATTTGAGTTCTTTTTTCTAGACATGTCTGGATAAGCTTTCATTATTACAGACCAATTACCTATATTTTTAAATCATACATTTTATTTAAGAAAAAACGATTTAAAATTAGTTGGTGTTGGTATCAGTTTATTCATTTATTTTAAAAACTTTATCAGTCAAGTCACTTTTATTTCTATAGCGCTTTTAACAATACAGATTGTAGCAAAGCACTGAACATTATCAAATAGA
>JAUCMU010000080.1:16349023-16385876 GCA_032275025.1 Enteromius treurensis | reverse complement strand
CGTTGAAGTAATCTCAAGTTGATGTGAATAACTTCCTGTCTGTAAATCAGTGATGAAGTCCTATAAAAGAAAGTGGTTATTTTTTAGAATTATAGTTGACTAAGTGTGTTGACCGATTCCAGGTCTGATGACTACAAAAGACAAATGTTAACATTGTTGTAAATCTAAATAGGAGGCATTTTAATTATATTAAGTGGGCAGAAAATATAATTGACTATATAAATTAAAATATATAAATAATATATATTATTTCCAAATGTTTTCTTTAAACTTTCTTCTTGGTTTTAAAACAGTGGCAATATTAAAGTCTGATATTTAATTACAAATAACTAATACATTTATTAAATAATTAAATTATATTTTTAATTGATTTAAATTTTTATGTTACACATCGATTGCAACAAATATCTGACCTTTTGTAAAAAAAAATAATAATTTAAAAGAAGTTTAAATGTTAATGTCAGAATCTTCACATAGCTTTTTCTTTTTTACATTTTTTTTTTAATTCTATTATTTAGTTTTGTAAAAGTACAGCCATCTCAAATACAGTGTTGCCAACTAATTTTTAGGGGAAGTTGCTAAAGGAAAGTCGATTCGTTGCTAGATTACACACATGTCATTATGCAATTAAAACAATATATATATTTTTATATATATCAGAGTATATATATATGTTTATATATGTGTGCGTGAGTGTGTTAATTTATATTTGTTTATGAAAAATAATATGCGTAATATAAAATTATAAATTAATTTTTAAATACATTAAATTATTGAACACACAATTTTTAATGTTTTTTAATTTTACTGCACATTCTCAACAAATATTCTTTAAACAGCAGTTAGTACACTACACTAAGACCGAGTGATAACGAGTCGTCAAAACTGACCAATAGTCGGGGTTTTAAAGTTTGAACGGACCAATAGGAATCGAGGTGGGCGTGTGAGCGCAGAATTCAAGCGTCAGTTAGCTGTCGTGTGTGCTAGGTGCTAATAGACTCATCTACGAAGTTATAAACAAATACTATATTTACTTCGATTTAATATTTGATGTGATTGATCGGATAAAGCGATGGAGACTGTGACGGACGAAGACGCATCTAAACTATCTAAGATAGGTAAAGAGCTACGTTTACTAACGTTAACTTAGTCCTTCAACAATGATCTGTAAACCTGTGGGTTGTTGTTTAAAGCATGTTTCGGATGTTTTCGCGCGTCTGTGAAGAGCGAATCTTAAGTTTATGTTTCATAAAGGGATACATTTTTGTTTATGGTGGTGTATGATTATGTTTCCATCAGGAAAACAGCGTTATTAACATATACTATTGTCAAAAAGATCACAAATTCTGAGATAATGTAGTGTGTTGCGTTTTAATCACTGTGGTAATGTTTTTAGTGTTTAGAGTAACGTTAGCTGGGAATATGGAAACCTTTTACATATTTTATGTGTTTTCTATAAAATAATACTGTATGGTGATGAAATATTAAATACCGTCGATGTATATTTACTGAGGGAGGGTCAAATGATTATTTGGAGCCCATTTAATGCACAGGAGTGTGAGAATGATCTCAGCAGGATTATTTAGTTTTTTACACAGAGACTGGTATATAAGTAAAATCTGTTGATAATCTTTGTTTCCTTGTATCCCAACAATCTGAACTTGAACTACGGAGAAATTCCTTGTGAATAAACTATACTGGGCCTTAAACATGAAGACTTCAACAAAGTTTTTAAGAACAAGAATCTAAGATATCTTGAATGTCTTCAGGGTTACAGGTGTGCAAACCTTAGAAAAAGATGGTAGTGTATGCCATTTACAGACAGGTGTGTTTGATTTAGTTGAGAGGAAGGTTTAAGACCCATAATCTAAAAAGAGACAAGTTATCAAATAAAGAAAAAATGATAATAAAGTCAGCAGATTTTACTAACACAAACCGTCTCTCATAGAATAGAGATGCTGCCAGGTTATTCTACACCCCTGGAATTTAGCTCCAAATCTCAAATTTCGTAAAGGTACTAAATGAGGTGTTCATCAACATATATATGTCTGTCTACAAATTTTAATATTATTTAAGATTGCTATAAAGAAAAAGACAGAAAATATCGGTCTGATATATATTATATTGTGTGAAATATATCCAAAATGCAAATCTAGGCCATCTGTGACACTTACTGAATGCACGCGACGTGGGATTGCAGATATTTTCTCTTTGATTTGCAGAGCTACGCAAACAGAAATTGGCAGAATACCTCGCTGCAAAAGGAAGACTGAAGGCACCCAATCCAAAGTAGGTGGTCTTTCTGTCTGTCACGATTTTTTAAGTAATGTTTTTTTTCCAATTTTAAAATAAAAAAAACACATATTTGCCACATTCAGAAAAGGGCCGCAACTAAAGACTGTTTCAATAGTCGACTAGTCATTATGAACTGAAAAAAAAATACAAATATGGCTTTGGATATTTAATATATTTAGTTTTTAGCATTTTCCTTCCATTAAAAAGATGAAACAATTAGAAGACATAAGATTTATTGCTTCCAAGTGGATTTTCTGCATAGCAAATATGAACGAAACGTTTGCAGTATTGCAGTAAACAAAACAGTTGCAATCAGCAATAAAATAAATACTGTTCCATAAACTAAAGTGCATTGCATGTAAACAATGTAAACAAAAAATCTGTGGTCCGTTCACGTCAAAACGCAACTAAATGAAGTGACCGGTCAATCACAGTTTGTTCATACAAAGTCAGCATCTCTACGAGGTCCTGAGTGAAGATGTTACCAGCTGCAGAGAAGATTCGCATATTTACAAACATACTGACTATATTATGACATATTTTATATTCCAAATTTGAAATCTGTGCAAGTAAATGTATTTGGTCAATTAAACACGTTTATAATGACTGCGTTAGTTGATCTATACCGGGTGACGGGCGCCGCCATGTTAGTCCGAGCTGTGGGATTTACAACATGTGAATTTATCCTGTCCTCCTGAAACACATTAAAGTAAGTCTCCGGCAAACGAGGAGAAGAGAAGAGTAAGCTTTATAGCAGTGTTTTACAACCACTGTGGCGTGAGAGATCGTCAGGTGTGCCGTGGGAAATTATTCAATTTCACTTAATTGGTCTAAAACACTTTTTGGAAACAAATAAGTCTGCGAATAATACGCCGTTATCGAGTGTCTGCGCTGTCTGTACCGGCAGAGTAATCATGTCATACTCTTCCGTATCAGTAGGTGGCAGCAGATAGCTTAATTGCCATGTATTTCGAGACGAGAATCAGTGATGCCTGGATGTGACGGGTAGCATTGACAGTGATGGAGAAGTTTTACAGAAGAAAACGTTTTAACGCCGAACTGGGCCCTGGACAAAATTCGGACCAAGATGAAGGCACTAGTTGCAATGGAGAAAGCAAAGACGGTGACCTCGAGCAAAGTCTCGAGGCAATACAGTGAAAGCTACATTTCAATTGGATTTACTTTCACTGGGGATGCAACGTCACCGACTCCGTTGTGCTTGGTGTGTGGTGAAAAGCTAGCCAACAGTGCCATGGGCTTTTATGAGAAGAACCGCAAAGGTAAATGAGAGATCTACCTACCTACCTCGCTAGCGAGCTACCATGTTGCTGAACTTGTAGCTAAATCCAAAAAGTCCCACACTGTGGCAGAGCCATTAATACTTCCCGCCTGCGTTGTGAACGAGATGCTCGGACCTGAAGTCTCTCTCTCAGATAACACAACGTCCAGACGTATTGAAGGCATGTCTGCAGACATCGAATGTGTGGTTTTGGAAAAGATCCATCCATATCCGTAAGAGATGTGCTTCGCAACGTGATGAGTCTACTGACATTAGTGGACATGCTCAACTCTTGGCCAATGTGCGTTTTGTGGATGGAGACCCAATCAAAGAAAACGTCCTATTTTGCAAGGCATTGCCAGAAAAAATAAGAGGAGAAGAAATTTTTCGGGTCACATCAGAATATCTTGAAAAAGGCGGACTTAAGTGGGAAAACTGCACGAGCGTCTGCACTGATTTTACACCGTGAGGCCCTCGTAGCCAAGACCTAGTTCCTGTGATGGACCAGGAGCCTTGCTCTTTCATACCAAGGTGCGATGGTTGTCAGGCGGCAAAGTGCTGGCCCGTGTGTATGAGCTGCGGGAGGAACAACGCAAAGCTGCTTGCAAGTGATGAGTGGTGTGCTAGGCTAGATATTTTTCATCATCTGAATGAACTGAAGACACGAAGGCAAGGCCGAAATGAAAACCTGCTCACAAGTACAGATAAAATAAATGGATTCTGTTCAAAGGTGCAACTCTGACAACAACATGTGGAAAGTGGCAACCTTGAAATGTTCCCTCTCACCACGAAATGGCAAGACGTCGACACTGCCGCATTGTGCAACACGGTTGGTGAGCATTTGAAGAAGAAGCCTTCACTGAATGTCTTGACTGAGTTAGGGACCCATACAGCTCGACATGAGTCGCTGGAAAGGACATGACTCTGCAGGAGCAGGAGGAACTAACTGATCTGAGACAAGATCGTGGTTTGAAGCTAAGGTTTGCTGATCTACCTTTAGACAGTTTTTGGTTGGCTGCTGCCAATTCTGGCAAGCAAAGCTATTATTCCCATTTTCCACAACATTCCTGTGTGAGCTGAGCTTCTCAACCCTGACTGCTATTAGACCAGAGAGAGACTAAGAGCTTTGTGTGTGTCTGTCTTCAGTTCCTGCCAGGATGCCAGCTGTGTGTTCGTCCAAACAGGCGCAGGTTTCACACGGAGTTGCACACTGTTTTGTGTTTATTTGATTCCTGTTCAAAACACTTTGATAAGAATGACTGTTTATTGTTACTTGCACTTTTTATTTGAAAGATGATAAATAACTGTTTTCAATGTGTTTATTTGATTCCTGTTCAAGACTTCAATAAGAATGGCTGTATATTGTCAATACAGGCTACAGAGTTTCGATTGTTGGTGTGCCTTTTTTTTTTGTCAATTAAAAATGTACTTTGTCTCAAAAAAGGTTGAAAAACACTGCTTTATAGTAACCTACACGATCTGTATGTGGTATTAATAAAACACATCGTCAGATCATATTTGTAAAGAAATTTGTTCAAATTCTCACACAGAAAATGAATCATTTACACTACAAGTATCCTCTGAGCTACTGAGCAAAGACGTGCATATCGTCACTAACGACCTGTCGACTACTAAATTAGTTGTCGATGAATTTAGCTGGTGATTATAAGTCGACTAGTCGTTGCAGCCCTAATTCAGAACCGCCACGGTGGACTGTTAACGTTGTTTTGTTTCTTTTACTCCAAGGCCATATCTCAAGGAGAAGCCTGTTACAAAGAAACATGCTGAAAATCAGCAGAAGCACAAAACTGTAAGTTCGATACATTTTCTTGAAACGTGTGCTGAAAGTCTGCGCGGTTTAAATGATCTCTCTCTGTTTCTCTCAGACAGCTGAAGGAAAGGAGAATCGTGGCATCAATGGCACAAATATAAAAGAAGTGAAGAGAGTGAAGGCACTGGACACTGACGCATTCTCAAAAAAGGCATTTGGCCTCAGTTCGCTAGTCAAAGCCCAATCACAGCCGTCCGGTAAATCCCATAATGCTCGCCAGGAAGGTGTTCATGTTTTGTACACAAAGAGCAAAACAATTGCCTCTCTTCACATTCCAGTAAAACCCCACAATCCTGAGAAAACAGCTGCGCCGTTAAAAAGGACTCGTTCTCAAAGCCTTCAGAATGTCCGACCCAAAGCTCAGCCAGTTTCTCACACTGCAAACATCACACAGATATCCAGAAAAGCCGCCAGTAACCCTTCACGGTCTGGACGAGGAAGCACAGATCAGAGCCGCTCAAAGACGGAGATTCAGCCAGCAAGGCCTGTGGCTAAGAAATTACCAGAAACGAGCATCCAATCAGCTTCCGCTGCCAGACCAGTGAAGACAACCGAGACAAAAATCCAGAGAAACGGTGTTCCTAAAACCCATGTCAAACCCATGCAGCAACTCAGAAGTCAGAGTTCTCAAAGCAACCGGAAACCGAACCCGTCGACGAACAGATCCGATGTGAACCGGAGAAAAGAAACGCTCTTTGATGCCCCTAAATCTAAATCAAACAGCTCCGTCACAAGAGCCAGCGCCTCTACGGCTCTCTCTAAACCTGCCAATATCATCAAAAATAAACCGCCTGCTGCTGTTAAACTGACTACTGCCACTGCTTCTATCAAACCGGCCGGTCGAAGCTCCAGGAGCTGTGTTCCGCTGCAGAAGACCACCGCTCCTCCAGAGCCTCCCCGGCCTGCGAAGATCTCCATCCGGACCAAGCCTGCGGTTCAGCTGCAGACTCCCAGATCCAAACTCTGTCCCAGCACTCAGGGAGTCCGGACGGCTCCGGTGGACAGAGCGAAGAAGCCCACCGCAGCTCAGGAGGAGAGACTGTGAGTATACTTCGCACCAATCAAGATGAATACATGCTGCTAGTGCTGCATTGTTTATTGCATTTAAATGTATTTTATGGTTGGCATAGTTTTTTTCTGTTGCAACGACCCTTGTCGAAAGAAACCTTTGATGCGTCTTGAGGTGGTTTATTTAGTGTGTATGGGTCCGAGTGTAACTGAAGGGCTGTGTGTCCAGACGAAAGCTCCAGGAGTGGCGGGATTCGAGGGGCATCACGTATAAACGTCCTCCCATGCCTGTCCGGCTGCTCAGGAGGAAGACGGTTTCTGCCATTCCTCAGCCATACTGGACTTCTATAGAGAATGAAGATGAGGTTCAGGACATCGTCTTTGCTGTGGACCGATCTCTGGATGACTGCATTCAATTATTACAGCAGGTATCATTGTGTTTTTAATGTGTCATTAAATACATGTGCATAACCTGTTTCCACACACAAAGTGGATTCTTCCATGGAAGTATGAGGTTATTTGATCCAGTCAGTGAAATCGTGCTTCGCACAGCTGCTGATGATTATTTAGAGAGAGTCATTTCTCTCCTCAAGACATTGTGCAAGTTCATGAATAACCAGAGCTTTTATTACTAGTGAAGTAATAAAACAGTAGTGAAGCGTTAGCATAAAGATATGACAACGATTTTTGGTACACATTGTCTTTAAGGTATTAATATATGAATTCACATATGTTCAGTTTTGTTGAGTGTGGTCCCAGAATGAGTAAACATGCTGATGGTCACAGTGGTGACTGCTGGGAGAACAGTGAATACAATATGAGTCCAGTTGCACTAAATTCAGTGTTACAGGATCGATGCCATACTGGTAGCACTAATAGAACATTTTAATGTGTATGTCACCAAAAAGTAACCATTTTGAAATGCATTGATGGTTAATTTGCATGAAATGTTAATTCAGTGCACACTTTATCCCACCCGACCATAACACTTAAAATAATGCTTTTGATCATTTCAAGGGGTTGCTAATGACACGCCATTTGGATATTTTCATTTCTGAGATTAAATGGGGCAAGGCAAGTTTATTTAAATGGCACATTTCATGCACAATGGTAATTCAAAGTGCTTTACATAAAGGAAATAAAATAATCATACATCTGTGCTCATACTTTGACAGAATTCTTGGCCATTTCTTCTGAGAATATGAATGATAAAAACTATTCTTTCATTCATGATTAGTGCTTGGATGAAGCCATTTGTGTATCAGTCAAGTGTGTTTACTGTTTCAAAATCATAATAACAACAGAAACTTGCCAAATGACCCCGAATCTTAATACGGTGTGTCCTTTCCTGGATGACCCACGACTATCTTTCTGTTATGTGATAGTTGGTCTTGAGCAGTTCAACTGTGTGATTTATAAATGAGTAAAAGTACTGTACAGTCCTAAATATCACAGGAAGCCAGTGTAAGGACCTGAGGACTGGTGTGATATGCTCAGACTGGCAGTGGTGTTTGTGAACGAGCTGCAGCTGTCTTAATGGTCTTCTTGGGAAGGAGTGAGGAGACGTTACAATAATCCACTCTGCTGGTGGTAAAGGCAGGGTGTTTCCTTGGTTGGAAAAGACATGTAATTCTTGCCGTGTTTTTGTGATGATTGTATGCTTTGACATGACCACTGAAATCTGTTTATATGTCATTGAAATCATGAGTGCAGATAGTTGTGGACATATTTAATAGCTTTCAGAGTGGATCGGTCTAAACTAGAATTTCAAAAGTGTGTATAAAAGTCTACTTCCATGGAAAAATGACTTCTTAACATTTTTAGGTTTAATTCTTTCAGCCGGCGTTCTCACACCAACGTTATTATGCCTAACTACATTTTCTGGCATTAATTGACCATGATGTTTACAAGCTTTTTCCACCGGCCTGAACACTCTGAGGTTGTGATAGAATCTGGGTAGCCAAATGGTGCATGGTCCCACATAGCACGCAGAAAACAAAGTAGGGGCCAAAAACCTGTTATCACGATGTCTTCTGTTGTGTTCAGCAGAAAACGTAAATACATGCGTGTCATTGCACTGTACTCCAGAATGTTTTTTTGTTTTTTGATGGGATGATGATCTGATGCGGTTGGCAGGGTTTCCCGGTGGAGCGGGTCAAAGACGTGCTGTCTCGGGTGCCCATGGCGCAGAGGTTTACGAAGTACTGGATCTGCCAGGCCAGGCTCATGGAGCGAGAGGGAGACCTGGAGGTGCTGCCCATGTTTCAGGAGGCCATCCGTGTAGTGAGAGAGGTCCGTTTCTACTTATCCCTCGCAAATGCATGCTTTCTTCCTTTCATCTTATTTGCGAAGTCTGGAAATCTAAGAAGCCTCCTGGCTCATTTGCGCTTCGGTACGCAACACCTCAAGCTCTTTCGCATATTTCGGATTTTTTGACAGATGTTGGCGTGTCTGAGGATTGCCATTATCGAATACATTGGAGTAAACGAATACAAATTTGACAGTAAATACCCTACATCTAAACACACGGGTCCAATTTCTTACTTCATGCGTGTATTTCAGAAGTTTAGATCGTAAGATTGACCAGAAACAAATAAAAGACGAATGAGACCACAAATGCCTGTTACATATAACATTAGCCCAAACGAACTGTATCTCATGTCTAATCACTCCAGAGACGTCGGAGGGACTAGCCGCGCTTGATCGCCAGGAGCTAGCATCATAAATGTTCAAATAGGCGCTATCTTGATATTAAACCACACGTTTGAGTTTTAAACAACTACATTCTCGCCTGAACTCTTGAAAACACACTTCATGACACACTAACAGTACTATTTACTAGCAGCTGGGTTAAAGGGGATGACTTGCTCTAGTGTGCGTGTGGAAAACAAATCTCATGAGTAACCAGTTTGTTTTCATTCGTTGTGATGTTTCCTGACAGCCCGTGGACGAGCTCCGATCTGTGGTGTTTGAGATCCTTAAAAAGAGACAGATGCAAGGTAAAGGCCTTCAATATTTCCATCAAGAGATCTGCACTAGTGATGTTTTGCACTCGCATGTACCTACAGTGTTACAATGTTTCACAATATTACTGTTTATAGTTTTTTTTAATCATAATTAAATAAATGCAGCTTTGGTGAGCATTAGTGAAGACTATTAAAAACATAGGTTACTATTATTGATACTATAATAAATAAACACTTCTCACAATGATTCAGGTTTGTCTCTGACACCTAAAGAGTCTGAAGTGTGTGATGAAGAGGAGGAGGATGAAGGAATGGGGTGCACCCCAAAACCCATCAGTGCCCTGATCTCAGGAGCGAGAGGAGACTCGTCTGTCGTCAAGTATAAGATCACAGCCACCCCGGGGTAAGACCTGCACACTTACACATTAGAAGTTATCGAACTTAGCATGATAAATCCACATTCGAACGCAAAACCGCTGCGTTTGAATTGTAGGCGTGCGTCAGCGGCACGCGAGAGGATGATTCCAGCCCAACACGCTGCAGCTCATGTTTAGAGTAAAAAATGTGCTTCGTGATTAGTTTTCAGCTCTTTGTATTAAAAATGTGCTGTTTTGTTTCTAATCATTTAATCAACTTAATTCATTTATATATGCTTTATAAACATTGTTTTAAACAATATGCACTTTTTTTGACTGTAAGCCCCCCCCCCCCCCCTTGTTTCAATTTGAGTATAGATATTATTTACTTGGAAAAGTCAGTCTTGGATGCCATTCATTGATTTTTTTGTTTTGTTTTTTTATAAAGTGGATTTGAGCCGTTTCGAATCGTGAAAGCTTAGCGTCCCGTGTTCGTTTCCTCATTCCTCTTTGTTTTCAGTGGAGTTTAAAATCCAAAGCAGGGAAGGTGTTTGTAACTGACAGCGCCTTCATGGTTCCTTAGCAACAGCAGACGCTACAGAAGTGCGAGCGCTTGGAAACTGTTTTTTATAAAATCAATCACATTTACACTGCCTCCAGAACTACTGTGCGCCATAAAGTTATGAGGTTCTGTTTTTGCATCCATAGCAAATATATTCAGTGTTTAGTTGAGTACGAAAAACATTTCATGGAACCATTTTGGACTAATAATTAAGGTGCATCAGTCATCTCAGGTCACCTGGTTTTGAAATGAAGGGATGGCAGGATGACGGAGTGGATGTTGTGCTGTTTTCAGAGGGAAGAGGAGTCAGCGAGGAGCAGAAGCGGGACGAGTGGACGGTCATGAACTCCGCTTCTTTACCCCGGTGCGGCGCTCGGTTCGGATCGAGAGAAGCTCTCAGCGGTATCCCTGCGCTCTGCAGGAACACGAGCCCTGCGTGACCTCTCTCTGTGAGCTAGCAGGTCAGGAAGAGGTCAAAGGTCAGAGCTCTCCTGTGTATGTGTACCGTGAGAACGAAGCGCTGACTGACCGCGTTCATGTTACACTCGTTTATCCAGACGAAGAGGAAACGTGATGATGTTCACACTTTCTGCATTCACTGTTTCTCTGTAGAATCTCAATAATAGATACGTTCTCCATTTAGTCAGATATATGCTGACTGGTTCATATTTTCATATTGCTCTGCTGAATGTACGGATAAGATGCTGGTAATGTGCTGCAAAAAAGTCTCGACGCGTCTAACTTATGTTTATAACTGCAGTTATTATTCATGAATTAGACTCAATCTCTGCATGAATATTGTGAAAGCTGTTGTGAGTCTGTGTTGCACTGAAAGCAGAGAGTGAGTTCTGATTAAACACACATTTTAGAAATCTTAACATGTCCAGAGCTTTGTTTTTACATCATTTCCCATGCATCAATGTAATACGACCTCCTGTACGTCTGTATTTCTTTATTACATTTTGAAATGTTGAGCTCAGTGAGCGGTTCTTATTAAACGTGTGTTTTGGGAATGGGAGGGATGCATTTTTCCCAGGCCGGCCAAAACAAGTATTAGCATTTCCTTGTATTCAAGTGGGGTGGGGGGGGGTCTTGTAATAGAACTGTCTGAAGATGAAATACGAGGCCTTCAGGAGGCAACATGCCAAATTAAAAAAAAAACACATTTGCATTATTTTTAGAAGATTTGTGGTTAAGATGTTTGTTTTTCTCTTAACAAGGCTGCGTCTTTTTGGTCAAAAACAAACTGTAGAACTGTGGAATATTATTAATATAATAGAAAATGCCATCTGTTTTGTCATTTATTTCTAAAGCCAGCCGTTACTCCAGTCTTCAGTGTCACATGATCTTTCCGTGCCTGAGGGTTAAGAAAAGGTGATAAAACTGATAAAGACAGGTGAGATTACCTGCAGGAAAAGCATGTTAGCACGATGAAGCAAGTTTGAGAAAGTGGGAGTGGATGTTACATGACAGAAATTTGGGTTGGTAAATGATGGAGGGAATGTTTTTGAGTTCAGAGCGACGAGGATATCGTGTGCGGCGATACATGTTACGACAGAAACACGGCGGCGCTTAACCTTTATAACAGCTAACTCAACTCTGCTCATCTATAGTGCTACTGCTATACATTTGTGTCCAGAGTTAAGTTCATTTGAGTTCATTTCCTTCAAAAAGATCTGTTCAGTATAACAGATCAATAAAATGATGTTAAAGAGGTCAGTGTTCTGAGCTGTTAGAGCAGAGATAAGATCCTGAAGATTAAACTCTCAAAACCAAAGAGATATTCTTTATAACAATTATGACTTGTAGAAAAGTGGAGGTGTGTTTAAACGAGTCGTTTGGACGTCACAGAGTGGCTTTATTTCCAAATGTTTCCACAAAGAAAGAAGGCGGAGCTATTATTCTGTCTGTAGTGTTGCTGCAGAAAGTTTTCGGCACAGTGATTAAATGTATTGCTACAGGGTCAAAACCTCTGCATCCTGGGTGACAGTAAATCACCTCCAGTGAAAGCTGCATGAGAAATCTAAATGAACTGTGCGGCTATAATAAATATTAATTGTGTTGATCAAATCTGACCACCCATTCGGTTTATAAGTGTTGATATAATCCTTCCTCCATACACTGGTAAACATAAAGTCCTCACTCACATGAAAACATTGGAAGGATTTACTTTAATAACTCGGTCAAGTGTTACTTCTGACTTATGAATACAAGTGTTCGGCTCCAGTAAAGTTTTGCATGCTAAAACTAGAAATCCATACGTGTTCAATACGTTTAAGTTTCACTATGTCAGAGTGGATTTCATTTTCCAGGTCAGTCTGACTTTATGACTTTAAAATGTAAACTAACGCACCCTCAGGGCAAGTCTTTCAAGATCTAGAGGCTTGTGGTATTTGTTTCATCAGTGGGTGAGGGTGAGTAAAAGAATTTAGAAATGATTGTGGTTATTAGATACAGGAGCGAACACCAAGGTTTGACACAAATGATTTTACATTGTGGATGTTGTAGAGCGTTGAAAAACATTTGCATTATTCAAGCCTTGTTTATTTTTTATAGTGCTTTATACAGTAGAGATCTTCCTCAGAGACTTCCGATCCAGTCATTCCTGAAGATCCTGATGAAAGCGGTGGAGCAGCTTTACGGGAATGATTCCAGGAGCAGGAGTGATGTTGATTCAGTTCAGCTCCAGCAGGTTAAAACATGAGTCTGCCCATCCGTTACAGGATTTACTTCATCTGACACGACACACAAATCACTGAAGGCACCTGTAAAAAACACTTTTAACCCGAAGAGTGTCGGTGTGCTCACAGATTGCTTTAGTTGACTTTTAAAATGTAGTATTTTGTTTGTGGTTGATCTTGGTCCAGATCAGTTTGACCGAGAAACAGAAGCGTTTCCAGAGAGTAATGTTAATATCATCAAATGAAAACAAACATGGTTTAAATTCAAAGTTAAATTAATTATATACTTTAATTTAATTAAAGTATATAAGTCAAACATAGTTATTTCCCAACTGTGCTGCTTTAATATAAATGCACCATTTTTATACATATGTGGATTTCATGACAAATATGTAGAAATATATTGCTAAAGTAAAACCCTATGCTCAGGCTATGATAAATGCACTGATTATTCATTCACAGGAAACACTTGTGAACTATTTTCCTTTAATTAATTTGGTGCAGCAGTAAGTGCGGTTAGGGCAGTGGTTCCCAAACTGGGGGGCCCAAACGCCACCCGACAGTAGAGGCGCGCGCTCCGCTCAATGTGTGACGCTCGGCTCAGTATTCCGCTCTGAGTGTGCAATTTTTCAATAGCGCCACATACTGAGCTGCAACTGCTGTACTGGACAGCGCTGGTAAAATGATGCTACAGTACCGTATGCTCCGATAACAATAGCTTTGTAGGACTACACATTATTTTGATAATTAGTCAAATTATGTCTGATTCTGTTTCACTGAACTGAATAAAAATAATATATTGATATTTAATATTCATATATTGTCTGTCCAATTTTATTGTTACTTTGGGAGCAGAAAAAGTTTGGGAACCACTGGGTTAGGGGATGTACAATAAGGCATTAATATGTGCTTAGTTAGAACTAATAAATGACTAATATACATGATAATAAGCAACTAATAGGTGTATCTGTAAAATAAAATATGTGTTCCCAAACTTTATATTCCAAATATAAGTGATTTATTCAAGCATAAGTGATTGGAAGCAGATTTTGCTGTGACAGTGAGTTTGCTTTCGTGTGGAGTGAGGAGGTCGAGGATGAGCCTTTCTGCTTCTTTATGTCAGTTTCTGTCCTGAGTTTTCTGGGTTATGCATTGCTCTATAACAGCAGTCAGCAACAGGCCAGAAATAATTTATGGCCCACCCCGCGCCCAGATTGTTTTGATACCGTCTGGTTCTAAAATAGATCAGTCATGACAACAACAGTTCACTTCGTGTTCGGTGATTTCACCTTCAAAATATAAATGAGAGAAAATTTGTGCAGCAATGTTTTATTTTAATAATAAAAAAAAAGTTATGAAAGATATTTTTAAAAGTCTGCACTGTAGCTTTAGCAGCTCTCGGCGCGTGAACAAAAGCAGCAATCTCATTGGCCGGCTAGTTTTTACCATGACGCGTCTAACCAAAAAAAACAAAAGTAAGTGTTTTTTTATTAAATGACTCTTTGATGTGTCGCGTTTTACGCTTCGGTGTGCACCCTGGCACTCCTTGTGTAGTCACAAACTCATTTTTATTACACGCCTTGGAATACTCAATTCTGATTGGCCACCAAGGTTTGTTATTCCCTGATAACACCTGGTAAAACTAATAACACAGGCTCATCCGGGTACAACGAGTCATCTTGACCGTTGGGACTTCTTCATGCGCCGCGTTAGAAAACCGGAAGCTTTAAATAGTAGTGTAGAATAACTTCCGCTGTAGCCTGAATGAATGGCAATATCCGTAGATGTTTCATCAAAACACGTTCATCGGGTTTTATTATTAATCAGGCTTGATGAGATGAGGACAAATGTTGTCATGATATTCTGACGCATATTTCATGAACGCACAAGGCATGCTGTGTTTATATACGCTATCCACATCCAGAGACAAAACCCTAACATCACATTAAAGAGCAATAAAATCTGTCTTTATGATAACAGTACATTGGGCAATAATTAAAACAAAAAAATGTCACTATGAAGAATCACATTAAAACACTGTATTCTGAGTATTTCTTCAGCAGTGACACAAACAGTCCTGGCCAGATTCTCTGTTAGAATAATTTACTTCACATTAGATGATGCCCTATGTGTAATATTCCTCTTAACCATGGAACAAGTGAGCCGTTAGAGAGTACTGTCGGATGTCATGAGATGAGTAATGCTCACACTGCAGAAATACTCTGAATATACAGTGTTTTTAGTGTTATTTTTTTATTATTGCGCAGTGTTTATGCCTGCTATTCATCTCCAAATTTGATCTACATTATAATGCTATTCAATGTGCTCAAACCCAGAGGATATGATGAAAAATAGGAATATATTTGAACAGCTCTGGTTTGACGGTGACTCTTGTAGTCTATCAGAAAGTAAAGTATACTGTAAGTGCACGGAAGCAACACTAGAACTAATCTTTAATTTGAGCAATCTTTAGTTAATTTTTTTGTAAGATGTATGCGCTTGCCCAGTTTTATTGCTCTATATCCTGATATGCTTGTATGGTATTCTTGCATTTTTTACATAAATAGCTGGTCTGTCTCTGAACCATTGTAACTTCATAGACCTAACGCTCCCATTGAAATCATGAAATATTCGGCAGAATATCATCATTTACCTTTAATCATTTAGCAGACGCTTTTATCCCAAGCGACTTACAGGTGGGGAAAACAAAACTAACTAAGCGATTAGTCATACAGAGGCAAAAACAACTTAGGAAGTGCTCATTATACCGTATAACAGGCAATCTTCAAATAAGTGCAGGCTAGAAGGGAAAAGAAAGAGTAGGGTTAATTTTTTTTTTTTAAGATGTCAAGTAGTGTTGAAAGAGATGGGTTTTCAGCAGTCGTTTGAAGGTTGTAAGTGAGTTGGCATTTCGGATAGTGGTTTTTAAATCTTGGTTTAAAAAATGTGCTGGACTTACGAAAATAATGAAATAAACATGTCCCTGACACGAATAAATACAGTGAGACTGGGTAGGACTTTTTATAGGGTTAGTTCACCCACAAAAATGAAAATTCTGCCATTAATTTCTCACCCTTATGTCGTTCCAAACCCATAAGACCTTCGTTCATCTTCGAGACACAAATGAAGATATTTTTGATGATATCAGAGAGCCATCTGACCCTCCATAGACAGCAACACAACTGAAATGATCTCAAGTGATGCGAAAATAAATTAAACAAAATCACTTAATTTACTCTTCTCCCGTGACTTACGTTTTCCACCATGCTTAACGCACCGTATACGCAAGCTTTAGCGTACTTGACGTAATCAGCCTTGTTTACATCCGGGGGAAAGCATACGCATGTGCGTAATCTGCGACTGTTTGCGCCTAGAAGAAAGCATGGACTTTTTTACCACATTTTTACCACGTTTCTGAACCTGGGATCATTTCAGTTTTATTGCTGTCTATGGAGGGTCTGATGTCTCTGATATTTAATTTGTGTTCTTATGGGTTTGGAACAACACAAGAGTGCGTTATCAATAACAAAAAAACTATTTTTGGGCAAACACTGTGAGAAATTGTGATATATATATAATAATTATATAATTAAAAATATAAATTATAAGAAATAAAATTGTAAGATTAAACAGGCTTATGACTAAAATCCAAGTCTGAGGTGTCTCAACTAAAACAACTTGCTCTGACTGATCTTAAAATCTATCTGTGCTTTTGTTTTGTCCCAAGATTCACACCAGTAATGTTTTTTTCTAAGGAAAGTAAGAAATGGCATTTTAACATTTGTAAAAATCAGTGAAATGTCCTAACTGAACTATGGCCAAATCCTGGCTTTGTCTGAGCCCTGTCTGTAAAACCAGGCCATAAAGTCACAATTACAACAAATTAAATTGCATAATGAAATATAGTTACAATTATGAGAACCAAAGTTGCAATTGTGATTTATTAAGTCAGAATTGTAATAAATAAGACTACAATAGTGATATAAAAAGGCACAATTATGAGAAATAAAATTGCAATAGCGATCTATAAAGCCACAATTATAAGAATCAATGTTGAAATTTTTTGTATAAGCCACAATTATGATGAATAAAATCACATTAGTGATGTATAAAGTTACAATTAATAAAAAACCTGCAGCCACAATTATGAGATTTAAAGTTGCAATTAAATAGTCATAATTATGATCAATAAAATTGCAGTGGTGATGTATATGTTAGGTTTCTAGTTGTCTTTGGTTTCATTGTCTTCCTGTTTTAGTTTAGTTTCCTTTATATCCTTATTTGGGACTTCCTGTGTTTAGGTCATTATTAGTTGATTAGTATCCACCTGTGTTCCCCAGCTGCCCTGAGTTTTACCCTCATTATGTTCAGTATTTATTGTCTGTGTTTCCTGAGTTAAAATGTCAGTCGTTAGGTTGATGTTACCCTGAATGTGTGACTTCAAAGATGTTCTCTTCATTTATTGTCATTAAAAGATATACTCCTGACTCCAGCGATCTCCCTTCACTTGCCAGAACCGTAACAGTATAAGAAGTCAAATTTATAAGAATAAAAATTTCAGTAAATAACAGTTATATAAAAAGTCCCAATTACAAGAAACTTTTTATAATTTTTACAACTCACAAATATTTTGGGAGTCCCAATTGTGTTTTTCAGTTCAAGCAATTTTAATGTTCCTTCACTATGACTATTTTAAAATGAATATTAAAACAAGTGAAGTTGTAAGCCATTTGTGCAATTTGCTATTGTGCATTTGAGTAGATTTTCTTGATTTTGATGCCAAATGCAGCAGAAAAGGGAAGAGGAGAGGTGGAGATGGGAGGGAGAGCGAGATGAAAGAAATGAGATGACTTTGAGCTTAACAGATGTCAGAGTGTCATCATCGTAGAGGGGGTGTGTGAGAAGCTGCCACTCTGCGCACATCACCTGGCATTTAACACATCAGCCGGCCCTAACAGAGTGTGACAAGCCCAGCGCCTCATGGATATCAGTCTCTCCACACACTCCTACTGAAGCTGACACACCAGACAAATGATCTGAGAGAGACACCAAACACAATCTCTCTTCTAACACCATCAATTCTGAGGGTTAAAGGCACGCCAGAAGAACAAGAAAGGTTATCGGAAGATAAAAAGGCAAGATTATGAAAGAAAATTCCCAGTCGTGATTGTTTACATATTCACACGCACAATGTCAAACGCTTGTTTTCTTTTAGAATGCTTTGAGATATCATTCTAATGATATCATTCTTTGATATATAAAGGTCATTTAAAAAGGCCACTCACGTGTGAAAGTTAGTAGCCTGTAGAAAATTAGATAGGATTTATTTATTTTTGGTTACGCTTCATAAATGAAAACAATAATCAGTCTAACCAGCTATTATACAAATTGTGATTTCATTACATATCATTGTGACAATATTAACTTTCCATCACAGCAAGCAGATCAGCATTAGTCCACCAGGAATTTCCAAGAACGTAAAGCTCACTCACATAATATTGCAGCGTTATAAAGATGCATCCGCTACCCTGCAATCAGAAGCTTTAGGCAAACAATCAGTAATCCATGCAACCACAGACCTGGAAAACAAGGCAGAAATTGCCCTTCTCTCATATTAAATAAGGGGGGCCAAAAGTGATGCTGAAATATTTATCCATTTGAAATGCAATGTGATGGCAGCATTTGTGCCAATGACTCTTTTCAGTTTTTAGCAGAATGTTGCATTTAGCATCTGAATAATTCACTTCTCTGTGTTCAGTGGGTATGTTGTTAACTAATTAAACTGCATTATTTTATAGCACTGATGATGTTACAGTAATTTGGTAATTCATGTTTTGACCCAGTGTTACTTACTTTGGTAGCTATAGATACTGAATACTGCACTGTGGATACATGGTGAGCGTGATTTCACCAAGTACAAGATGTTCCTGGATCAACACCCTTGTTGATCCTGGAACAACATTCCAATCAACCAATCAGATTTGAGGAATCATTTTTCTTTGATCTTTTAGGCTTTTAATCATGGTTAGGTGCTTCCACACCCTTGTTAATCAGCTATCATTCCCCACTAATTCTAGGCAAAATATGTGGGTTGGGGTAGGTTTAAGGGTAAGGATTTTATATTATATTTTATTTTATATTATATAAAGTTTATATTTTTGGACAGTAAAGTTGATCCAGGATCATGTCTGACCGTGGTTACATCCTGTGTACACATCTAGTACTATGTAAGTGCACAGGTATCAGGGACACAGTATAAAGTGTTTCTGGCTGTTTCTTGTCACAAACTTTCTTCAAAATATCTTTGTTTGTGTTCAGCAGAACAAAGAAATGACAGATTCATATGGGTTTGGAAGTACTTGAAGTTGAGTAAACGATGAATGGGTGAACTATTCCTTTAATGTATTTTATTTTAAGCAATAAAAATGTTTTGTATGGTTTTACATGCATGCAGTTTCAGTTAACTATAATAATCTGTGTTATAAATAAACTGAAAAAATATCTAAATCATATATAAAAAATAAAACAAAACATTTTCCTGTACAAATATTCATGGAGCTATGAACTATTAAAATCCATTTTACTAGGGCTTTTTTTTCGGTTAACATGGCCCCAAGCATGTTACTTCTCATGACTTGTTTTGGCAGCACAGGAGGATAGGATTCATGCTTTGAATTGAAACACATTCATATATTTTCAGCAGAGAACTGTTATATTGAGCAAAGAACTGTTAGGCAGAATACATATCTTTTCTCATATTTGGTGCAATTTTACATTTTTAGCTTTTCCTTATATTGCAGTACAAACAAGTTGGAACACAAATGGTGAGAAAAAAGAGACGGATTGTGTGTGTGTATGTATGTGTGTGAGGGTTGTTTGTGTGAGATTAAGAGAGCGAGACAGAGCAAATTTGCAGAAGGGCGTGAGTGGAGGTAAGGAAAAGGCAATCCCAGGTGACACCTGGTTTTGCCATCCATCACAGTCCAAAAGCCAGACAGGAAACCAGCGAAGCATCCTCATCTGTCATCCAATCACAGGCTCTGCCTTTTCTCCATCACCAATCTCATTTGTTCCTCTCAACAATTCATTCCATGCACGCTCGCTGCACTCACTGAGATGACACCCGGTTGTCACCTTGAATATGTTTATTTATTCCTGTTTTCCTCAGCTCAGGCAATGATGACTCAAATTAAACCTCAGCGTTCTAACCAGAGCAGAGATGCGAAAATTGAACTGGATGTTGTTTGTGTAGTAGAACACACCTTTTGTTTGTTTCTTTCTTTCTTTGTTTCAAATTTGATTAAGAGTAAAACGAGACTGCTTCTCAGTCCATTTATTGCGGCTTCAGAGTGAATTCAGATTCTTAAAACATGCAAAAATAAGAACCAAATTAATTGAATTATTTGCAAAAATGGGCTTTATTTGGAAAATAAAACTTGATTTTATTCAAGTTAAAAGCAATATTTAACAAACCTAAATGCATTGTTTTGCACACTAACACTAAACCTATAGCAGATTAAAATAGCAGGTTATATGTTCTTGCAGTCTCAAAAAAAGTGAAGGAGTTTAATGCAGCACGTGGAAATGCACACATTACTAGTACTATGATTTAAAGTACACAGAAATTCAGAGATGACCTTAACTGCAGTTCTAGCTTGTGACGCAGGAGTGTCCACTTGAATGCAATGCATCAGAAATGAGCCTTCGAACACAACAAGGTTTTCCATCAATGTCAAGTATTTCATGTTTAACATAAATTTCACAGATGGCCTGAGGACTACGACATATGGGCTGGTTTAGGATTGATTTACTATCTTTCACCAGATTTTTTCAAAGAAAAGATAGTTTCAGAAGAACTGCTTTCATGTGCCAGTAAATGTGTCAATTAAGACAAAGAATCTCAATCAATGTCATTAGATATCCATCCAATAAAAGATACTAAAAGCAGCCACAGGGTAATGTAAAATAATTTAGCGCTCATACTTTGCAGGGTTTGCTGACTAATTAACACAAGTGCAAAGCGCAGAGAACTTTGAATATTAGGGTGGTGGAGAATCAATGCAAGTTTTGATGAGTCCCGATGAAAAACGGACACCCTGCTGTCTTTGGCTTTCTGTGTAAAACGGCTGCTTCCAGTGAATGTGCCAGAGGCAATCTCATAATGGCAGAGATCTGTAATGGGATAATTTTAAGGTGCAATTTCTTTGACCTATGAAAATATGAATCAATTTAGGAAGAAGAGGTGCGTTAGCTGTGAAAGCACCGCCTGACTTTATGGAAGCAGGATCGTTCTTCAACACATTAACCGTAGGGTGCGTAACGAGCAGAGCTGAGCAGGTCTTTTTAAGTTATTCAAATGGCACAAATAATGACTACAAAGGGGACAATACAATACAACAAGAACAATCATGGAAGCCAATGGAGTCTTTGGAGAGAGCAAAATAGCCTTCTGAAGCCACTTGGCAGAGGGAGAAAAGGAAGACAACATGATTTCCTCGTTTTGTTTACCATGACATACTGCAATACGGAAAAGCGCTATAATATGTCAAGCCATCATTAATTTGAAGATGTCAGAAGCTCAGTACAAACAGGCAATCATATAAGTAAATTATATTTGAATAAACTACGTGCTGATGACATATTTCCTGAAAAACAACAGAGAAAGCGATGAGCTGATATTATTCAATAACATGTAAATCATATTCAAAGGTTCTCTATTATTATCAGTGGCAGGTAGTCACTTGCGGCTCCACCTAATCATATTTCACACATAATCACTGCTTTGTGGACGGCAGCTGCTGATAAGATTGTTTGTGACGAATGCGCAACTTTCACAATAGATGTGCTTTGCTTCACTTTGCCGGCGTCAAATCTTTGTCATTATGTAGGAAATAAATGCAGGTATTTCTCATGTCACGCTCCGATCTTGAAAGAGAAGGGAGCATATCTCTATGGACTGGATATTACGCTGTTGTCACAATAATACTTCTCATCACAAATAAATCAGCAGGATCACTCATTTCATTTCATCCTTAACTACATATTTGTTCTCAAGTATAAACAGAAATAGCATCAAGGGATGAAATCCACCTTGTTTCATAATTTATTTTTCAGGCTAGCTGAATATATCAAAACGGACTATTCAAGTGTCTCTAATCCCCTTCAGTATAATGAGTTTAGACAAGGAAGCGATATAGAAGAATGGTGAAAACACCTCTTTCCTGTTATGCTAAATTACCAGAATATGCCATTCTGCAGGCTATTAGAAACACTCTTCGTTTTATGTTATATTCATACATACTACTATATGTAAACTACTATTTAAAGGTTTGGGACAGTAAGATTTTTAATATGTCTCACTAAAAGCTCACAAAGGCTGCATTTATATGCTGAAAATGTTAGTGGAAACCTTTTCAGGATTCTTCAATTAATGGAAAGCTCAAATATGCATTATTTATTTGAAATTAAATGTAAAAGAATCTACATTTTTATGGACACTTTTGAATAACTACCGACCCTAAACCTTTCTACCGCCGTGTACGGTATTTTCATAAATATAATTACATTTTTAGGAGGATCAGACCACATTATATTTTACAAGTAATATACGTGCCTCGTCATAACACTGCAAATATCTGTATATTTAGGAGACTTTCATGCACAAGGTCTGCTGCATGCATCTTTTCACATTTTCTGCTTTTTCTGCATGTTGGTCTGCACCACGTAAAATCTAAAATTAAATACTGTGGGGAAACACGCTGAAAGAGTCATAAAAGAGTTGTACATTAATTAAGTCGTTGAATTGCATATTTCCCATATTTAAAAAAAAAAAGGGGGAAAAAAAGTCTTATGCCACTGATCCAAACGCACCGCAGGCTGTAGGAAGATGAACAAATGCCTGAAATCTTCCCCTCTATTTTACTTGTATCTGAAGTGCATGATGAAAATAAAAAGCCACATCCTTCCTCTGATTGTATTAGACACATCTAAAGAAGCTGCTTCTTAGGTTAATAAGTTCTTTGCCTTTGGCAAGGTTACAGCAGCCCAGCTCTTATTCAATTAGATCTGGTGTGAATCCAGTGAAAAGCCAGTTGAGAATATGGATGGAACTATAAAGCAATGCAGTGACGGTTGCCAACATCCCTCAGGTTTGTTTATAGGGCCATCCAGGTCTTTGACTGTTAGTAATGCCACAATGACTGAAAAGACAACTTAAAACAGAAAAAAAGGAAACGGAAAACAAGACAACTCAAATACCAGCAGATGTTCAGCGGACACAAAGTTTAAATGCTTTTCAACCTGACAATACTGGACAATGATCTGGGTCGTACATCACTCTGGATGCCAAAGAGTGGGCGTGTATGAGGTATAAAATCTGTCCCAGAACAGATGTCGTCTTTCTTCTTATCATTGATTATTGCCTAGCAGAAACACTAATCAAGTTCATCGGTGGGCTAATTACACACTGTCACAAATGACTTTCACTTGATAAAAAGGTCACCGGTGGTTCTTCTAGAGCTAGCCACTCATTTCCTAATGGATAATCGATTTTTCCACATCGTCTTAATCAAGCGTAGATTATTATATTAACATATAATGTCAATGGAAAAGGTTCAGTTGGATAAAAAGGTCTTAATTTAATAATACAGATTCAATTTAGATATAGGTGTTTTATTTCCATAGACCCCATTTTACACTAAACATGTTTCTTGTAAGAAACCTTACAGAAATTATTATTCATAAACCCTCTTTTAGGACAACCGTATGGCATTTTTGTTGAAATCAGTGGTACATTTTTACAGGGGTTGCGAGAAACAATGATAATATATTTTTTATAATTTTAATTTTTTTTTTTCCAATTCAAACTATATGGAATTAAAATATAATGCCACATAATATACAGATTTGTTAGATGACACTTCAATCAAATGTACACTATTCAAATTCAATAGTGGCATATTTAGCAATTTGTCAGCCCCAAATCACATTAGAGACTTTGTGTATGTTCAACTGGTTAATATTCGATTTTAGAAATAATTACTGTTAATTCTATGATTAACTATTATTTTTATTTAGTTAACTGTATTATTAACTTATAATTCTATAATTAACAGTTGCATAAGTATAATTACATGACCCAGGAAAGGAATAAATGCTTTATTGCAACACAGTCTCACGGAAAATCATGAATATTTATAAATAATTTATAACTTGTATGAGTTTGCTTATGCCCCAGTGGGGATTATGTTTAGAGAATGGAACTTTATTCTTACCTTTCCCCCCTTCTAAATATTGTAGATAAAAAAAAAAAATTAGACAAAATTGCCATTTCGATGTTTTTCTCATTAAATTGTGTCCTGGCCTAAAGAAGCTGAAGAGCATTGACTTAAACTCAACCACATCCAAAGGTTTTCATAGAGCAAGAAATTGATTTACAACTGTGTAATTGCTGTGGCGATTCTCAATCGAAAACTGTGAACGGGGAAAAGCTTTACAGAATACCTTTTTCTTTCTATAGTGTGACAACAGTAACTAAGAAATATTCTACAAAATAAAATTCTAGTGTGTACAAAAGCAAATAATATCTTACAATTTGGTTAATGGGAAAAGTATTTTAAGTAGCAGGGGGGAAAAGAACATGTCAAACAGTGTAAGGATTACTGTCTCTGAATGAACTCCATTTCCTCCTGTCATCTGCGTATCTGACAGCTCACATTTCACCTTTGCCAAAGTGTCCTCAGCAGGGAAATGTTTCGAGCATCCTTCACTGCATAGTGTGGATTCAATCCACGCCACCATCTGTCTCGTTGACTGCTGCGATGTGCCCTGAGATGAAACGCATGCTAATCAATACTGCTGCGTCCCGCATCTACTTAAAAATCTCAATTACCTCTAATTGTAATCAAAGCAGTTTCGATGTCAGGACCCTGTCAAAACAGAGGACGCACGAGCCGCCTCAAGTCCAGGCTGCTGACAGGAAACAGTTTCCATTGGAGTTTTTCTAACCATGTGACCTGCCAAAAAAATTACATAAAATTAATTATGCAAGGAAACTGACAGACATAAAAAAAAACTAAAAAACACATACTGTATTGGAAACCACTCCTGTTTACTTTTATACACAAGACATTGCAGGGAAATTGACACCAATAACCATAAATCTGGAACAGCACCTGAAAGCTGAACCATGCGGCCTCGACCTGACAAACAGCCCTTGGAGCTCATCTTATTTTCTTTTTCCTTAAATCAAAGGATTTATGAGATAATTTACGGCCGCTCAATCTCACCTTTACTTCTTTAGCGGATGATTCCTTCCTCCTCTGCTAGCCAATTTCACCAAAAGCCTTACTGACAGCCGTATGTAATACAGCTTAAGCTGAGTAGAGAGGCAGCCACGGTCATTTTCTAAATATAAATCCAAGACATGCTTTTTAATGTCAATAATATAGACTAAAGTGTCAGTTAGGGTTCTGCAGAATGAGTGTCTTCAGTCACACTTTATACTCGGATCTCCTGAGGAACGACTGTTTCATTAACTTGAGCAAATAAAACTTGAATGGAAACCAAACAGTCAAACCAAGTTAATACCACATAGGCCAGGAGAAAGAATATAAAAAGCTAATTTTAAATAACTTACCTGTTCGCCGGTGTCTGCTTTTGCTCTGCTAATGAATACAGAATAAAAATAACCACACGATTGGTTGCTGAATGAATCAGTTGAATAACTGATTTATTCTACATGGTCTTGTGGCATACTGTAAGTGTACCTTTGTGCACTTTTAGGCGAGACATGAAACATTTACCGATAAGTACATATCACAGCAGTTTCCAAACAAATGCGCAATTACTTGAAAAATATCATGTTATGACTTCCAAACAATATTAATATGCTGGGATATTTGAAAACTGATACTTTTGAATGTTAACATCGTACATATCCAGCTTCATATCTGTGTTTCATAGACGGTAGGTTTGTTCAATAGCTATACTTGAGAGGCGAGGAGCTCCGTTTGAATCCTGTGTTACTACTGTTCAACAAAGCACATCAAATCTGTGTAAAAGGAAGTGGAAATGACATGGTTGCATTTTGTTTTTGTATCAGTTTTGCATTTGATTACACTCTCGGGTAGGTTTAGGGTTGGATTGCTTTAGGGCCTATTTCCAGCATGATAGAGCATTAACTTTTAGCATTAACTTTTAACTTTTAACTTTTAGAGTCCATGTAATAATCAATTCTGAACCTCCAAACTAAATACCTATATCAATAAAAATGTGCCAGTTTTCACATATTGGACATGCCTTTTAGTACCACCCATTAGACATTTATCTTTGAAACTGTGGCGAAATGTGCAGTAAGGTACATAAAAACAGTGTTGCACAAAAAGTACACAGAGGTACATATTTTTTGTCTCTCTTAAATACAATCTCTGTCGCCACCAACTGGCCACATGATATTACCTACAAAAACCACCAACTTCGAAGGTTTAGTTCACACATAAATGAAAATGTTGTAATTAATTACTCACTCTAACATTGTTCCAAACCAATTCACCTTCGAATCACAAATTAAGATATTTTGATGGAATCTGAGACCTCTCTGACCCTCCATAGACAGCAAAGATTTTCCCATATTTCCAAACAGTGGAATGCTGCTAGAACAATCGAATTCGAGAAACAAGTGTTTGCCTGTAATATAAAGAAAGGTTTACTTATGTTAGAAATTGACCAAGTTCTCATTTGTGATGGTCATGTGACCAACATTAGAAAGCCCTCTTCAAATCTTTCAAAGCCCTTATAATGTGTTGACTCACGCATACAACAAAGTGATCTAATCTGAACCCAGATTTCATAACATCAGGACTATGGATGTACAGAGCGGTTAATGAATACCCCTGGGGATTCACAAGGAAACAATGACTTGTGCTCATATTGTGAGAACATTTATTCTAAATCCAAAGTAAAGCAACTGCTGCATTCGTTATAAACACATATGATTGCATGAAGTCAGTAAATTCACTGCACTGAAATAAACACATTCTGAACAGTGTTGTGAATAACTGCAAAGTTATGATTGATTGCAGAGTAAGCCACGGCTGCAAATGTGAGATATGAAACTAATATGAAGGACAATGGCAGGCGCAAGGTTATCTTATTCATAATTAAATTTAATCTGTTTTCCTTTTATTATTATTTTCAGTCTGTCAACATCGCACAAGCCGTTAACTAATAAGAAATGTGCATTTCTCCATTTTCTTTGCTTGAGGCACAGATTTGGTGTCAGGTTATATGCTCTCACCAGCACAGACCCTTTTTATATTCTATTATTTATATTCACTCTCCATTTCTATTATATAATGACTATTTTCTGACTTGTTTAGTATTGAATAAATAAACCACGTGGCGTGCATGGCATTAGCCTACATCACTTTCATCACATCTAGCTTGAACGCCATTATTAAACATGCTCATCAATATCAGCACTGGTCATTCTCTGAAAGTTGCATTCTGGTCATATATCAACTTTTCCATCTGTGACTTATATTGGCCTGGGGGTCTGCATTGCATATGCACATTTCATCTGAGCAGCAATAAAACCAGCTGGAGAGTTTCTAACCTGAGGTGCGTGGGTAAGGACTTCGTATTGATGTTTGTATAAAATAGACACTATAAATGATGCATTGCAATGTTAATGAAATTGGTTTTGCAGTCATGGTTAGCTCTGTATCTCACAGCAACGTGTATCTAATCCTTTGTTCAATTTACACAGGAATGTTTTTCAGCATATCTCACTTACCTATCAATACTACTGATACAAAACACAGCACATGGACAGAAGCTGTTTGATATTGGTCTCAAACACTAAAATAGCTGCAGGACAAAAATCTGATTTTTATTTTTTCAGCAATCATATCCATTCCTGTCTGAATTCTTTTTGGGAGCAAATTAAATTGTGCTATAGAAAAATCCTGTATCCATGTCCCATCCGTTTCTATATATTGTTATGTCTATGGCAAGGTTGTCCTTCCACCCCTCACCAGTGCATGCTTACCTTTTTCGGTTTTGAGCTCCTACACCATGTACAGAGATTGTGGCAGTTGGATACAGTGCCTTACCGTGAGTGCAAAGAAGTAACTCAATCCAAGCAAGACCAGGCAGCCGTGGACCTATACTTGGAGCCTCATTGTTAGGCGTCCCTCTCATTTGAGACATTTGAGTGGTTGGTTCTACCATTCGGTACCACCTCCAGCCCTTGTTGTGCGATTTATGCACTCCAGCACCACACTCGTCAGCACCCCTTAGCAGATGAGGAGATCTGTTTCTCTACAGAAAAAGAATTTTCTATGTTTATAAATGCCTCCAGAGTCTACCTACCACTGATGCAGCCTGGAGCCGGATTGATCACCTGCACAATATCCTATTAGATACGGCAGTGGGCCTGCAACAACCCAGATGCCTTAAGACACCTCCCTCCCTTGAGGGACCAGTGTGGAGTTGTGACTGATGCAGGAGAAGGCCGATGTTCATGAGTCTATGTTAGATTTGGGTTGGAATTGGCAGTCTGACACCTTGTCATATACACATCCACCCATGATCTATGAAACCCTTACCTTGCAGAACATCTACAGGGTCCTCGCTGCACAGAACAACACTCTGGGACTGCTCCATCCTTGTAGCTTCCTTGTAGCTCATATACGTAAAAATTCCTTTTGTGGAGTTGTTACCTTGCCAACCCTGTCTGGCCACCCTGATCGATGAAGTTACCCTACCTGGATGGACTGCTGGATACCACTACCCGAGAGCTACGTGGTGACTCAGATTCAGACACTGTCCTTGAAGCTACATATTACCAAAAAGAAGAAGTCCATATCCTTAAACATGTCTAACTGGAATCGCTCCCTGAAGATTATCCCCTGTTGGAATCCTGGAAGGCGATGAAACCTAGTAGCCTCACCTCCTGACCTGCAAGAGCACACCTACAGTACGTCGTGATTGTCAACCCTCAGTTGCCCCGAGGATTATGACATGTAGGTAAAGTCATCCAGACTCACCTCAGTCCTGATGGCCACGTCAGATCAGCAGATGTGCAGATCAAGTATCAGATCTATACCAGACCAGTGGCCCACCTGGTTGTTCTGCCGCCAGATCATCCTAAGCCTGCAGAAAAGAGTCGCCTTTTCTGAATACAAAGATGCTTATCATCTTTGGGCGCGGCTGTTGTGAAGGTTCCTTTAAGAAAGGATGTTTATTCTGATGTGGCATGCCATTTTTCTTCTTGTTGAGCAGTTTCGAGTGCTGAGTTGTTGTTGCCTGCTGAACTGGGTATTCTGCCGAGCCAATCGGTGAATGGACATTTATTACTGTTTGTTGCAGTTACTTTTAGGTGTAAGTCATTGACCTACAAGTAAGCCTATTTGCTTATGTGTTTGTGTGTTAGTGTTTATTAAGATCGGTATTAAGATCGGTATACCTGCACATGTCTGGACCTGCTCGGAGCCAGTATTAATGATGCTGCCTGAGATGTAAATTTCTTCTTAATTCTGTACAGTAGTCAACATTTGAAGTGGATCAAAAACATCAATCAAAGTTGTCTAAAACATAAAACCAAAATATTCTCTTATCTTAGGGCAACTTTCCTAAAATGTTAGCCCTTTAGCAATAAAGCTAAGTTAGCCATAGCCCTTTAATACATCACTGAAACCCTCATCCTTAACTAATATTGTACTCTAACCGGCACCCAGGGGGGTTCACACAACCAGTTGCAAATCAGAGCCTGACAGGCAAGGGTCTCTCCAACAGTACAATAATATATAATAAAGCACACTAACAATAAAAGTATTTTTCCACTTGGCTGTCTATTGTCCCTAGTCAATCCAATTTTAACTGGCCAATAATATAGGTGCTAATCGTATAGTTACTTTAAAGTGTGATTAGGCTAGAGAGTGTGAAAAAGTGTGGCAATGGAAGAGGCACACTTGATGGAAAATCCATTGCTCAGACAAGGTAATGAGGTGCCGAGGGTGATGAAGGCAGAGGTACACAGTGAAGATAGCCAAAGCACTGGGATACTGCCCTGAGCACAGGCTCATGTCCCCTTTGATCTTTCTCCTTGATCATAGCACTTTGTAAAACCTGCAAAAGCCTAAATGACCAACCACGACAAGTCTAATACTCTAACATAACACCATACAGACAACTAGGACAGAATGTTTTGATCTCTGTAGATCTACATAATCAGTAACATATGTTTTGCCTTGTGAAAGCAAAAAGGGAGTGTCATTTCTGACATTATTATTCTCTCGATACATGCAAACATGCATTAAAAAGAATCTAAATTGTCAAAATCTCAAGAGACCTGTTTTTGTATGCCGTATGGAGTTTCATTTTGACTTTTTTTTTTATAACGATTCAACTTCAAAAGCATAGCAGACCTAAAATGCGTAGTATAAGCCGGGTGGCATTTTAATTTCATTATTCAAATTAATTCATGTCCAGAGGTTAAGATTTAATTTTAGAAGAATCTCGGAGTACTCAGCAAAGTCTTATGGCTTAAAAAGACAGTGTGTGCCTAAAATGAAGATTTACATCAATAAATATTCAAAATCATAAAATAAAAAAATATAAAATATAAAGTCATAAAGGCATTGATGGTTCCATGAAGAACTTATAAAAAGAACCATTTAAAGGGTTATTTTTACGAAAAGAAAAAAAAAATGTAAACAAAGAACTTAAAATGGTTCTCCTGTTGCATAACTATAACTATAAAGTATGGAAAATATGGATAATAACAATAACTATAAAGTTTTATTTTTCATTTAAATTCTATGAGAATAGAAAGTCCACACCACAGCTATCGACCCACCAGACTAAAAAGCACATTAATGTGGCAGACTACAACATGTTTTATTTTTATAGTTATTGTATTGGTGTAAAGGGGACTTCAGTTTTTCCTAGTAATTAACCCTATTGGCTCACACAGAAATAACTACTATAAACCAGCAATCTTGTGAACGTATAGTATACCATCAGTCTGACATTCATGAAAAGACATTTGTTTTCTGTTGACTCCTGCTGTCCATATTTGTCATCGCCCACTGAGCTCTTGAGTGAATTCCATCACACCGCTAGCCTGTCAGCAATCAAACTGCCTCAAATCCTGACAACATGATTCCTTGCACCCCCTGTGTCCCTTTAACACAGGGACAATTCTTCACTCTGTCACCCAGCACAATCACCTAAATCTGAACTTAATTAGATCCTAATAGAGCCATTTCTCACATTACAGTGGAAAGCTTTCCCTAGGTAGAGCCTGATTAAGCAGATAGAAAAGTCATTGTTTTTAGAGTAAAGCCTATAAAAGCTAACCGCTTTAATGCAGTGTTAATTTTAAGAAATATCTTCAACCGCGTTGGAAAAATTACATTAGTGTGTGTGTATATTACTGTATATACACGTGAGTGAATTGAGAAACAACTGAATCCCCAGTGTAAGCAAACACACAAAACATGCAATAAAAAATGTCTAAAACCAATGACTTTTGACTTTAATCTGCATGGTTTTAAGTTCCCTTTTTTTTATTTTACATCTCATTTACAACCGATTTATGCTTTTCTTGACACACTCATTAGATTTCATTGATGATTTCGACCCTGATTCTGACACAAACTGAGATAAAGTACTCTATAAAACCTTATCTGTGCTGATGCTCAAAAGATGAACAGTAAAAATTACTGAAAACTCCCAAATTGCCCTTGAAATGTGATAATTTAAGTGAAAATGGAGGGACCAGAACACATTGTGTATTGTGGCTCTCACTGTTGGAAAAGGAGAGAATTACTTTAATAGCAGTTGTAAAAGTCATGTCACACGCAATCAGGGAGTTGACGGGTCAATATAAATCATCTTGGATTCCTCATTAATTTCCCCACGCAGGGACAGTAACATGTCTTCATTCTATCACTTACTGTGATGAGGATGGATTAAAGGCATGTTTGGATGTGCAAAATCAATGGCACCTTAACAGCATGTAGCGGGAAGCAATCAGCCAGTCTGCAACACAAATTACACAACATCTGTAAAGCAGATTGTCTGTGTCTTCACATTGTGTTTGCTGCTGGCTAGTGTCAATTAATCAATTTCCAAATGAAACTAAATTTTTATGGTCAGGATTAATATGATCAAATGGTGAAATTCACCCAGAATTCGTCCACCTGTCAGTCAATGAACCCTGTTATCCAATGGCCATTTTGCACACTGTAAAAACCTGTTACATTTAAGGAAATATTTATACCTGAATTAAACTGTAAACCATCGTAATCTGGTAGTCCATAACTTTTGGAGAGAGTTGCGTTTTTGTTGCGGAAGAACATTGTAGCTCGAACCACTTCTCTCTGTTTATGCCTATGATGAATCACGCAAGTACTAGGATGCTCCACAGCGGTACTACCCAAACCGGTCTAAATAGTCCGAATATAAACCCTTATTGTAGGTGTACTGTAGTGATTCAGGCCAAGCCAAAGACACGGTTTGGAAAATGGATTCATGGTTTGCGCTTATTATATACAGTTTTAAATACAAACAATTACGGACTGCAGCTTTAAATAAATCCTCATTTTTCATTTCAAACATATATGATATCATGATGCTACTTAATGATACTTAAACTTAGCATTTGAAAATGCAGAGAGTATAATATTTTAATGCTGGCCATTTCTTAAGTTGTCCCCGTCAATCAAACTTATTTAGCCAATATTTAAAATGTCGTTGTATTTTTAACTAAGGGACAAAAATATTTAAAGGGATAGCGTCGCAAAAATTCAAGTGCTGTCTGGCCCCCTATAGACTGCAATGCAACTGAAATATTCATAGCCCAGAAAGGTTAAAACAGTCCATTAGTGGTTCAACTGTAATTTTATGAAGCTTCATCAAAAATATCTTAATTTGTGTTCTTTTGGATTTGGAACTACATGTGGTTATGTAATTAATTACAGAATTTTTATTTTTGGGTGAACTATCATTTTCATTTACTGTACATGTTAGCACATATTTTACACAAACAAGAGGCCATGTTTGCCTGTTTGCATAAGCGATATCTCTCTGTCAGCAGTGGTCTAACGCTCATGAGCATCAGCCGGCCAACCCCATTAATCTTGGACTCTATTGTCTGGCAATAAAAAGGTGTGTCTGAACATAAAAGATCCCTTCTATCCATCAGTCTTAGAGCCACTCAATAAACGGCCACAGATTTAAACAATGTACGGCCCCGTGATAAAGCCTTGTTTGTAGTCTGTCTTTCCAATTGGCAAGCCCAGATAACCATCTAAAGCTGTTTAAACCTGTGGGCTCTGTGTGGTTACCACAGCACACAATAAGACGGTGACAAATTTCAAACTTATCCTCTGTGACACAGATGTCTGATGTTAAGAGTGGGTTCAGGCGAAAATGGAACAAACAATCTGTTGATCCTATACACCAAAGGATATACAAAGAAAATCAATATAAAACTAAATGAGATCTACTGCAGTATATAACACTTTTTAACGCAGCAATGGTACAGATTGGCTGACTTTGGTTGAGGATTGATTGTATTGACATCCAAAGCAATGAGTGATTGAAACCAGCTGTGTCAATCAAATCATGGTCATCCATCACCAACCAACAACCGAATAAAACACGTTTTACAAAATGTCATAAAAATAAAGCGACAAAAATGCTTCCTGCACTGAACAGAAAATTCATAGTGGTAGTTTTTAGCATGCATGTTTGGGACAGCATTGTTGCATTTGGCAGTGTCCCGTATAAATGGAGGAGCGGCAATCAGCCTAATGTACTCGAGTGTGTCCAGCACACAAAGCCTTCTCACTGAAGCATTAGCTCAGCAATCTCCCAAAGTGAAACACCCCTCATTAACATGAATGACCAGAATCTATCATCATCAAGAGATTGTTCTTCGCAGACATTTCTAGAAAAACAGGTTGAGTTCTCCTTCACTCTAACTGCATGATTGAACTGTCCTAAAAGCAGTTTCACTATATTTGCTCCTTTACACAATGACAATGCGTACAATATCAATACATTGAATTTAACAGCATACATTCAAATGCAACATATTTTTGAATATTTTTTGAAGGAATAATGCATAAACACAATTATTAAAATATATTGAATAATGTATCAGAAATTGCTGCTTTTAATGTATTGAAAAATACGTGACATATATCTTTACAGTATATAATATATTTAACTTTACATTATGTAATCAAAACTTTATATTTCTACATGCACTATGTATATATTTTTTATCTTATTGTTTTAATTATGTCTTTGACAAGATAACCAATTGTAATAAATAAACAAATAAAAATTATATATTTTCAATAAACACATTTTGCATTTGCCTTTTTATATACTGTCGCAGATATTTTTATTGATATGTGTTTGTATGTAAACCCATATTTTAAATTAATTCCTTCAATTTGTAAAAACACCTACATTTATTTTTTATATGTTTTAAGCAACAGTATACTATGTGTATATTACAGTAAAAAATATAAGCACGTTAGTCTATTTATGGAAATATGTTAATATATCAGATTATATTTTCTAGTATATTACCATGTACTGTAAAGGGCATCATTTATGGAAAAAAGCTGGTTTATTTGCATGTGTATCTTTTGTTTTAAATGTTCTGACGTCAGATCTTGATTTCCATTCTAACTTTGTTTAAGCAAAATAGCTTTTGAGGAAATTGTATGAATTAGGAAATATCAAGCCAAGCTCTCGAGTATGTTGAGGGAGGATAAAATGTTCCTGGTTGATTCTTCCAGTTGAATTAAATGTGATACGGCTATAGTTGTTAGACTGTGAGCAGATTGCTGCCATCGGCTAATTTAGCGTCCAAGCATAGTAATGTGAGATGCTTTAGACAGCACTGTTATCTACTGAACCCACATACCTTCAATTTAGCAAGTACAGTCTGATGATGGCTGGGCAGAACACACACATCCCAAGGTGAACAAGGACACTGTCCAGACAAAATGCTCAACACAGAAAGTAGAGGACACTGTCTGTTTGCTGTGACAGCACTAGAACATAGACTGGAGGTGAAGTGGACTGGCATAAGCTCTGTAAGTCAGAATGTAGTCTGATTCTGAGAGTCCTCGTGACATTATGATAGAGTTGATCTGATGAGAGGAAACCATGAAGATATTCTGTTCAAGCCGAGTTGCTGCTCCTCTGTCCTGTGCTTATGAAATCAATATTACAAACAGTTGCCATGGCACCTTTTTCACCACAATTAATTTCACAAATCCACTGAGTTGGATCCCAAGTAGATAGACTGTTCTCTGTGTGACCCTGATTTGTAGTGTAATATTTTATTAACACAGTATTTTTAAGCTTAACTAATTTGAAAACTAATTAATTTAAAGAGTGTGTTTTACTGGCTGCTATGTATAATGTATAATATGTAATATAATATAATATAATTAGTGCTGTCAAATGATTATGTGCAATAAATTGCATCCAAAATAAAAGCTTTTATTTACATAACATATGTGTGAATACTGTAGTTCCTTAACAGGAACTTCGACACTGCGTGAAAACGCATTGGGAAACGCCTCAGCGTTAGCCACGCTTCTGAAACAGCTGTGAATCTGTCCATATAAGGGCTCCGGCGTCATACGGTGACGTCATGACTCCCGGAGCTATAAAGCCCAGGTGCAGCGCATTACACATTAGCTTCTTTCATTCAGCGCGCTCTACTGTGAGTCTGTCGCAGCTTTGAAATCCTAAACAATCTCTCTTGTTCTCTAGTTTAAAAATTAAAGATAACTATGAGTTTGCAGTTCAGAAAGTGTGTGAGCCCATGTCACCGTTTCCTAACTCCGAGAGATTCACACAATATGTGTGTGGCTTGTTTGGGTGAACAACACGCGGTGGCTGCTCTCGAGAGAGGAGACTGCCCGTGTTGTAATGAGCTTTCGCTGGCTACTCTCCGCTCACGGAGGGCTCTCTTCGAGGAGGGGCTCTTCGTGGGCAATCCCCGTGGTTCAGGCCCCGCTGTCGCTGAGGCGAGCCGGCGTCTGTCCTCATGGGGATCGCAGGTTGATTTATTGGAGGAAATGGAGACGTCTAACCCGCTATCTCCTTTCCAACCGAGTCGACCGGGTCCAGCACCGAGTCAGGAAGCGCCGCGAGCGGCTACTTCCCCTCGGATGGACCCATCTACGGAGAGACACTCGTCCTCCTCCGAGGAGGTGGACGTGTTAAGTTTTGATAGCCAGCCAACAGCGCAGTCACCGCAGTATGATGAACTGCTCGAGGTGGTGACTCGCGCTGTTGAACGGCTTAGTTTGGACTGGCCGGAAGCCCAGCAAACTGAGCCTCAATCGAGCAGGCTCGATGAGCGGTTCTTGCGGCCGAGGCCGATGACTGCCCGTAGGAGTCTGCCTTTTTTCCCCGACCTTCACTCGGAAGTGTGTAGGTCGTGGAAGAAGCCCTTCTCTGCTCGCTCTTTCGCTCCTGCCTCGGATTACTACGGTAACGTGGCAGGGGCAGCAGAGAAAGGATACAAGAGGATGCCTCCGGTAGAACAGACGCTGGCTAGCCATCTGTCACCGGCTGCAGTATCCTCACTAAAACCTCCCTCCTTACCTTCTAAGCCGCTGAGAATCACCTCTACGTTGGTTGGTAAAGGCTATGCAGCTGCTGGTCAGGCTGGTGCATGCCTGCACACCCTGGCGGTACTGCAGGCCTACCAAGCTGATCTTCTGACCGACCTGAGTACAAGAGATCAGGTCGATCAGGAGGATGTAATCGAGCTAGGCCGTACAGCCGACCTCTCTCTGCGTGCCACCAGGGAGGCGGCCAGGGCTGT
>JAUCMU010000080.1:16325724-16348923 GCA_032275025.1 Enteromius treurensis | reverse complement strand
ACTTCCTGGCCAGTGACGTCACCCGCCACTGACGTCGTCCCAATTCTCATTGGCTGATTCTACACACTGTTCAGAGTTGTCACGCTGAAGGCGTTCCCAAAGCGTCTGGTCGACGCAGCTCGAGTTCCTGATAGGGAACTATGGGGCACCATTGCGCAGAAGCACCTTTTTGACAACAAAAAAAGGAACGTCAAGGTTGATTGAAGTAAATATGTGCAAATGTAGGGCCCCATTCCAAATAGTAATTAATACTAAAGCCTGTTTACACCAGGACAAATGCGAGTGTGCAAAAACACATAATTTAAAAAAAAACGCATCGGCTCTATTTTTTTGGTTTGACATGCCACGTTAAAAACTGGCCAAGCAGTGAGATTTGCCTTTGCTGCCTTTGTCAGGTGCGGACAGAAGCAGTCACGGAAACTCTGGTACAAAAATATATAGTCTTTATTTAGAAAAGTCACTGAACGAAAATAGCTGCCACCCACTGCGTGCAGAGCAAAAGTTCAGATGATCACAAGGCAACGAAGGTGAAATCCGCCGCTCACTGCGTGTCGGAATTAAAGGATGAGCAATCACAAAAACAGTCTTTAGAACAAAAACCTGCCGCCCTCAGCGTGCAGGGAAAAAACAAACATAAATATTCCCTTCAGAAATTCTAAAACCAAAAAACGGGTTTCCCCCGGAGGATCTCTGATTTGCCAACGTTACGTACTCCTCTCTCACCACAGGGCTGGAGAAAGAGCGGTCTCCAACTGCGGTGGACCCCTCGGTCCTGTGATAGGTCTCGAGTAGTTCTGAGCAAAAATAGAAGTTAGCAAGTGAACACGTATGGACCAGGCAGACGGACAGGACAGGACAAGACGAGGTAGACAACTTCACAGATGACGGCAGCAAACGGGATGAACACGGTCTCAGACTCAGTGGGTAGACACATTAATCGTCAGACAAAGAGAGCAAAGGCACACAGGGAGAAATAGAGACGCTGATCAGCGCTGACAGAAAACAGGTGTGTAGAGAGTCGTGCAGAGCGCACTGATTGCAACTAGCAGCAGCTGAGAGATTAATGAGGAGACCGAAAAAACACCAGAGAGAAAATAAAATCAAACCCGGCTCATGACAATTTCCCCCCCAACAAAATAGCATACGAGCCCGTACAACCTTAAAAATCGCAACAGCAGTTAAGTACACTGCTCAAAAAAAGGCAACACTAAAATAACATATCCTAGATCTGAATTAATGAAATATTCTTATTAAATACTTTGTTCTTTACATAGTTAAATGTACTGACAACAAAAATCACACATAAATTATCAATGGAAATCTAATTTATTTTCCCATGGAGGTCTGGAATTGGAGTCAAACTCAAAATTGAACTAAAAAAACTACAGGCTGATCCAACTTTGATGTAATGTCCTTAAAATGAGGCTCAGTATTGTGTGTGTATGATCTCCCTACAATGCCTGGACATGCTCCTGGTGAGGTGGAGGATTTGTCTCCTGAGGGATCTCCTCCCAGACCTGGACTAAAGCATCCACCAACTCCTGGACAGTCTGTGGTGCAACATGGTGTTGGTGGATGGAGCGAGACATGGAGTGCTGTGTGCCCTTCAAAGAAATGCCACCCCACACCATTTCTGTCATTACACTGTCAAACCGCTCAAGCTGGAGGATGTTGCAGGCAGCAGAACGTTCTCCACGGCGTCTCCAGACATGTCATGTCTGTCACAAGTGCTCAGTGTGAACCTGCTTTCATCTGTGAAGAGCACAGTGGAGAATTTGCCAATCTTGTTGTTCTCTCCCAGACGTCCTGCTCGGTGTTGAGCTGCAAGCACAACCCCCATCTGTGGACGTCGGGCCCTCATACCACCCTCATGGAGTCTGACCGTTTGAGCAGAAACATGCACATTTGTGGCCTGCTGGAGGTCATTTAGTAGGGCTCTGGCATGCTCCTCCTGTTCCTCCGTGAACAAAGGTGGAGGTAGAGGTGCTGCTGCTGGGTTGTTGTCCTCCTAAGGTCTCCTGATGTACTGGTCTGTCTCCTGGTAGCACCTCCATGCTCTGGACACTACGCTACAGACACAGCAAACCTTCTTGCCCCGAGCTCGATGTGACGTCATTTCCGTTTATCCCGCGCTGCATCTTCAGACCGCGCTGAGGAGAGGTGAGCAGCTGGCAATGGCAGATTTTCTAATAGTTGTATCTCAGACAGATATTGTCCTCTCCTAACAAACCAGACATCAGTGGTGATTTTCAGATGATGCATAAATCTCAGTTTCAACAAATAAACCTTTATGACTGCTTTTGTGGTCATATATTTCTGTGGTCTCATTACCTAGTGATACTAGTCATGGTAACTGGTTAAGCGGGTCTGCCTGGCACATAAGCAGTGCAAGCTGAATGAAGATTAGTGGATTGAGAGTGAATCTGAATGAAGCACAGTCTGTCTGACAGCTGTTTGCATCTTATCCTCTTCATCATCATCATCATCATCGTGAATGGGAAATAATCTCCCGAATAAGAGACGCTCTGCCAGCCGTGCCATTACATATACCCTTGAACTGTCATCAGTGAAGCTTAGTGTGTGTGTGTGTGTGTGACTGATTATGAATCACGTCAGATGCGGGTCACATGGTTTAACTCTCAGCGCTGATGCAACAGGACTTTATACAAGACACAAGAGCGAGGAGGACAGTTGTAAAGCGAGACGGTGTATCTCTTTACAGATTCAGCTGTGAGTGGAAACAGATATCCTACTATTCTAAACAACCGAGAAGCTTTTTCTCCCCTGAATAGCCTTCTTGAAACTCATGCTTTATTTAGCTGCAGAAGAATCCCGTCGAGACTTCGTTCAGAGAGACCTGGTCAAGTCAGCAGCTACAATACAAGCATACTCATAAAAAACTATTGATGGAGATCAAGCTGAAGATGTAGAAGTCTCCGGTTTGCAAAAGACATTTAGAATCTGGAGGAGCAGACACCAAAACATAAAACCTAAACTGTGAAATGTACATATATATTCATATATAAACTAGTGCTGTCAAATAATTGACCATGATTTTGTTTACATAATATATGTATATGTACTGTGTATATTTATTATGTATATACAGCATTTACATATAAATTATATCGGTATACATATATACTTGCAAATACATGTAAATATTTTCAAAATCAACTGCAAAATTCAACTGTATGTGTGTGTATTTACACAATTCATATACACAGTACACACATCAATTATGTCAAGAAAAAATATATAAATTATGTGATTAAATAGCATTAATGTAAACAGTGTGCAAGAACTTTATAAATATATAGTAACAACAATTTAGGTTTTATGGATTTCAATTTACAGTAACTTGTTACACACGTTACATGTATTTACTGTTATAATAAAAATGCATTACACACAATTAAATGCAAGTAACCCTAGGCCAAATGTGAATCCCACCTCTAACCATATAGTTAGTACCTTAATTCATTAAATTTACTCACTACTTAAATATATAATTACACTGTAACAAGAACACTTTCAAATATAACCCACTTAAAAAAGTCCTAAAATCTGTTTTATACCTTTATAATACAACAACCACCATACCAGATACTTTTCTGAGCACTAGATACTGTAGTCTAATATACAGAAGGTACCTGATGTCATGATGATACTAAAATAATGTAATAAATGGAGGAATAGTAGATGTGGAGTTTGTTCTTCATCAGAACCGATTTGAAGAAATTTAGCATCACTTGCTCACCAGTGGATGTAAAAGGTTGCCGTCAAAATGAGAGTCTGATAAAAACATCACAATAATCTAAATAATTCCTCTTTTTGCGCAACCTGACAATGTCCCAAGATTTAGCTGGATTCCAGCAGGCCTTGGAATCCACAGAAGAAGCATTTCTGTCACAGCACTCTGGAGCAGAAAACACAGAGGAAGTCAATGAGAACTGAAACGCTTTAGATTTCTTCAAGATATACTCTTTCTATGTTCCACAGAAGACAGACACTCAGGTTTGGAATGACATGAGGGGGAGACAAAATGTTCATTTTTGGGTGAACTGTCCCTTTAAATAAAGAGGCTGTCTGTTTAGATTGCTCTCAGCTAACAGTCCTCAACAAGCAGATGATATGAAGTATTGTTCAAGTCCAGGGCAGGGAACAGCATTAGTGGAGCTTCTCTTGTATCCAGCCTCACTAATAAGAGGTGGTTTGAGCATCAGCTGCAACATCCTCAGCGAAAAAACCTCGAGGCCAGACTGGATCTGTGAAGCGGAACAAACCGTGAGTTTGTGAGATCCTGTTTCACAGATAAGAGTCTCCATGAACAAACAGTGCCCTCAGTACACATCAATTCAGATGCATTTCATTATGACTTTCTAGAGCACCTTCTCATCAATGCCTTTATCACTAGAAATAGCAAGATAACTGTAGTTAGCCATATGCAAGCAAGGTTATTATAGTTCACTAACACCCAAAAAAACTCCTGTGTTTTGTAACCTAAAAATAAAAAAACCTTATATCTATATATTACAGCTACAGCATTTTCATTTAGTTGATCTTGATTTACTAAAAAATAATAACTAAAACAGAAATAAAATTCAGATCGACATAAAAAGGAATAAAAAAAGAGAAGAATGAAAACAGAAAATATAAAATAAATATGAACATTCATTTAAAATATTATTACAATACCCCAGTATTTTAGCAGATGCTTTTATCCAAATGAGGACAACGGAAAAAAAATGTAGTTTTTAATTTGTGCTGTCAAATAATTCATTTCATCCAAAGGTTTTTGTTTACATCAGAGTGTACTGTGTATATTTATGTGTATATACACACAAACTAATGCTTTTATATATTTAAGAGAAATATTGTTTATATAAGTATTTTCAAAATATATACTTTATGTGTTTGTATTTATAAATATACACATAATAAACAAACACAATCCAGATATATTATGTAAACACTTATTCTGGATGCGGCACACATTTTTTTATATGTAATAACTAAAATAAAAAAAAGATAGATAGAATAGAAAAATAATAGAGACAACTAGAAGGTGTTTTTTGTATTACAAAAGGTCCCAGAGTAATCATTCAAAAGATTTTGATTGACATTTGTTCAAGAATGAATGTGATTGAGTCTACAGAAGCCAGGAGGAAGATGAAGATGATGGTCTAGTGACAGCAGCTGCATTTCATCTGTCTGGTGGTGCTTTCGCTGTAGAAGAATTGCTTACAACGTTCAGCCGTCAAGAATCATGAAAGAGTCAAACAAACTCAAGTTCTCAGCAAAGAAATTCTATTTATTGTTTAAAGGAAGTCTGTGGAGAATTACAGCAGAACACACTTGACTGAACAGCTGCCTTCATCACATAACACAGTACAGACAAGAATGAGGTCCAAACTCATTGATATTGAAGTTAGTAAAAAATCCCTATGGCTCCTGGGTGGCGTCGTATGGCTAATTCTCGTGATTACAGAAGGCCTGAATCAAATCAAAACTCCTTTTCCTCCGATCAAATGAAAAATGTCCAAGACCCGCGACAGAAGGACACACATTCGGACAGATCCGAGAGAAGAGGAGAAAGACCGTCGAGAAAGAAACAAGAGAGTTATATCATGTCATCGGGTTTGTTGAGAAAAGGTCTAGTTTGAGTATTTCACAATTTTGCTCTTCCGAGACTACAGGAACCGAATGGAAAAGCAGTACGAAATATTTCCCTATATATAATTGCATCCGACATTTATTTGTTAAATAGCCTGTTCAGGAAGCATTTATAATGGAGTCTATAGGTCTATATATATATATAAATATATTTCTATATATATATATATTTTTATATTTGTTTCTGTATATTGTTTTACTTTTAAAAATAAATCTATTTAAACCCCGCTGGGTGTTTTTCTTTCCAGTTATGTCACCGAAGCTCTTAAACTACTAATTCTCCGGGCAAGGTCAAACCCAGTCAATTTAGTGGCATCCGGCAGCACCGATGCACTTTTAATTCAGTTCATACAATCAGAATAATTTGCTCGATCCTGACAAGAAACAGGAGGAGAAGTAAATAAAAGCCACCAGCCGGCGTGACACTTTATAGCACCATTTTAACGGTTTGTACATTGTTGCTTGAACTGTATTGTGTGTTCACAACCTGCATTTTTGACGCTGTTTGATCTGAGTCTTCTATATGTGCACACACACACACACACACATCCTGAATGAGCTAACTATGAGATGCACACCAAGTCGCTCAGATGATGCTGGTTTGCTCTCAACCGCAGGGTACAACACCAAAAACACCTATAGTAGAGATAACCATCAGTTCTTCTCGACACACTAACACTATAACATCCCTGCTCGTGAACTCAGTCTCTGTGTGAAAGGGTGCTCGCTTTCTTTCTTTATAAAGGGGAAAACTTTCAAAATGACAAGACCTACAGAGAGCAGCCAGCAGAAAAATCCATTTATCTAGCCAAACATCGTCTATACTGCTTTAAACAGGATTCTCTTACATATACACGACAGTGTTTCTCAGTCAAACATCGTTTTATTCGCCATCGATCGTTTCATGCATCTCCCTCCGGAGCGCGGCTCTCGCTCTGCGCGGTTGCCCAGCGACGCGACACCTCCGCCGGTCAGTCGTCGTCCAAATCGTCGACCTCAAACTCCTCTCCGGTTCTCCGCTCGAACTCCTTATCCCTGTGCCGCTCCTGGATCTCCTTCATCTCCTCGGCGTAGCGGCAGAACGCTCCGCCGAATTTGCTCCACGCTTTAAAGGGGATCGTGATAGAGTTCCTGTAGCTGGGCTTGACCTCGCTCACGCGCAGAAACACGCCGTACTTGTTGGAGCCCACGTCGAAGAAGAACCGCTTGGAGTCCACCGCTATCGACGTGCCCTCGGGTAACTCCGAGTAACCTCCTCCTGCTCCGCCGCCGCAGGCCAGCTCCTCGTCGTCGCCGCCGTAGTCGTCGATCAGCTTCGCCAGCGCGTCGCGGAACTCAATGAGACCCTGAGCGGGAAGAGCGATAGTTTGCCCGGACTGAATCCCTCCGCCGCCGGCAGGAACACCGAACCCTCCGCGGTTAACGGTCTGTCGGATGCGCAGGAATCTCCCGCGCTGGTTCTCCTTCAGATCGAGGTAGTATTTGCGGTTTTCCCTCACGAGATACTCGCTCTTCAAGGCCCGTCTAGGCCCTCCGTCCTCGCCTCCAGAGGACTGCGCAATCTGCTCCGGAGTGCTGGGCCCGAGCTGGGCGTAGTGTTCGATGAAGTCCCCGAGGTAATCCCGGAACTCCGCCGCGACCGACATGGAAAGCGTCAGGCGGCTTTTGGAGCCCCCAGCGCCGACCTCGGCGATCTTGATGAACCTGCCCTTCGAGTTCTGCTTGACGTCCAGATAGAAGCGCTTGTTCTGGATGTCGAGGCGTTTGGACGCCAGCTCTTGGGTCTCTTGGTCCCTCTGGAACGCTTGGAACCCGCTCCCTCCGCCGCTTCCTCCGCCGCCGCGCTCACTCCCGCTGTCCCCATCCGCCATCTTCACCATCACCAAAGCTCGCCTATTTTTTTCCCCAACTGTAATTTCATCAGATCCCTCCTTCTGAACCTAGATCGTCCTATGAATGGGCCGTAGCTCTGAAACGTCACCGCCTTAGGAACACCTTATGATTGGCCGTTTGACGTGTCAGTCATTTATTCGCTTCTCTTATTGGATCTCAACGCGTCTGTCATGTGAGTAAACACCAAATCCTCGTTCTCTTTGGCCTGTCAAAGTGTAAATCCCACCCTATTGTTTTGACAGTACAGTGTAACGCAGGCAGATAACACATCCCTTGGTCTGTCCAACGTCGTATATACTGAGTTTCTGAACGTTTTCTAGTAATTTAAATGGAGCACAAAACCGTTAGATGACAACGAATAAGATGAACAAAAAATATTTCTATTGATGTAGGGTTTGTTAGGATAAGACAATATGGGGATACAACTATCTCAAAATCTGAGGGTGCAAAAAAATTTAATTGAATTTTTTTTTTTTTTTTTTACTCATTGTTTAACTGTTTTTATGCATAGAAAATATACAATCGCGTTTATGTTTCTCATAGGGTGTTACCTTTACATAAAAGGTTTTAGATCTCCTCCAATAAATGTTGGAGTATAATAATAATAATGTATAGCATAATCAATTTGTTAGCTGTATTTATGAAAGTCTGTCTCGTTTTAACATTTTAATACGTGAAATAATATTGTAAAATAATTAGCAATGTATTAGTATTGAGATTTTTTAACGCTAAATTTCACCTCGTGTGGCATAATTCCAATTGTGAGATTAGAAAAATCAAATTCGTTTAATTTACATAATTTACATTTACATAAAATTAGTTCCTGTCATTTTTTGTCAGTTCAATTATGACTTTTAAATAAAGGTTAAATGGTTTCAGTAAAATTTAGTAAAAGTCCCGCCCCTGTGTTATCCGTACAAACATCATTCATCGATGGGGGGATGGTAGAAGCAGATACATGCTGCAATCTCATTGGCCTTCCCGAAATTCGAATCAACAACAGGCGCTCTGATTGGCTGATTCCAGCGCTCGCTCTGCCTCAAGTGTTCGCTGCTGAACGGGGTTTATTGTTCCTCCGAGTCAAGGGGCGATATAGATTTTACACAGACCTCCCCGGATCCCATTCAAAGTAATACTTCGCTGAAATGGTATGTAACTCCTCAGTATTGAGTCGTAAATTTGTTTTCTGTAACCGCTAATGCCTATTCTTTTGTTTTAGTGGGCGTTTGTAGTGTTTCTGGAGATTCGGCGCTAGCTTCGCGCTAACGCTGTTTGGGTTTTGTGCCGCTAGCTCGTGCTGCTATTAGCCTTTTTCTAGTTGCTGTTTATTTAATCTCGACGTACGTTATTGCAGATTAAACGACCAGCCACCTACCGGGTTTATTTGAAGGGTGTTGTGGTGATACGCCGCAGTTGTTGTGAGATTTCTCTGAGCAAGAAAGCTAAGCTAAACTCTAACGTTAATCATCAGCGGCGGTGAGGAGCGGATCAGTTCAGATTAACTTTATTCATTGTAACGTTACAGTTCTTCAAAAACCACCGACTCCTGAGAATCGCATTATGTTTTTGTAGTTTGTGCAGGTTAATGTCAGAAACGGCGATAAAGTGTGTCGGTTAAGCGTGGCAGTCATCTGAGCGGGAGATAACCGCTGGTGTTCAGTGAAGGGCAGATGGCATTGCTGTAAGTGTTTAGGTAAACTTGAATTCATTTGAAGGAAGAGCAGGATCCTGTTCCTAATGGATGTTTTAATCCGTATTTCCAAACCTGTTTTTTCTTTTCTTTTGCTTGTAGAATTTAAATATACCCGTAATTATCTGAGTATGAGGCATGCACTAATAGTAATTGTATTGATGATTTGTACAATAGTTGACACTTACTGCTAACACCGTTACGTGTGTTTTTTTTTTTTATACATCTTTTGCTGTAAATATCTCTAAGTTATGTAATGGTTTGGAATATGAAATTTCGCAAACAATAAAATAAAGATAATACGTGAACCTGTTAACATAAAAATTAAATGACGTGTTTTGTAATTTTATTACGTATCAAAGTTATGTATATAATATATGAAATGAAAGTGTATATAATTTAACAAAGTTTGCATATTCTAAGAGTAAAGATAAGTTTTATGTAATTTTTTTGTATATGTCACACTTTTCACACATGGAAAAATGCTACATATATTCAACAGATATTGTTAATATTATTTGTGCACTATTTTTCATTATTGTATGCAATGTTAATGCCTTTTTTTTTTTTTTTTTTTTTTTTTTTTTTTATATAAATATGTGGGTAATTGTTGCATATACTCCGCAAGAATTGAGATGGATATATAATTTTTTTTAATGCAATAATTTATGTGAATTTTATTGATGCATAGCTTTTATGTACTTTACATAAAAATTAAATATGCAATCAAATTTCTATAAAGTGCATAATTTTTATCTTTAAAATGCTTTTGCACTGCTAATATGCTTCTGAAAATACAGATGATCATCATTGTCTGTTCATAATACCATGCTAATGAACTGAACTGCTTGTACGTGTTTATGTGCGCTAGATCTGAGTCTGTGTTGTTTCGTAGGCAGGAGGAAAGGCAGGTAAAGACAGTGGCAAGGCCAAGGCAAAAGCAGTGTCTCGCTCACAAAGGGCCGGACTTCAGGTGAGTGTCTGTTTTTATGTTTTGTCCATGTTTAATATTCTTCAGTCAGATTTTTGTTTTAGGTCACAGTCTAATAAACAATGTCAGGTACTGTTTTCTAAGACGATGCTTATCTGAAACTCGTAGTTCCCAGTGGGCCGCATCCACAGGCACTTGAAGACCCGCACTACAAGCCATGGTCGTGTGGGAGCCACAGCAGCCGTCTACAGCGCAGCCATCCTCGAGTATCTCACAGCTGAAGTAAGACCGCAAATTTTCTTTTATTAGTAATACGCATTGCTAAGAACTTTAAAATGAGGTTTTTCTTGATATTTGGGTATAGCCAAATAATTTGTGCTGTGACTGTAGGTTTTGGAGTTGGCAGGAAACGCTTCAAAAGATCTGAAGGTGAAGCGTATCACTCCTCGCCATCTACAGCTTGCCATCCGTGGAGACGAGGAGCTGGACTCGCTCATCAAGGCCACCATCGCTGGTGGAGGTATGTCCGAGTTTAGTTCCTTTGCGCTCGTTGCAGACACTGCACTATGTTGATGGATGAGGAACTGAAGCGCTCATGTGTGTTTTCTGTCTTCCCGCAGGAGTGATTCCTCACATCCACAAGTCCTTGATCGGTAAGAAGGGCCAGCAGAAGACCGCGTAATTCCCGCCGGGCTTGCTGTGGACTTGGACTCAAGGACTTGTGTTTGGGATGTGACCAGATCGGCTTGTGTTCGTTCATTCATTCGGTCTTTTATTTTATTTTTTTGGTTTTGTTTTAAGTTAATATTAATGATATACTAGATAACCACAAGTGATTTGTTAGAGTTTTGCGTTAATGTTTTATCGGCAAAACTAGAATGACAAATAAGCCCCGCCCCCTTCAACCCAAATGTCCGGTGTTTTAGAGAGACGAACAGGAAGTGTCTGATCTTTCCTGCTGTGACTGTGGAAATGTTTGTTGAATTGGCCAGAGCTATGGAGCTGTTTTATACTGAAAAATGGAAATGATAAAAACATTTTATATGAAACGTTGTTTGTTCTTCTTTTCCTCTCTTATTTTTAATTTTTGTGGACCAACGCGTCAACCAGGGCTGTGTTTCCCAAAAGCGTTGTAAGATTAAGTACGTCTCAGATCTCTGAGGACAGAGCAACGATCAATTTAGACTTGCAACGCTTCTGAGAAACGCGGCCCAGGATTGTTTGTGCAGTCGCTGTGATCTCCCAGACTATAGTGTTTAAATAAATAACACACATTTGTGGGGTGGTATTTTTGTGTGTGTGATAAAGTACACTTTAGTACATGTGTGTAAATATCTAAATAAGTATTGGTGTGTTTTTCTTAAATCTTTCGTGCTTTAATATAAGTGAAATTAATGTTTAGATTGGTTTCATGTTCTAATTTGTTAAAGTGCCCCTATTAAGGATTTTTGAAAACGATCTTTCCTGCGGTGTGACACGGCTCTAAGTGAAAGAGAACATCCAGTGAAGTCGGAACTCTTTAAGTACACCGTGTATAAAGTTATTGTCTCTCAAAAAAAAAAAAAGTTGATACTGAGTCATTTTTAAAACTTTAATGTTGACATCATGCATCACCAAACACCTGCTTGTTTGTTTCTCGTTGGTCTGAATGAAAATGCAGTTGTCTCTTTTGGACCGTTTAAATAAAATGGATCACCGTTTGGGAGTCATTGAACAGCTCAGTCAAACGCATAAGAAAACGTTTTTTGATATTGCGTGAGTGTCAACCTGTTTGGATACTCCCTGAACCAAAGTAAGTATCATTACCCATAATACGGGCACTTTATAGTTTTTCCACAAAATTGTACAGGTAATATTTTGATATTGATTGTCCGTTTGTTTATAAAGGCGTGTGCTGATTAGTAACAGATGTGCAGGAGTACATGCTAAAGATGTGGGCTACGCTTCTTTGTTTTTAAAGGTTGTTACGTTTAGTACGGAGTAATATTAATTAAATAATAGACTATGTACTTACTATATGATTAGGGTTACTTGCAAGATTTATTGATGAGTAAATGGGACGTGTAACTAGGATGCTGTAAAATAAAGTGTTGATGAGTTAAACCCAGATAAATGAAGCCAGTTGAAGCTGGTAATTTTATTGATAAACTTGAGTTACAATAAAAAAGACTTCCTCCCAGTAATATGGGATGTGGTTTGGGCCAATATATTTGTTTTTTATGGATAATAAAATGTGTTCACAAAATGGTGACATCAGGTGGCGCTAAAGATCACACGTCTGATTCAATTGATATGCATTTATTTCATTTTTTGTCAGAGATTTTAAGTATCCCGTTTCCGTGTGGGAGGATATTCTTCTGTCATTCAAATAATAATATTTAGCTACAGGGTTAAACAAAGACATTTTGGTAAAAGCCAGTCTTGTGTGCTCTTCACAGGCTTATATGCTGCGAACCGGATATGTTTGAATACACAGTGTTGAAACACATTTAACAGTGAATCCTCATCTTCATCTGGACTGTGTCTCTAAACCCGAGTATGTTTGGGACACAAGCACTGACTTATAGACTAACATCATTTTGGTACCAAGTGCATCTAAAGGAAGTCTTCGTAGCATCACAAACATAAAACATCCATACAGATGCAAAAGCTGGTTTAAATGCTCCAGACAGCTGCAGCAAGGTGTGTGTGTGTGTGTGTGTGTGTGTGTGTGTTAGACCTCACTGTTCTGCTGTGTCACGCTGTATTATATATGCAGTCATTGCTTGTGTGTGTGTGTGTGTGTGTGTGTGTGTGTGTTAGATTTAACAGTTTAACCTGGGAATTAAAGCAGGATCTCTGCAGGCTCTGGGTTATGGGACATCTGCAATGCAGAAGCCTAAATATAGCAGAGAGCTGAAGGGAGGGGGCTGAGGACAAGAGACCATAATATCGATGGAAAACTTGCCAGTCCCACGAATATCATTCGGTTCTGCAGGTCTTTAGTGCTTCAGGGAACCTCTGTTCTGAGCTAGCTGTCGTTGCATCTGTATGTGTTTGAAATCGACGATTCATTTATCACTAAATTTAAGAATCGATTTAAATTAAAAATATGCTAAGAATAGATGTTCATGTTCGCTTGAGTTTCTTGCACTGAACATATATCTCTATATTATTATTTGAATGTTTCATCAGCTGTTACTGTTCACTGAGATTATTTCTGGCACAAAATCATTGCTGAAATGAAGCTTTTAATAATTTACCTGATTAAATATTTCAGGACTCTTTTAGCAGGAAATGGATATAGTCGCAGGACTGTACAGCATCTTCACTGATCAATTCATGATGGGTAAAATATTTTAGTTTAATAAAGACCTCTACAATAATTCAATTTCAATCAATAATTCCATGTATTTCATCAAATAGCCACATAAGAGGTCAGATACGTCACAATAATGACTATATTACTGTATATCCTTTATTTACAGCACTGTTCTAAATGTTGGGGTCAGTAAGATTTTTGAGTGTGACGTCTGATCACCAAGCCTGAATTTATTTGATCAATAGCAAATGTTGTTTAATATTATTCCTATTTTCATGTTCATGTTCCATGAAGATATTTTGTAAGTTTCCTTCCATAAATATGTCAAAACCTCATTTTTCTGAACCTAACTCATAAACAGCTGAGAATATTATTGATGAGGTATAACTGCAAACTATGAAAGAGTCTGATTCTAAAGCTTTTACTGCTGCTTGAGCCGAAGCCGGAAGCTTGAATAGCAGTCCCCTGAGAGCAAAAAAGATCTTTATTTATTTACTGACCAGTTGCATTAAACGTAGCCTCTAGTCAAGTCCCTTTTATTTATACAGATTGCAGCAAAGCACTCTAGTTGAAGTTTCACCAGCTAGAAGTGATGGTAATCAGTCTTATTTTTCGGACTCAACTTGACGGATATGCTTTTATGTAACTGAATAAAGAGTTCAGATGTAAAAGTGCTGTCTTAAATATTCATGTTTAGGTTCCGTCATTTCACTGGTCCTTCTCAGTTTAATTAAAGGGATATAACTGAACATATATTTATAGGAGCCTGATAAAATGCTCTTTTTAGAAGATCATTTCAGACAGCACTTGGAGGCTCTGAAACAACAAGAAGAGCTTCTGTGTTTGTTAGTCAGAGAACAACACGGAGGCAGTGTTTGGTTGATAAATGGCTTTATTTGGCTTTAGGGTTACATCACTGAATCAGACGTCTCTGAAGCAGTGTGGAGATGCAGAAAATGTGAGGACTCTTTGAAGCAGTTTAGATTCATGATTAAGGCATTTACGTACATTTTTACACACATCAAGCAAATCTGTCCCACCTCCTCATATTGTCAAGCTCCAAGTGAATCAGGCCATGCACTAAACCTCCTCTCGATCCATTCACGTCTTGATTATTTGCTGCACAATCCTGCGATAATCCAAATTTTGCATTTCCGCCAAAGAAAAGAGTTCTTGTGATATCTACCAGGACTTTACCCTGCTAACCCTAAACACAGTTCAGTGTAATAGGCGTTAATAAATCAGTGAGAATTCTGATGCAGACTGAAACCAATTCATTATTTATTCAAGAGAAAACATTTGCGAATGTGTTGATTTTTCCAGAGCTACAGACTAGTCTCATTTAACAAACAACACAGTCAACATTTTCACCTGCTATGTATATATTTATTGATCAAATGTTTTTAAAAAAATCCAAACCATTGATGGAAAAAGAGTTATTTCAGTTTGAGAATTGAAATAATAATAATATTTCGGTTTCGAAACAAAGCCAATGCTTTCTCACAGCTCTAGTTTATGATACGGCGAGGCCGGAGACCAAAAACACAACAATCATACACACACATTAAAACATGCTGGCTCTCGTCCTCGGCTCGTAGGTCGCATTTGACCCCATAATTAACAGAAAAATCTCTTTAGAAAAATTAAATCAATCTTTTGAGTTCAGTATTGCTCGGGACACATTGGATGCAATTTACTCTTTTTTTGAGCAGAAACACAAAAGGAAGGAAAGCCATGCTACGGTTTAGAAAGAGAGAACTTTAGAAACAGATCTGTTCAGTCAAGAATGAATGGATCAAGAGGAGCTCATTGTTGAACACAAGAAGGAATAGAGGGATATTTAGCAGCAATCGTCTCTAAAGCGTCAGAATCTAAATTGCAGAAGGGTTTTCTCACACTACTGATGCACAATGCGCTCTTCTCTCTTACATCCAGAAACGTTGAATCTCCTCGACCTCGTTTAACTCCGTGCCGCCGCGTGTGACCGGTGCAGGTAAGGAACGGATGCGTATGGTAATGTTCAGAAATGTTGGGAATGAGAATAACACATCCGTAATAAAATAAGCTTGGACAATTTCATTCACGAGGGTATAGATGCCCTAAAACCGCTGGAAAAGTAGGAGACGTGGCCTGTCCCTGTGCTTGGCTCGTGACGTACATTCAAGACTCGAGTGAAGCTCTAGATGATGGATATGCTCTTGCTCTGTGAAGAATGACCTTCTCCAAGTCCAAACTCACTTATGTTTAAAATCAAATAGCACCAAGAGGTTGGAACCGGCAAACTTGGTCCGTTTTGTATTTGGACTGCATGGCATCAGCTTGCTTTTGTGCTGCACTCTGGGTAATAATGGCACGTGAACACTGTCATCTGATCATCTCTGCTGTGGAGAATTTACATTTTGTCATCATTTACGCACCTTCCAGCCTCGTATTATTGTCTTTTCTCAGAGACTAGATCTTTTGAAAAATAATTGAAAGGGGTCATGTTTTGCTTTGTCTTGTCATAAAACTCATTTTTAACTGAAGCTGAATAAATCATCTCTCCACTGATGTCTGGTTTGTTAGGAGAGGACAATCTGAGGGAGCAGAAACATCTAAATATTGAGAAATTCCCTTTTAAAGTGGTTCAAGTGAAGCTCTTAGCAATGAATATTACTTACTTTTATTCTCACTGTAGTATTGTTGTCATGGAGATGCTGTGTGTTTCCAAGTATGGTAAGGGGTTTAACATTTCCATCAGGCGCTTCGGCCAATCACAGCGCACTGAATAGCTGGCCAATCAGAGAACACCGTGCTTTTCAGAAGGATTAGCTTAGTAAAAATCACCACGTTTCAGAAAAGCAGGGCAGATAGGATCAATAATATACGGTATATAGAAAATAATGTGTTTTTTGACCTTAAACCACATTAATTCAACAGAAAATGAATGTTCTTTTTAGCAACATCATACGAGCTCTTTTACTGAGTGTTTTAGAAGCTGAGCCGAGGTCTAAAGAGCTGAATTCTCCTTGTTTTTGGGTGAACTACCTCTTTCAGATTCACAAACGTTGGAAGACAGGGCGTTTTCTACTGGAAGTTCTTCTGACGTTGTGTGGATGATATTTATGGTGTTTTTCTGAAGCATCTGCTGTGGCTGTGTGAAAAACACTCTTTTATCAGAAGAAAGTAAATGATGACAAAACTTTCACTCTTTCGGACTGAACATCTCTGGAGTGCTCTACAGAAGCAGGCAGCTCTCCACTCGTGATCAGCAGAGACGCAGATGAAATCAGTAGCTGGTGAAAAGAGGCGAGGATGAGAGGACGGTGGATGTGAATTTGTCGGAGGCTCCAGATGAACGCAGCTTTACTTGCTCTTGAGCGCAGAGGTCTTCTCACTCTTGTTATTGTCCCCCTTTTCACTCTTAGCACTCTTGCTGTCTGCCTTATTGCTATCGCTCTTCTTCTCCTTCTCTTTCTCCTTCTCCTTCTCTTTCTGTTCCTTTGGGCTCTTCTTCTCTTCCTTTTCCTTCTTCTCATCTGCTTTTTCCTTTTCCTTCTCATCCTCCTGTTCTTCTCCTTCTTCCTCCTCCTGTTCTTCCTCCTCATCACCTCCTTCCTCCTGTTCTTCTCCTCCCTTCTCCTCCTCTCCTCCCTCCTCCTCTTCTTCCTCCTTCTCCTCTTCCTTCTCCTCCTCCTCTTCCTCTTCCTCTTCCTCTGTCTCAGGTTTGGCTCCGCCCTTCCTCAGGGCATAGATGCGGCTTGGTGCGTAAGAGTAGGCAGAGTGTAGCAAGGCTCCGCCCACAGAGCTCAGGCGGCATTCCTCACCTTCCAGCAGCTTCCTGTTGGGAACGACCATACATGGAACTCTCATAAAAGCATAAAACGGAACCATTTATGCACATTACATTCATATATGCGACCCTGGAGCACAAAAACAGATGTAAAATCAACAGCACTGTGCTCAATGTTTTGCCCTCCAGGTCTGAAAGCAATGAATGGCAGCAGTTCTGAGTCTGACCTGTAGGCGGCGATCTCGATGTCCAGTGCCATCTTGACGTTCAGCAGGTCCTGGTATTCCCGCAGATGACGGGACATCTCACCCTTGGTGCTTCTCAGAGCAGATTCCAGCTGCTGAATAGTGTCCTAGACCAGACAACAAGGCCTTTTTGAGAAGAAACCTTTGTATTGTATTTTTTTAAATGTCTATTAATACAGTGGGGTCAGAACGCTGAAACTAAACAGATATGTATTTCATGAGCCTGGGCTCAAGGTGACGGTGAAGCCTCTCACCTGCAGCTCGCCGCTCTCGTTGGTGTGGCGGTCCTCCATCTCCGCCAGCTGTCTCTCTAAGGCCTCGTTATGGGCTTTCAGGGCCTCGATCTCCAGGGTGCGGGCCTGCAACTGTCGGCGGTACTCAGACAGCTCGTCTTTGGTCAGCTTCAGAGTGTCGTTGTTGCGCGCCGCCACCTCCGTCACTGTGGCGAACTTGGAGCGGTACCACTCCTCCGCCTGCTGCTGATTCCGGGCGGAGAGAGACTCGTACTGGACACGAATGTCCTTCAGAGCCACAGCAAGGTCAGGCTTACTGACGTCCATCTCAACAGACACCTGAGCACGAACAACAGTCAGCTGTTACTCAATACAACACAAATACCTTTAATAGATACATATGTGACCATGGAGCACTTTTTCAAAATGTAGAGTTATTCAACACCTGAAACCTGAATAAATCCTCTCTCCACTGATGTCTGGTTTGTTAGGAGATAGTGATAGGAGTTACAACTATTAGAAAATCTGTAATCTGAGGGAGCAAACAAAAACGAAATCATCTTTAAAATTGTTCAAATGAGGTTCTTAGCAATGCATATTTTCATATATTTATGGTAGAAAAATGTACAAAATGTCTTCATGGAACCTGATCTTTACTTAATATCCTAATGATTTTGGCAGAAAAAATAAATATAATAATAATAGGAACTGCACCACTCAAAAAATGGGGGTCAGTAAGATTTTTTCTTATTGATAAAGGATGCAATAATTGATCAAAAAAAGTAAAAATCCTGAATTTCCACAAAAGTAACAAGCAGCACAACTGTAGTGATGTTTAACAGATGATGATCAGAAATGCTAATCAGCATATTAGAAGGATTTCTGAAGGATCACGTGATGCAAAGACTCTCACATTACAGTTCTTTTAAAATGCAATAACAATATTTTGAAATATTATTGTTTTTACTGTATTTATGGTCAAACTAACACAGTCTCTGTGAGTCTGACCCCAAACTTATGAACAGTGGTCAACAATAACCATAAATAGTCTTTAGTCTGTAAAACTGACTAGTATTGATCTGGTGAGGAAATTGAAACTTAGTTGCTGAATTATTATTGACTTCTGATGAATAATTCATCCCCTGAAACACTCATTTACATCTGAGCTCAAAGGGATAGTAAATTACAGCTATGCATATATAAATCACATAAATCAGGCACAGCACTATATATTAAATATATATATTTAACCAACAATACATTGTATCAAAATTGAGTCAAAATGATCAGTTTTTCTTTTATGCCAAAAATCATTAAGACATTAAGTAAAGATCATGTCCCATGAAGATATTTAGTTAATATATCAAGCTTTATTTTTGAGTTATATGCACAAAAAAGACCCTTATGACAGGTTTTGCGGTCCAGGCTCAGATATATTAGTGATAACATAAATATCAGACATTCATTCCCTATACAGAAAGTTGCTCAGATGTGTCAATGGTTATTTGAATAGGCTGATGAATAAACAGTTTCAGAGTGAATACAATCAATAAACCGATGTCCATGGGGTAGTGAAGCTGCATTGCCAGTGAAAAAGCATGGTCGTGGTGCATTTAATCGCTCTTTGAGAGTACTGTAATGAAGTTTGGAGCCTCGGGGCTGTGGGATGTAGTGCACACTCAGGGTTTTAAACGCACCAGAAAAGATGAAGCTGCCTAAACCGCAACAGACGCAACAGCAATTCATCAGCCACCTCAGAGAACAAGCTTGATGATGCATGATGGGTTATACTCGGACGAAGCGAGAGCATTGTGACTTTTAAGTGAAACTGGACATGTTCTGCTGTGTAGTGCAGGAGTAGAGTGATGCAGTCCCTGTCAAGGACGCTGCGCTCGGCAGCCACACCTAAAATCCTGCGCTACCGCATCATCATCTTCATCCCCTTCATCTGCACACCGGCAAAGTGAGGAAGTGTAAACTTCAAACCAACAAGCCTTTCAACTTTCAGTACATTTCAGCCTAAGCTCTCGTCCTTGTCTCGGGCCGATGACTATGCTTTTCGAGATGTCAAAGTTGCAAAAGAGAAGGATTGTCTTTCTGAGCGCATGTCTTCGCTGTCGTAATGCCAGTCCTTCTCTTCTGGTGCAGTGCAGGCTGGGATGTGAATGTGTGCTCTGCAGTGCTGTAAATCCTGCACACACACACACCGCCCTCACCGACGCTCAGAGTTATTCACTGCAATTCTGCTATTTATAGACTTTTCTCCTCAAATAACTTCTATCATACACTGCAAGATGTTTCCGGAGCTTATAAAGATATTAATTATTCGATAAAGTTTTAGATATTAAGAATTAATGTAGTCGGGTTGATATTAAATGCAAAAATATAGTTTAAATATTATTCTAATTATAGAAATATTATGAGGACATGTTTTATGTGGAATTTCATCTAAAGCACATGAAGCATCCCTGCTGTAGTTTCACTGAAACTTGATAAAAATGTTATTCCTATAATTTTGCATCTTTATGCTTCTGCATAAATCATACCGTCATCAGTGACGCTACAAAACACATCAAAACATTTCTATATGATTGTGAGAATTAGCAGGTAAGAAAATACATTTTTGCAGTTATTATATTAAATATTATATTTATTTAAATTGATTTCTATTATGCTTATAATGTATTATTATTATTTTTAAATTCACTATAAATTCAACTTATGCTTATGCTTAAGTGTATTTAGGACAACTCACAAAATATTTCACACAGCAGTGATTTCAATAACATGCATGGATTTTTTCCCCACTGAAATTAATCTGTTATGCAGCAACTTGAGACCCGTGTAAAAACACGCTGCTCTCTGGTCTTCAAGATGGTCTCCCAGCCTAGAAAGGGTTTACAGAACAGCTGAAAAGTGCTCAGAACATCTGGCTTGGCTTGTTTTACATATGAACCAGGAGCACAGCAGCAGACATCAGCAGCATTTTTCATTTATGCCAAATATTATTAGGGTATTAAGTAAAGATCATGTTCTATGAAGATATTTCGTAAATGTCTGATCATAAATATATCAAAACGTTTTGATTAGTAACATGCATTGCTAAGAACTACTTCATTTGTACAACTTTATAGGATATTTTTCAGATTTTTTCTGCACCCTCAGATTCCAGATTGGTTCTAGCTGCATCTCCTATCCTTCTATCTATCCTAACAGAGCACACACATCAATGGAAAGCTCATTTATCCAGGTGATGTATAAATCTCAGCTTCAAAAAACTAACCCTCAAAACCAGGGTCACAAATAAGTAAGAGCAGCTGAGCTATCCAAAAGAGTTTGTCATACCTGCGTGGCCTGGAGCGACGCCTGGAGCTCTTGCAGCTCCTCCTCGTGCACCTTCCTGAGGAAGGCGATCTCATCCAGCAGAGACTCCACTTTCTTCTCCAGCTCCAGGCGCGTCAGCGTGGCATCGTCCACGTCCTTGCGGTACCCCTTCAGGCTGCCCTCGGCCTCCTCCCTCAGCCGGCTCTCCTCCTCCAGCTTGTCTCTGAGGCGCTCCAGAGCGTCGTTCATCTGCACGCAGTCCAGGTGCATCTGGCTCTTCTCGTGCGTCAGCTCCTCGACGCGCGCGCGCAGCTCGCGGATCTCGTGCTCGTAGAGGTCGTGCAGACGCGACGGCTCGCTGTGACGCTGGCGCAGCAGCGCGACCTCCGCCTCTAGAACTTTGTTGTGCTGCTCGAGGTTGTGCACCTTCTCGATGAACGTCACGAAGCGGTCGTTCAGGCCCTGCAGCTGCTCCTTCTCGTTGGTGCGGATGATCTTCAGTTCGTTGGTGATGGCGGTGGTCTGCGTGAGGTCCACGGACTCTTGCATGGGCTGGAAGCCGCGTTTGGTCCGGTAACTTGAGGATATGGTCACTGGGGATGGAGAGCCGTAGGTGCGGTGCTGCTGATGCTGCGCTCCGGAGCGGTAACTCACGGTCGGGACGCGCCGAGGCGCATCCCCAAAAATCTTCCTGTAGGAGCTGCTCGTGTACATGTCGCCGGAATAACTCATGGTGGTACGCTGAAGATCACAGACCGATTGAGTGAAGTAAGTGCGCGGATGTGGGGAAACAGAGAAAGAGAAAGAGAGTGCCGGTCGGGATGGAGCACCCGCGTCTTTTATAGCCAGAAAGCGCGAGCATCATCTGACGCATGGGCGGTGGTGAAGGGGCAAACCTGCAACCCTGAGCAAAAAGACAGAGTCCCAGGAGAGAGCTCACTCATTCACTCGATCTGCTTTTGTGGCCACTCATCCCTTTCGGGTGCGAGGACAGATAAAAAGACCAAAGAAGTACAAATGCATGAAAAACTACATTTGGGTTCTTCAGGGGAAAGTTACAGAGGCTACATGGGGTTCGTAAACTGAGGTTTTGTGGCACTTAAAATGCGTAACAGTGGCACGTTTTAAACGTATAAAATGACACTGGGGTGAACGTGACATGCACTTTATAGGCTACTTATAATGCAAAGGTTCCTACGATCGCTACAGAAGCTGTCAGGGGCTCGTAAACTAAGGTTTGAGGCACTTGAAAATGCATATCAGTAGTACGATTTTATCCTATTTTATTTTTGTATTCTGCGTGCTGTTTATAGTTTGGCGTGCACGTGATAAGCAGTTTTGCGTGTATATGATGCACATTATGATGTTTTCATTTTGGCGTTCATATAAAGCATATTCGTGTTCTCACTACGGAGGCTGTACTTGAAAATGCAAATCAGCATCTCATGATCATATGAGATGCATTTCGCCAGACATAGCCTGTAATATGCACCTAAATAAACCCAAATACTGCATACCATATGCACGCCAAAGTCAATTTCAGCTCATATATAGTACACTAAATAGAAACAGAAAACCAGGAACTTTCGTGAGATTGGGTTGAATATGTTTATACTGAAGTTTACACAATTTGGGGCATCCAGAAGATTCAGGTGAAATTATTCAATGTAGTGTAACTGAAATATCACTTATCATAAGGATGTGTGAAAATCGTTGCTAATGGCATGAAAGGCCTGGTCTGCAGAAGCATCAGGCGGTGTGATGGATCAGGCTGGTTTGTGTGGGACTGAAGCATGTTGCAGAGGGAGGAGGAGTGTCTGTACTGCGGGTGGCAGCCTGTGCCTCTGCAGTGTCTGAATACTAAATGAGACAGAGCTCTCACCCTGACGACCCTTCTTGATGCAGAATCCCTTGCAGACTCAAAATCAGCTGACATTCTGCAACCCACCCCACCCCACACACACACACACACACACACACACACACTGGGGTTTACATGTTTTATGGGGACATTCCATAGGCATAATGATGTTTCTATTGTACAGACTGTATGTGGCATTGTCCTACACTGACCCTACACCTAAACCTACCCCTTACAGGAAACACAACACACTTTTAGATTCTCAAAACACTT
>JAUCMU010000080.1:16315025-16325624 GCA_032275025.1 Enteromius treurensis | reverse complement strand
CGAAATGCGTTTATGTTCGTGCGAATCATTCATGATCCAGCCTCACCTACAGAAGCAGTGAGTATAATGTCTTTTAATGAATCTTTGCAAATCACTTTTCCTAATAATGTGCTAATTAGCAAGCTTCACTATGAATACGGCTAAACACAGATCCTCCGAGAGCGCCTCGGAAAAGAGAAGCGGAGTCAGATTTCTAAAGAGCTGTTTTTGACAGGGGAAAATTAGCATTTTTTTACCCTATCTTTGAAACTTTAAAACAAACTATATTACAAACTTTCCATTAAAATCCCAAAGAATCATATTAGCTTGTGGAAAATTGACTTTGTATGACTTCTTTAAAAACACGTGCATAAATCTGCTAAAAGTAAATTAAATTATTAGATCCGGACCAAACCGCAGGTTTGGTATTTGCCTTTTAAACTAGAAAAAGCTTTAAATGACGCATCCGTTTGGCATGGACAGTGATACAACACTTTACCGAGCAAATATCATTTACTTTGCTGTATTATGTTAGATGTTAGGAAATGCAGTTTATTTCTAGCATATCCATTATTAGTCATTAGATGTTTTCTTTTTAATATTTAACAGCATTGGTAAAATTGGATATTTAATTGTGGCTGCGCATTTTCACGTTTTTTTGTAACCTATACTGTGATCTCATAAGTCAGTTCACCCAAAATGTATATTTATGGCATCATCTGCTCATCCTCAAACCTGCACAAATTAATTTCTTCAAAAAGAAGGTATTTTGAAGAATGCTGGTGCAAAACAGGTGCTGGTAGCCAATTGATTTCCTTTGTATTTTTTCCATGAAATGGAAGTCAGTGGCTTTTTTGCTGAATGATATTATTCATGATATATTTGTCAATCATATTGTATATGTTGTAGAAAGTGCAGAAAGTTTTACACAAGAGATTGTGAGCGTTAGTGATGTAATGTTACACTGGACCCACAGGTTACAAAAGGATACTGTTTCAGAGCACTGCGTACAGCAAACTACACCACCAAACGACATATTGTACTGTCAGAATAAGCCAGATACACAAAAAAGGCTTAGACTCAAGACCCCACTTTATGTGCTCATACTGCGTCTAATCACTCGTGTTGCTGCCTGCATGAATATTTCACCATTCAAAACAAAAGGCTGGAAGCTCAGCGCACTGGAATCTTAATGTAACAGACAAGCACTCGGGCTCGGAACATTTCAGGTGTGGGACTATCAGCTATCCGCTCATTAAATATGCAGCGAGAGGTGTGAGGGGTCACAAAGGACACCGTATTAGATTTCATTTTTGTTGTCTTCGTCCATTTCCTTTGTTTTCCTTTGACCAGCTTGTACAAGACTACACTAGTTACATATTCTGTGTCTGAGTCAACAGCACACGGCAACTACATTTAACAAAAGGAAGAGGCTTCCAGCTGGATAATCATGTGCATATCACCTGCTTGATAACAGACGATCAGGAATATTACAACATCCTCTGGGTTCATTCCAGGCCTTTCCTGTATAATTATCACATGGCAAAAAATTCCCCCAGGGATCAATAAATCAATAGAAAAATCAATCTATCCATGCAGCACGCAAAAATAAATATCATGTATGAAAAATTACTCTTGCACAACATTTGTCTTGCTCAAATGTTTAACCTGATCATGTAAGTGATGCATGAATAAGGGTAACAATTCTTTGGAGTCTTTACAGGGTGATGAACAAACATTTTCTCACATCTGGGTGCCCATGCTGTCCACAGATGGCAGCAGGATAAAGGCATGTTAAGGATATGCCCAAACTCCTCCATCATGCAAGTGAAAAACAGTACAGAGCACTAAAAGCGTTATGTGTCAGTACACATCTTAATGAAGCTTGACTGAAGCAAACTGACGGTATACAGCTTTTGTCGTATGTCAGTGAAAAATTATCACCATGCTGACAGGAACCAGCTGGAGGAATGTCCTCGAAATCAAAAGAGTCTTAAATGCACACATTCTTGCTGTTGGAATTAAGATCAATTGCAGGCAGGTTTTCACAAGATCTCTCAAAGCTTAAAAACAGGCTACTATTATAAGATCACTGCTAATGCATAGGAAGGACCTGACAGGGTAAGAGTGTTAGAGTACCTGTATACTGCATTGTATTTCAAAAGGGCATAACCTACAGATCAAAAGATTTCCCAAAGACTTTGTTTATGCTTCATTTTCTGTGCTTTCTGAGGATTTATTTGAGCATGTCAATGCTACAGCACATCATAGAATTTACCAGAGATGCAAAAGGTTTCTGTTTATTTTAACCTAGTGAGTAGATTACTCCTCACAAACGGGTTTTTACTTGGCAGTATTGAGTTGGACTGTAATGTGTGACATACAGTATTTGCTCTTCATATTTTAAACACAGAGTTATGCTTGACAGAGGTGCAAGTTTAAATTTACAACTCTCAAGAGTCTTATAAAGTTATCATACATTACATTATACATGGTTTCAAATTTCTATGGGATAGACAGTTGCAGAAGTAGGGTTAAAATAATAATAATAATTTAGCACCTTATTTCCAATATGATATGATTTTCAGTATGTTTTCAAAGTTTATCAAGAATTCAAAAGGAAGGAAATATGATTCTTTATAACATGACCCTTTAAAAATAAATAACTCCTCCAGACAAATAGTATGTAGAGGCAAACAAAAGAGGAAAAACATGCTGAACTACTGAATAATTTTATACTCTGCTGTACAATCTCAAATAAAAAGGATTCAAATTCAAACTGTTTATTTCCTGTCTTTGTGTCTTTTTCTATGCCCCAAAATGACAATTGTTTCTCTGTTAACATGGATTCAACTGAACAATAAGTTTGCCTGTTCACTCACATTGAATATTTTCCCACTCTTACTGTAAAGAAACCCCATGAACTTAAGTTTGTTTACCATTTTCAGTTTTCTTTAACAAAGTGACTCATTGATTCTGTGGTACAAGCTAATTATACACAATAGAAGTTGTTTAAGAGTTGCCCCTCAGATGGACTTTAAAAATATTTGCTTTTCTTTCATTTGAGTCCAAGGGATATCTCTCTTTATTAGTTTTCTGCTGAGGGCATGCACCTTCACGGTATTTCCAATAATAAGTTGTGGTTAAAAAGGAAGTTGTTTTCTGAGCACTGAGAAGCCGCTTTATTAAAACAGGATTCAGTCAGGAATGCTCTCTGGAACTCCAGAGGCCACTTGGGAAGCTTTCAGGCATCAAAAGCATGCACAAGTGCTGCTATGCTTCATCATATCCAGCCCTCTCATCGAGGTAATTTATTCACAGATTTCCATGTTAATATCCTATTTAGGACATTGGTCGTTTGAGCCATAAATTTGGCTTAACTTTTGAGTACACAATGTTGAGCTATTATAGACAAGCTTTAGACGTCGGCGGTTCTGAGAGCAGATCATTTGAAATATGTTTGTTTGCTAATATTTTCACAGGCCACAGGAGATATTGCAGAAGTTTGACCTCTTTTCTGCACTTCTTGAACCAACAGATCAAGGGATGACGCAGATAGGTTCTACTAAATATAGAGCTTCTTGGGAAACAGGTGTAACTGCACCATTAAATAATGAACAAGGTAAGTTAAGATGATCTAAAGAGCGTGATTTGCCACTTTATCTGGAAACTCAGCCTGTGTTGCAAGAGATCTATTCAGAATGGGCATCTCTTTGGCATTTGCTTACATCAATTTGAAATTTAGTACAAATATTTTGTGTGAAAGCATTGTTTTGCATATTTTTCTACATTAGCTGATAGAAATTTTGAGAGTTCAAATTTTAGCCTTTTTTAATTGAGGAGTAATGATTGTTTGTCTAAACTTAAAGGGTATGAAACAGAACATGACTTTGATCTAGCATTGGTCAGACAAAGAGATAACCCAGCCTTGGAGGCAGTCGTGGCCTAAATCTCGGTAGTTGGACTTGTAACCCAAAGGTCGCAGGGTCCGGCAGGGATTGTAGGTGGGGGAAGTGAATAACCACTCTCTCCACCTTCAATACCATGACTGAGGTGAGACCCTTGAGCAAGGCACTGTTGTGCACATGGATGGGTTAAACGCAGAGCACAGAGCACTCTCCTTTCCTTCCTTCCTTTCAAACAATAAGGTTGCGGTTGGTTGAACTGGTCCTCACTGTAAGGCTGATGCTATTCGTCTTAATAGGAGCTTGTGTTATTTATCTGGACCAGAGCAGGGCCACAGTCTGAAAAGACACAGAACTCTTCCAAGAATCAACATCTGGACCCACAAGCCTAACATCCTCATTCAAGACGTCACACGATCGGATGGCTCAATTGAGAAAGGGGAAAACATTTACAGACATTGTAAAACAACCACTGATTGGATTTATATAATTCTAGCATAGTTCTGTACAGACACTGATAACCTACATTTCAGTTAAGACAACTTATACAAGTGGTTGAACCTCTAAACGACCCCTTTAAGAAAATGTAGCAACAGGATAGGGGCGATTCAAGGCTGTAGCATGATGTGTCTCTCTAAACACTACGTATCGTTCTAAAGTCAGGTGTTTTGATGTTTTGTATTGATTTTAATTTATTAGATTTTTCTGAATTGACACCATCCATATTTACCTGACTGATAATAAATTGCTACATTTGATTTGATCCCAATTTACTCTGTAATTATTGACTCTGGAAGATTACGTTGTATCCTTTTTATGGCATTTCCTGAATCAGGTAAGTAAAATTCAGCTGGGACGGAGCATACGACACACCAACTGTATCTTAAGAGACCAGAGTAACACTTGGTATTAGTTCAAGTTTACTTAGACTGTCAAGGTTTCTAGGCAATTTCCTTTTAAGCCAACTGGATGTTGTCGACCAACCTAAATAAGGTGAGCCTATAATTCTTGAATACTCTTAAGTGTACATGGGAAACCATGGCATGACCATACAAAAGCTACTATCAGTGAAAGTAATAATAGTATTTTTGGTTTGCTATGGTTTTTCCTTGAAGTAATGCATGGTCATTTGTACTAAAACTGTATGTATTATATAGGACAACAGTATTACATTCATGCAAATGCAGAGAAGCCAGTAAACCTCCATGACGTATGTTTATACCATAAATTACATTCTTCAAACGAGATAAAGAAAATATACACACACACACACACACACACACACAAAAACATCCTGCAGCGCATCCTGGCTACATACAGTAGATTGTAGACTTGTCAGACACACTCAGAAGAGTATCACCTTATATCATATCACTGAGCATTCTTGTGGACATCATACAAACATCCTGTTTCTCTGGATCCGCACAGGACAAGGAAATCAACTTTCCTTCCTCCACAATCTATTCACAAGCTAACAACCCAAACCCTCACAGACGCTAACACACGAGCATGCAAATAAACATCGGAAGAAAAACGTGCTCGCTTTGGTGCACGCACACATTAATAAAGCTTCAGCCAGTAAAAAGACATTTCTTTTCACACAAATTACAGGGTTACAGTCTATGGATGTCTAATTTTCCTGGAAATCTCCGTAGCTCTTGTTCTTGTCATAAACAATTGACTCGTTCATCCATAACAAAGCTGATCCGAAGAAATTCGTATAATAGTCTCGCACTCACTTCATATTCAGATTCCTAGCTGTCACATCCCGCATTGCAAATGCAGAACAAAACAAAATCTTATTGTTATCCTGCCCATTTATGCTTAAATAGAGCTGGTTTCTGTACTTGCGCACATCAAAAAAAATTACTTTTTCAAACAATACGCTCTTTTTTGTTCTCTCAAACAGTTAACCCACATATGCAATTAGTCTTCATGATAAATAAATTGTAGTTGACAGCGATTACCTCACCAACACCGTTCACACACTGTCAGTGTCCTCACAATGCCAGGCCCTGACTAATACACATAAACACACAGAAAAAAATTAGTTCTCATGTTTTGTTCACTATCTACTAAAAGCAGTGGACCTGAATAAAGCAAGAGGATTTACTGAGCTGTCCACACACAATATCTAAAGAGTGTGTGTGTGTGTGTGTGTGTGTGTGTGTGCGGTACTGTGGGGGTGGACTATTGTCTCTTCATTAGTTTGCTTGTCTTTTCCGTTCAAGACTGTTTGCGTCAAACACAGCTGTGTGAATGAGTGGAATGTGACGTGGGAGACTTACACTCATAGAATTGACAACTTGAGAGCTATACCTTCCTGTACAGCTGGATTGGCACTGACAGCACACACACACACAGGTATAAGCTCCATTTACTATGTCTACTATTCGTCCTCAAGGAGAGACTGCATTTATATTAATAAATAAAAACAAACATCCTGAAATCCAGCAACTCTCTCCAGCTCTTTAGCACTTATTCAGATGTATGACATCATACTCAAGATGTGAGATTGTAGGAGAGTTTTATCACTGACGACTCTTATCGTTCCCTACAGACCTCCCTGAACCAGCTGTGGCAACACATTCAGAGAGAGAGAGAGAACACATCCTGTCCCACTCGCTGCACTTACTATAACCTGTGGATTTGTATTGTTTGAGCATAATTGCATCAGTCTGATTGAGGTAATCCCCAGATCACAGCTGCTGATAGCTGGAAGAACATTAATTGTTTTTGAGGAGCCTAATTAGTTCAGTAACAAAACAGATATTCAGTGTGATCTCATGGTGTTTGCTATAGAGGAGATCAAGTCATTTTTATTCGAGCTGCACAAAGTATTGGCTGGATGCTGCAAATTTTTTACCAATAACTATAATCAATTATTAGAACACACCTCACATGAATTAGAGAATGAAAGGCTATTATCACTGGTGCATAAATAGATTGGACAAAAATGTACAAATTAAAATGAATTTGTAAAATAGTTACAAATTGCCATGAGATTATTAAATTCAAAATCAGATTATTCAAATTAAAAAAAATTAAGTCACTTCACTTATATGCATTATAAAGTCCAGATTATATGTGTATAAAGGAATAGTTTTTCCAAAAATGACAATTAAATGAAAATTTTTACTCACCCCCAAGCCAGCCTAGGTGCACATGACTTTCTTTTTTCAGACGAACACAGAGTTTTAAAAAAAGTATCCTGGCTCTTCCAAAATTGGTTATGCTAGTGGCCATTATTTTGAAGCTCCTTAAATCAGATATAACCACAAGTACTGCAATGTAAAAACATTATTTTTCAGTGAGAGCACCAAGTTCCGGCTTCTTGGTTGACTTCTGATTTTGACATACAACGTATGGTGTGAATTACGTCATATGTCGTACGGTTCGGTTTGTATCACGGTTTTAGGGTCACAGTTTTCAGTTCTGTACGGTTCTTGTTATTTTTTCTTTTAATCTTTAACAGTCCAGAAATGTACTTCAGCATATGACATATAGCTTAATTATCCACAAATTAGGATACAGTTTTAAAAAAGTTATATCATGACATGTAATCGTGCATAAACTGAATTTGACTTGACTTAAAGCACATTATTGGGACCATCTCAGGAAAGCTAGGTGAGATTTTGATACAGCAAGAGGAAAGACATGATGATTTCAACATGCTTTTCTTTTATTTGGCAAAAAAGGAGAACATGTATTGCCATCTACATGAATATATGTGCCTTTTTAGCACACAAAGATTGCAATATTAAAGAATATCTTGCATTTATCAAACTGCCAACTTCAGTGTAACTCTTACAAAATGGTATCTTCTCAGAGGAAATGACATATTCGAAGTGTTTCCATTAGCATAGTGGATGCGTGTTGCACACTACTTGCATACAGTCGCAGTTCTATCTATTGTTTTATTTCCGCTGTCATCACAGGTAACAAGAAATACAAAATGTTCCCACACACACCAGATTTATACGACGCTGGCGCATTCTCCAACTCCGGGCAGCCTTCCTTTCTCTCCCACTCCCAAATTCTACACGTACAGTATTGTGACCTGCAGCACTCACTACACACCGTAGACACCTCAATTCTTTCGCGCAAAATGCTGCGTTCACACCGGACGCGAATGAAGCGTCAAGCGCGAGTGATTTACATGTTAAGTCAACATACAAATAAATCTATTGGTGTCTCTTTTCCTTAATCTAATGTGCACAATAGACAAGAAAAATTAACCTCAAGTCACATTTTAACAAATGGAAAACCAAACATTGATATCAATCACATAAGTCAAACAAAGATGGTACAACCAAGCACAACACATAACCTAGATATCCCTTATGACATCGTCACAGGAATCTTTCCAGTACCTTGTTGAATCTACGCCACAAAGGATTAAGGCAGTTCTGAAGGCAAAAGGGGGTCCAACCGGGTACTAGCAAGGTGTACCTAATAAAGTGGCCGGTGAGTGTATATCTGTCTTGATGTCTTGTTAAAGTCAAGGCAACATGGTTCAGTCGATAGAAAATGAGGAAAATGAGATTTGACATTTATAACTTCATCTATTTAGTGCTTTGTGCACTATATAGAAATACAAAATTATAAAGGTACATCACAAAATAAACATATATTGCAAACACACACACACACACTGGAATAAATAAACACAAAAGCTGTCACTACTGCACTACCAGTTCAAAAGGTATTAGTGTGTACCATTCAGATACTTATATGTAGCATGTTCATTGTATGTGAAATAGTTCATAAATTGAGCATCAATCTATAGCAAAATATGTTTCCTTTTGTAAGGGTTTTGTGTTGTAATTATTTAGACTCAATGTAGAAGCGGCAATCATCAGATACGCGGTTGTGATGTTGTAGTCAGCGAGGTGCCTGTTTAATGGAGTCAGGCGGGTGGGCAAAATGCCAGCGAGACAAGCTCTGTCTGTGGAAGCTCAAGCCATTACAGCAGCAGCCTCTAAAGGCCTGCTCATATTTAGCACCTACACAAATGTGAACCATGGAAAGTCTCTGGGCATTTGCTTTGTTTCTTTGAGATTTTTTGGAAAGGCTCATATTGATCTTCATCCCCCCAAATGTCTTGCACTAAAGACTTGATTTTCTTTGTCATATTATTTCATTCCATATTGTTTTATATATTTTATACAAATATAAAGTAGGTCACATTAATATATAAACAAGTAAATAAAAAAAAACACACACACTTTACAAGGTTAGTATTTTTGTCGTTTGACATTTCTATGTTTAGTTTTTTAAGCATGTCGATAAAGTTATTATTATTATTTTATTTTTTGTTTATTTTTAATTATTTGGTCCCACATTATTTATCATTGTGTCCCCAATACCTGTGCACTTACATAGTAACTAGATATGTAAGTAGTATGTAACCAGTTTAAGTACACATTGGTAGTTTCTACCAGAGATGGGTCACTTATGGTCAAGTACAAGCAAGTCTCAAGTCTTTACCATCAAGTCTCGAGTCGTCACAGTTTAGACAAATCAAGCAAGTCAAATCAAGTCAAGGGTTCACCCTAAGCAAGTCAAGTCCAGTCCTGAGAAGTTTCAAGTCAAGTCAAGTTGCGGTACTAAAATAAATGTATATATTTTGCATCCATAATGGACAGAAAGCGAATGAAGTGCTTGATGTCAGTGATAGACAGGGACATGTTGCAATTAACTTATCATGCAACTAAGCTATGAAACAGCCTGTAATTACAGTTTGTAATTATGTAGATGTAATAGACAGCTATTGTTACACGAGACTGCCATCCAACAAAAACGACCCTATAAGTCATTTGTGCAAGTACCTTATTATGACCTATATTAACGTTTTAGAGGTAAGCTAGTTATTAATAGGTATTATTAGTAAAGGTATTAAAAATAATTACAATGTCGTATTGCATCTTTCATCATTAAATGACGGACAAATGTCATTAGCAATCAAAATGCGTTTTTTGTTCAAATGCAGTGTGTGGAGTTTTCACACTGATCTCACTGTCCATTTGCTGATAGGGGTGTGGTATACGTTCTGATGGGTTGTATTTCTCCGCTATGTACAAACGACCTATACGGGGGTATTGGTTGGAGGACATTGTGTTACAGATATGTTACATGCTACTTACACTTAAGTACAAACTTGATACACTTGATAAACATATTTTAAGTAGATTATGTCTGTGTATGTAAATTTATAATTATGTTGTAAAACGTCTGCAGCACATATGTGACAATCTTTTGGTTACATAAGTAGCTGTGTAACAGACTCTGTGTGTAACAAATGTGTAACAGTGTAACAGTAGCCAGCTGTTAACCAAAAAGTCAACAAGTACAAATTTTCTTTTATATAAGTACAACAATACTTACTAGGTAATTACTCTGTATTATAGACATCTTAAAATAAAGTGTTACCCAAAAAAGTTTGGTAACACTTTATAATAACTACACACTATGAATGATTAGTTAAGCATTAGTAAGCATTTATTTCATCCTTTATTAACCATTGTTCCAACATTATTATGCATTAGTAAACAGTTTACAAGTGCAGCTATAAATGCCTTGTTCTTGAACATATATATAATGTTTAATAATTGTATTTTCATACTTTATTAATGATTAGTTTATCATTTTATAAGTTATTACGTTATTTACAAACCAGTTATTTAGGAGTTGTCAGTGTTTAATAAGACCATTT
>JAUCMU010000080.1:16304200-16314925 GCA_032275025.1 Enteromius treurensis | reverse complement strand
CGAACCGTGCGACGCATGCATGCACCGAACCGAGACAAGCGAACCGAACGGTTCGGGTTTTTTTCATGAACCGTGCCATCCCTAATGTCGAGTCATTGATCACCCATGAAGCCAGAATGCGAAAAAATAAAAAAATCAGAAGTCAATTATTTCTGTAATAATTTTAAAACTAGAAATAGTTTTGATATAAAAACTCATCGATCTGCTTCAGAGGACATGTGATGAGGTTGGTTTTACGTCGCAGTATTTGAAGGTATCTGATTTATGAAGCTTTAAAATACTGGCCACTATCCACCAGCCTTACCAATTTTGGAAGAGCCAGGATACATTTTTTTAAAACTCAAGACTGTGTTCGTCTGAAAGAAGGAAGTCATTTACACCTAGGATGGCTTGGGCGTGAGTAGTTTAGGGTGTAATTTACATTTTTGGGTGAACTATTCCTTTAAATTAATTAGCTAGCTGACGGTTGTAATTAAAAGTGTTAAAAACCTAACTAAAGTTTCATAACCAAAAAGATATTGTTCATAAAAGTTATGAGTTGTCCCCCTTATATTGCCTCCCTATAACTGTAGTGTTGCTGCAGTGCCATGTTCAGGAGACGCTCTGTTTTGCTGCAGTGAAAGTGAACCTTCTTTGTTTGTGCTTCCAAAAAAGGACATAACTACAAATCAGTGGTCAAGCATATTCACAACACTATTCCAGAACAGTTCAACACAAATATTAGAGCGTGTTCAGTGCATTTATGGACAACTGATTACTGTACCTGGAGAGCAGCCTATGCTGGCTGAGCAAAGAGACTATAAAGTGAGGCAATTCTACTACTGCAAGGACAGTCTGGTGCTTCAAGTCATTGTAAACAGTAATTATGTCCCCACTGGATGAAACAAATGCCTCATTTGTAATGGCTTTTATTGCTTTGGTGTCATAGAGTTGGGACGCAGAATCACATTGTGACAAGAGGCGTAACATTTCTGTCAGACGCTTGAGGTATTCAGCCAATCACGATGCACTAGATAGGTGGCCAATCAGAGCACACCTCGCAATAACAATAATGTAGAGTATTTGGAAAATAATGTGTTTTTGAACATTTAAACGCACAAACACATTGCATTACACCAAATACACAAAGTAATGTTCTTTCTAGCAACATAATATGACCCCTTTAATACACAACGAATTACTTTTCAAATTGGAACGTGGATCTTTTTATTTCTTAATGTGAAATCATTTGTCCACCACTCAATGCTGTGTTACCAATTTAATATCTTTAATATCTATTGCGGTTGAGATTTATTAAATTATTGTCTGATGCGGTCCTAACAACCATTAATCTCATAATGTCTCATTTGAAATGTATCGCCTTTCCATCATGTCTTCAGCTAAAAGACGGTTGCTGTTGAGATGCCGTTTCTGCTTTGTTTCCATCACATGAATTATGCTACATCAGTGACAGTGACCTGACATTTAAAATATGGAACATATTCCATTTACATCTGCTAGTTTCGTGCACAGGGTTTTGTAAAGCATCACACTCCCATGGCAATTGCAGAAATAGGATGTTAACCTTGATTATTGTATATTATGAGCGTTGTATAACAGGGAGGCTATATATATAAAGTAAATAGTACTTGGATGGTCATGTGCTCTCAACATTAAAAAAAATAATCTGAAACTAAGATCTTGCCATTACTGAGTGCAAACTGATACGTTGTTTACCATTTATTGTCTTGTACTAATTCCATTCAATATTTATTATTCTGTGAGCCTAAGTGTCTAATATCAGGGAGAATATGTAGATAACGTATTTAACTGTTTATGTGATATCAACATGGTGCACCATAAAAGAAAAAAAAAGAAACATCTACTACTTGAGTCTTCATTTTCAAATATACTATTCATTTCTTTATGTGCAACACTGAACGCAGCTTTAAGTTCCATTTGTGTAAATAATATGGTATGGTTTGTTTTGAGTTCTCTCCATGACTCCATGAGAGATACCATCTCAAACATCACCTTTTTACACTGGGTTGCACTCTAAACACAGACCATCCCAATGTAAAACCATAACACAGCTGAGTCAAGGTACAACTGTGAATGATGTCTCAAGCCTCACACATGAAGTCAAGAATTCAGAACTTGGAGTCCTGTTGATGTACAAATGTTACTTTGGATTGGAACTTCATTGGCATTCTTTTATGTTAATATGGCCAAAACGACGGCGCCTTTGCTGTCAATCATCTGCAAGTCTTTCAGAGTTAAGCTGTTGAATATGTCATGCTGAAAAGGTTAAAGCCTTAAATTATGTTTGTCTGTTTTCTGTCAATGTCTACGTGTTTCCCAAATCATTTCACAGATGAACCTCAGGGCAGCTGTCAGTCTCCAAAAATTGATAAAAAGTAACTGCTCTGGGCTGAAAAAAAATTTACTTACATCGGAATGCATATAAAATGTTCTGATCGTGACATGAGAAACAATCCAAGCAAGTCTGATTATGCAAACCATTAAAGCTCAACATAGTTCATATACTCTATGGCATGTTCGATGGTGCTCATAAAATTTGCCTGAAGGTGTTGGTGTGTCATCTTCTGTGCTCATGTCACCCTCATATTTAAGGAATTTAGAAGCAAGACTAACTCTGCAAAGCATTTCGATTGAGTAAAAGACCTAACAGACAGATAAGTATGTTGGAAAGTGAGAAACACACTCCCCCTAGCGGCTGAAGAAAGTTTGGCTGCTCTACATCCAAATTTGAAAGTTGATCTTTCGAGACTTCTTTCAACTTGTAGATGTGCCAGATACACTTAGGTAGATTTGTCATATGCTTAAATGTGAATCAACGCAACTATTACTCAACATATAATTTTAAACAGGACTCATAACAGGTTGAGCATGAATGTGTGCATGTTTGTATCGATGAAAGTGTGGTATATACGGACTACCCAAAAAGTATTTTATTTGTTTCTTCAAGATGCAGTTATCATTAATTATACACGTTCATCTCTGCATTCATCTATTCATTCATTTCTTTTCATTTAAGATAAAGAGTACATAAAAGAAAGCAGGAATTGGCTTGTTAACAACAACTTTTAAGTTTATCCCTGAGGCGTGTCGTGTCAAAGTCTTTTATTGCCGCTGATGTCTTGAATAGAAGAAGAAATGAAATACGTTGAAATGAACCGCGTAGGCACAGGACCAGTGACGTCTCTACATTTTCCATAAACTTGTTTTACATTCCTTACACAACAACAGAAGTGGTTTTTTTTATGCCTGAATTGTATTCGTTTAACCTTATCTGTTAAGTCTTGATCAAATCAATTCTTGTGCATGTAGATACGCATGGTGTAAGTGCTCTATGAGATCAAATAAAAACTTAAAATTCTCAATAAAAACGAACAGCAGACGTTGAGCACCCTCGCTGTTTTTGAATACAAAGTGAGATCTTTTACAGCTCAGGGGATTTTTTTTTTTAAGTTGACATAATGCATGTGATTTGTTATTTATAAGCCTAAGAGATTAAACAAGAGAGCCAGGTTTAGCCAGAAAAAGAGGAAAAACAAAGGAGATTTAAGACATTTTTGTGTAAAGAAAAAATGATGCATTTAATATAAGGAAGCTAACAACATATTTAAATTTTCATTAAAGGCATAATCATTTAAGTCAACCCAAAATGTGTTGGTTAGGCTACTACAAACAGAACTGCCAGCTGCTTCCTAAACAAAACCTCAAAACGAGCAAGTCTCTTCAAAATCAGAATATTTAGACATGTTCAAATTAATAATAATAATGCATTTCCTAACTTTGTTGTATATAGTGTACATATTTTACTAAGCAAAACCCAGACTTTCCTTCAATTTGTTTCAAAGGAACCCCAATGGAATTTACATCTCGGAGTATTCTCATTTGAAATATTTTGCAAATATGTTTATTGTTGCATTTTCTTCCCCCCAATCTAAAATATCAACCCCACCCAAACATAAAGAGAGATAAACACCACTACTTTCCAGAACCTAATGTGATTAAGGGTTTAAGCCTTCAGGCATAGCATTCATCGAGGTGATATACTCCTTTAACGGAATAGGCAAGTTATGAAGATTCATTAATTGTTCATCTGCTACCAAAGGCAGACAATAGTTAAGTATTTTCTACTTTACTCGAGTAAATTAAAAAAGTATCTGTAGTTTATCAGAGTGCTTTTCTTTGGAAAGCTTTACTTCACCACACTCCAAAGCAATATCTTACTTCTTCTACTGCACAGCATTTCATAGATAGAGGTTGTTGTTTGTTTGACCTGTTTAACATTAATTTAACAATAAAAATGTTACTCGAGTTAATCTTTGAAATAGTTTTACTTGAATAAAACCTTTCTTAAGTAATTATTAAATGAATGCGGTAAAAAGTACAGTATTATGCTTTGGAATGTTTTCTAAAGACTTTTATAACTTGAGAAGTACTTTTACAGAAGAGTACACACGTCACTACTGTCCGCCTCTGTACTGATGGTCTAGATTGAAAACTCATACGTCACCAGTGTGTTACAACACGCCTGCTGAGACAGATACAGACCCGTATAATGACTGGCAATGTGGCCTGTATACATTTTTACAATCTTATAGAAATGTACAAAATAAAATTACCTTAATTCTGTCATGGGTGCCAACTTCACCACTCAGTCGGTATTTCAGTCTCTTCTGTTGTCGTCCGCTCATCTTGTATCTTCAAGTGTTCTTTTTCTTTCCTTCTGTGCCATCCAGTGTTTGAAACTTATTTTCAGGTAGCCAAAGTTGCTAAATGATGCTGTGTTATCATTGGGTGATCATGTCATTATGAAACCAAGACGTAAAACTGCGTCATTGCGTAGAATATTAAACCGCTCAAATCTCAGCAAAGACTATCACTTGAAATATGTTCATATGTAAAAATAATATTGACATTTAATATATATATAGCCTGTTATTTGTAAATATAAGCACATTTTTATTAGGCCTACATATTTTTATTTTTAAATGCAACGTTGATTTATTGAAAAGTTACATATTTTTGAACTATCACACTTCATGTATTTCCACATACAGTAGCTAGTTAAAGCACACATTATTAATGATTATAGTTATATAGGCAGTGTATTGGAAGTAATTTAAATACTACACTTTAATAGAAAATGGGGCAGAATGTACTGTGTTAATATGAAGGAATTTTCTCTTCTTTTACTAGCATTTTATTTGTATATTAAATTACACATTGCATGCCATGTAGATAGACGGAAAGCTTACGTTTGTATCATTTGACTAAATTTTCTAAATGTTGTCAAATAACAAAAAAAAAAAAAAAAAAAAAATTGTTACTAGGGGGAAAGTTGCTAGGGTAGTCTGAAAATTTGCTAAATATTGCAGCAAAATTGCTCTGCAAAATTAGCTATTAATTTATGTTACAGTAATGTGATAATGCATTATTGAGGTATGCCTGTTCAACTAAAAAGAACTTGAATGTTATTCACCCAATACACCACTTGGTGGCATCAGAACTGTTTGTTTTCCTCCTTTTTCAGAACTTGGGGCCTGTTCCATAAAACAAGTTTACTAAATAAGCCAGGTTTATTTCATTTAGTCTGACTTACTGTCATTTGATTTGGTTTAAAATAAGACTAATAAGACTAATTAAAACAAGCTTGGCTTATTTAGTAAACTTGTTTTATGGAACAGGCCCCAAATGGATGCATTGATTAATTGCTCCAAGTGCATGCTGGTTTATATAAAAATAAGGCATATGAATAATAATAATAATATAAATTAGATCATCTGATCATCATATAAGTTGATCAGAACCACAAATACTAGAAGTCGTTTGGATGACGTTGAAGGTGTTTTTTCCCACTTGAATAAGAATAATGGAGGGTACCTAAGACATTCATTATGCTATTTATAGGAGAGCCCATTTCTCTACATAAATCTCCATTAAACAGACGTTTTAATTTTCATTAGACGGTGCATACTTCGAGCCCGTTGTTAGAGCTCTCAATTTTCCAGTGTACTGTATGTCACATATCAGGGTTCAAACTGTATGTGTGTGTGTACTCTTATCCACTGCTTTCCACATTACCCATGTGTGCCAGTGTGCCAGTTTGTGTTTAAAGATATTTCCTGGCATTGCAGATCATTGCAGGACATTTCCCCCATTGCAAAGGAAATGAGAGTTCCTGCAGCTAAGAAGGATATGCTTTCATCATGAAAGACAAACAGATAACGTCAGTTTTTGATCATCCCCAACTATTTTCAATCATTTTTAAATAGAAACTGGGTTTAAAAACGCTATGTTCGGCTACTTGAGCAAACATCCACACTGATATGATAAGCACTCACAGATTCCCTCTGGAGCAGCACGTGGAGTCATTTCTTATCTGGAGTTAAAAAGTTTTTTTACTTTTGTTGACGAAATAGAGCAAACAACAGTGGTCCTATATAATAATAATAAATAAATCAGTCTTATTACAAAAATTCAAAAACATGTTACTTAAACCAGGACATAAGGTTTACTGGCTTGGAGAAGAGATATGTTGGATGTGACATGAAATACATGTTGAAATAGAAATATTCTTAAAAAAAACAAAAAAAAAACAACATTTAATCAAGGAAACAAAGTAGTAAAATAAATACTATAAATGTACAGAGATTAAATAGAAATATTCAGTATACTTAAATTTAGAATTGCTTTGTTTAAACCAGGAAATAAAGTTTTGTTTTGTTTTTTTATAAATATTTTAAATGTTGTATGTAAAATGCATAATGTTTAAACCAGAAAATTTGTATTTGTATTTCAAAAATTAAACAAATGTTATGAAATTACACTTTTTGCACTATTTCTGGTGTCTATTTAAATCTATGCATTTGTAATAATTATTATATAATTTATTATATAATACAAAAGGTCCTGATTTTGCTGACACTCAAGATGCTCTCTGGATAATGTAAAACCATGCCGAAGAACATGCAAGTCAAATGTAAGTTGTTGTTGTTTTCACTTGTTCATAAGGTCGTTTCCTCCACTGGAGAGACACATGATGTGAATCAACTAACCCAGTTTTTCATTATTATTAACACAATGATAAATGTAAACAATAGCTGGATGAAAAGTAAGGCCCAGGGCGCAGATCTCACTACACTTTGATGGCCTTGTGCATGCTATTCTGGGCAGCCATTTTGAGAGCAGCACTCTTAGGAAAACACCCAAGGCTGTGTAAGCATTGTTTCCTCGGGCCCTAGTGTTCACACCCACACGTCCACAAAAATACAGACGCTTGAAACCCAAAATGCACACGCTAGTGGAAAAAAAGCAAGTCTTGTTCACAGAAGCTGAAACGCATTGTCCCGTTTTCTCAGACGCACACAAATATCTGGAGAGACGAGTACATTGTCTCGTCAGGGTCACTGAGAAACAGATACAGGAAGAGAGGGGTCACAAAAGATCTTGCACACGTAAATGCTGTTTTTAACTGGCAAGAGTTTTTATTTTAAAAAACTAATTACATTAATGGATGTGTAACTAAATAATATAATCAGAATGGCAAAATACTGACATTTTTCTTACACGGACAAAGAAGGCCCTCATTATAAACTGTACAAACAAAAGGCCAACTGAGAAACAAAGCTGAGAAAACAAAATTCTGACTGTTTGTTGCTTGTGGGAGAACAAGCCTGGTCACGATACATTTAAAGACAATGCAAAAGATGAAGACAAAAAAAAAAAAGAAAAAAGGAAAACATTCACACACTCAATTGTCTGACATTCCAGTTGCTATTTCCTGTGCGGTAGGAAGAGGGCATGCCTTTGCTCAGGAAGTGGCGTGGACACAACAAGAGACCACTCTTGCTCCGCGGTCTGTGTAAACATGATTGTACGGCTAAGGCTTTCGCACTCTCCAACCTCCGCTGACATTTCGAAGAATAAAGCTAAAACATACATCTTTTCTGCTCCAAAACAGTCATATTCCAAAACAATATATTACATTTATTTCAAAAAGTGAGCATGATAAAAGAAACAGTTAACAGTTCAACTGAGTCAGTGGTTCCTTTTACGCATACAATTATGGAAGCATCGATAATGGTGCACCTTAATTGAACCTCGACAGACAATTTAATAGTTTGTTGGTTTTGGATGATGCAGATATTATGAGTAATGGCAGAAAAACCTAATATGGGATGAAAAGTGAGAAGGTTGCTACTGATTTTAGGTAAGAAGCTGCCCTTTGCCTGTTCTATTGCATCAGCATGTAAGGAAAGTTCACCAAATTGTTCTTCATGTTCTTCTAAACCTGACTTTCTCAGGAACAAATAAGTTGTAATCGACCAAAATAGAGCATCGTCATAAATCATCATAAAGTGCAGCTTGGACATTGTTTTATAAATATCTCATTTTGTGTTAAACAGAAGAAAAAGTCAAACAGGACTTAAAGAACACCAGGTGAGATAATGATGTCCGAATTTTATTATTACATTAAAGATAGTTGAAAAATAAAATTTCAGGTTCATAATTTTTCCAAACCTGTATGAGTTTCTTTCTTCGGCTGAGCACAAAGGAGGATATTTTGAAGAACGTTGGTAAGCAAATGACTTCCATAGACGTAAATAGCTAGTCAACTGTTTAGTTACCAACAGTCTTTAAAACATCTTCTTTTATGCTCGGCAGACGAAAGATACAGTATTCACACAGGACTGGAACAACTTAAGGGTGAGTAAATGATACAATTGAGATGGCTGAACAACTACACAAAAGTTTTGAATAACATAAAGAGGAAGACTGTTTGAAGCTCTATAGATGTTAAACTGGAGGCGCACTATAACGGACCTCTCCGCTGAACTTGTCATTTCTCTTGGGCAGTGGAGGTTTCATCCGAATGTCTCTCTTGAGGATCATCTCCTCGTTGGCGTATATAGGGGCTTCTGCATCATCAGAGTGGTAGCCGGACTGGTAGCCGCTGGTCTGATTGGACGACTCAGATGCTAAAGACTCCTTGCTCTTGCATCGCAGCAGTGGGCTGCAGATAAAAGCATGAACGTGTTTACATCAATGTAAAAACTTCCTCGGTTTGCAGCTCTACTGAGATCAGGAAGAATGTGTCACCTGAAATTAAGTGGTCTTTGCACTTGCCGATCCAAAGCTTTCATTTGCTCACGTGATAAGCCCACGCCGCAGTCCATGTGACCGTTCTGTACAAAGAGCAGAAACCATTTGATCATTATTAATACTTCTGGGATGCAAGAATCTAAATTAGCTGGTTTTATTGAATTCAAAAATATATGTACAAAAAAAATTGATTGAAATATTTATAAAATTGCAACAAATATTTAATTTAAAATTCTAATTTCTACTGAAAGTGTTTGTTGAGAGTTTATTTACCATAACAGCGGTGTGCTCCAGGGGAATGTTTACAAAAGTCGTCATACTTATTGGCACAGTGCAAGTGCCGATCTGCTGTGGGAACCTGTCAGGAATGGTATGGGTGGGACCATTGTTGCATTAGTTTGTCAAAGGAGAGGTTAAGTATACGTTATATCCATAAATGTCAGACCTTCATTGTGTGAAATAAAATGAGTGAACAAAAGTCAGATAACTGGGGTGGGGATGCATATCAGTGCTTGCAAGGATATAAATAAATCAGCAAGTATATAAAGTAGTCAGATTTGAGTCAGTAATGCAACTACGCACACCCACAAAAGCAGACTGAGAAGTTACTGTAACTAACCCCAGAGGTGGAGCATTGTCATAGTGGAGCTGGGTCTCTTTGTTGCCTGCACAGAAGGATCTTTTTGATGTCACACTGAGGTGAGGAGCACCTGATTCCTCTTCTATCTCGTTTGTCAGAGGGATGTAGTCCTTTCCATCCTTAAACAAAGGTGACAAATGATCAATTAAAAGATCAAAATTTTATTTATACCATATTCCATTAAATGCAACAAAAAGTCACTTTTTCTATTTTTGTCTTGCGTTTCAATAAAAGTATCTAACCATCCAAATTTACATGAGATTTAAGTGTTTTATCTAACATCTACCTACATTTGGTCATTTTCTTTAGTTTAAAAGAGTTTAACACCTAAAAACTGTATCTGAAGTAAAGCAGAAATAAAGTAAAATAAATATAATATGAAAAACATGAATGAAAGTTATATAACTTTGGCAAGTAACTTAAATACTGTAGTTGGACTAAAACTAAAATAAAATTATAAGGTAAATACAAATAAATTAAATAAAGAACAAAATAAAGCTGAAAGAATAAAAATAAATCTGAAATAAACACTGGCAACACATTAAAATAAATAAGTTGGACTAAAAGACGAATAGAAATACAATTAATTATATATTAAAATAAAAAAAAACGACAAAAATAAACAAAGCTAGTAATATAAAAAAATAATATAATAGTATCAGTATAATGCTACAATAAAATTGTTTAGGCTTGGCAAAACAAGAGATAACTATTTGCCAGTCATTCAAAAGATATATAAAAAAACATAACATATTAATTTACTGTATTAAAGGTGCCATAGAATGCGTTGAGAGAATATTTTAAATTGTTCTCTGATATGTTCATAGAAGGTATGTAGCTTAGTTGCCCAGAAACGGTTTTACAGGTCCATTTACAACCCTAGAATGAAAGAGTCTGTTTTTGCCTTATTTGGAAGGTTCATGAATATTAATGAGGAGGTCTGCTCTGATTGGCTGTTTCTCAGCGTT
>JAUCMU010000080.1:16287056-16304100 GCA_032275025.1 Enteromius treurensis | reverse complement strand
AGGAAACGATGGTGTTTGAGACTCACAGTATGTTATGTCCATGTACTGAACTGTTATTATTCAACCATGCCAAGGTTGTCCATTCAGTTTCCATTCTATGGCACCTTTAAGTAAAGGTATTATTATTTATTTTAAGGTATTGTGACGTTGAACAAGACAATATTAGTCATTTATTTATGAAGCTATGTCTCAATTATTGAAATCAAATACTTGAAGTCAAGTCTAACCTTTTGAGCGCTAGCTTGTAGCAGATTGCCTAGATGTTCAACTAACTGAGTAAAGGTTGGCCTGTCTGTCGGTTGATTAAGCCAGCAGTCCAGCATGGTCTGGTATCTGGAAGAAATTCACATCAACAAGGAAGAGATGGGGTTGATTACATTTTCGGGATTCGGTCAGTTGCCATATCCCTCAATTCAGTAATAAAAATAAGGTCCATCTGCTGCGTAAAAAATTAAATTGTATGTACAGTATGTCTACTCTTCCATTGGAAACACGATGATGGCATCGCTAGGACTACTAAGACCTAGATCAACCGCTGATTAAATAATACAGCATGATAAATAGGGTGAAGTATATTTACATCTCAGGTGTGGCGTAGTCTGGAGCTCTCATTCTGGTTCCTTCCTTTAGTCGCCTGCAGAAAGACTCATCAATGCACACACCTGGGTATGGAGATGCACCTGCGCCAAAGGAGATGTGTCACCCTATTACATTAGGTTTACGCTGTCTCTCAGCGTTCATGTTATTATCAAATATTGGGTTACCAAGTGAGAAAATCTCCCAGAGCAGCACACCAAATGACCAAACATCACTCTGTGTGGTGTACACGCGGTCAAAGATGGTCTCAGGAGCCATCCACTTCAGAGGAAGACGAGCCTGAAATGATAGAGAGGAAATACTCAAGTATAAATGAGTCTGTCTCGCTGAAAAGCTAAAATGCAGTTGTCTGTGTTTGTTGTAGAAGTCCTCACATCTCCTTTGCGGACATAATCAGGGTCTTTATATACGTCTCTGGCCAGCCCGAAGTCACATATCTTTACCACACTGTTTTCAGAAAGAAGGATGTTTCTGGCTGCCAAGTCCCGGTGGATGCACTACAAACACAAAGTAGCACTATGACTGAAGCAATCATCTTGAATGAATTTAAAACATTAATAACCAAAGCACTCACAAACACAGATTATGGGTTTCAGTTTTACCTTTCGTGAGGCTAGGAACTCCATGCCTTTGGCCACCTGGAAACTGTAGCTGATGAGATCCTCCATCGTCAGGTGATCCCAGTCTGAACTCTCTATAGATGAGCAGATGACACATAATACATTATATGTATATATATATATATATATATATATATATATACACACATGAAGATTTAGATTAATATTTACTATATGTATATATGTAAAACAAAGTGTATATTTTATGCTTTTGCATTTATTAGTTTTATTAATTTGCTAATTATATATATATATATATATATTTGTTGTATTTTTTATTAATTTACAATGTGATAAAGTAATATCTAAAATTATGTAAATTCATAATATTGAATAATATAATTATACTTTTAGTTTTTTTTGTTCTATTCTGCAGTTAATTTTATTTGTATTTATTAATTTGTAGTTTTTACACATATTTAATCTAATTCCTCAAATAATATGAGCTCATTAAAGTTGCCTAATAATTAAAAATAATAATTAATAATATTAACAGTTTGTTTATGCATTTATAATAAAAAATAAAATTTTATATTAACAGAGTGTGACAAAATACATTTTTAAAAATACAAATATTCCCTGAAGCTTTTTAAATAACGAGCTAATTAAATATGCTTAATAATTAGAGTAATTAATATTCTTTTAATATTCGTTTTTGATGACAGAAATAAAGCTGATATAACGTGAAATCTAAATATTAGATAAACTTAAACTTTAAAAAAAAAAAAACATTGTCTACTAACAGAAATAAATAGGTTGGAGCAAAGGATGAAAAGAAATATGAAATCGAATGTATTTTAAAATGACAAAACACATAAAAATGAAAACTTAAAATATAAACAAAGCTAATTCTATTACGAATGAATATAATATTATCTATATACTACTAAGATAACACTGGTTTAGGCTTGACAAAAGAGGAAAAAACTATATGCCAATGAATAAAGAAAATAATAATTCAAAATAAAAAGCTTAATATATTAATTTATTAAACTAATTTAAGTAAATGTATCTTGTTTTAAATTTGTTTAAATATTTATATATAAGTAATATGAACTAATTAAGGCTGCCTAATAATTCGAAAAAATATTAATAATATTAACATAACTATAGAGTTTATGTATGTATGTGTTATCTATTAAACAGCGTGTGACATTAATTTTCTAAAAGTTCAAACTATAGGATCTTAATTAATGAGCTCATTAAAGCTGCCTAATAATCAGAACAATTCCTTTAAATAATAAAATATTAAAACAAAATTTATTAAATAATAAAAGATTTATTATAATGCTATTTCATCCTCGTCCAGATTAGAGACTAATATACTGTACCTTGTTCATCCTGCTGCTGGTTTGTGGAGGTCTGTTCTCCCGTCCTGGAGCACATGGCGGTACCTGTGCAGATGTCCAGCCGAGTGCTGGTCCCCAGGCCCAGATCTCCCTCATGCAAATCCTCTTCCTGCTGGACCTCCCTCCTGCACGGCGTCTGTGGCATTCGCTTCTGAGAAACACAACACGTGTGGATCAGTTTCAGCTGCTGTCAGGGTCAAGAAGTACCAGCGTATCAGGACATCGGAGGACATGGTTAAAAAGAGGAGCTGAGATCTTCAAAACCACATCACAGCCTCATTTTACTAGTTGCCCTATATTTACCTTGTAGGGACTGTACTCTCCTCGCTTGCTTTTTAAATAGCTGGAGAGGTTACCATGTTTACAGTACTCCACAATCACCATCAAGGGTCCTGAAGGAGGAAAGAAAGAGAGGAAGAAGAGGAAAGTGTGGGCACATTGTGTTCTCCTCAGCAATGCACAATCACTTCATAGCATTTCTGACATGTTTGAGGGTTTTATAAAGTGATACTCACCTCCTGGTTTGGTGCACGCTCCTAGAAGGTTGACCACATTGAGATGGTGACCAATATGGATGAGGATCTTCAGTTCAGACATCAAAGCACGGTACTCGCTGGTGGTAGCGCCCTCTGTTGGAGATTAATAAAGCTTCTGTCAGTAGTGTTATAGGTAACATTTTAGAATAGGTAACACTTATTTACTATTAACTATGACTTTGGGTAGGATTAGGGATGTACGTAGAATAAGACATTAATATGTGCTTAGCTATCACTAATAAATGGCTAATAGTCTAGTAATATGCATGATAATAAACAACTAATAGGCACAATCGTAAAATCAAGGGTTATTGAAACATTTGAGCAGTCAGATTATTAATGTTAGTGAACAAATGCCTCATACCCTTGAGCATCTTCACGGCTACTGTAGTACAGGTGGTGGCCTTCTCAATACCATATGCAGTCGCTTCCACAACTTGACCGAACGCCCCTCTGCCCAGCGGCTCTCCTGGAAAGCATAGTATTACACATTCGTGAACCCTTACATGTACGTTCATATTACTACATAGTACTAGAAAGCCATTCCAGGTTGGTCTTAGTTCATTTAACCCCTGGATATTGATGTTTGTTTTGTTTTTATTATGATTAATATCTCACGTCCAGCCAAGTCTCACCTAGCTTCAGCCTGTCACGTGGGAATTCCCACTTGTTTGCATCATAGGTCAGTCTCTCACAGTGCTCATCCATTGGCATATCATCGGAGTCCAGAATCATTGACAGGTAGCCAGTTTTCAGATCTCCTTCATTAGGCTGCTAGAGAGGGAAGAGGCAGGGATGGAAAGGGTGAGCGTGACTGAATGACAAACACAACGCAAGACCTCCAACTTTGTCCAGCTGAAGTCTCCCGGAATCAAGCCCTCATTGTAAAGACACCCGCTAATGAGTTTCTGGAAGCCACTATCATACTAGGAGGCAGAATTAAGGCTGGGGTACACCAGGACATGGCTGGCCGGTGTACGTGACGCATCGCAGCACAATGTGGGCTGAGCATACAATAGAGACAGCGTAAGCCAAGTCCGGGTAGTCAGTTTTGATCAGTCAGGAGAGCAAAGTGTGCGTGAAAATGAGAGACGGGAAGCAAACAAGGAAAAGGGAAAGAGATGGAATGTTACCCGCTTCCTGTTACGAATGACGAATACGATGAGGAGCCACAGGAACATGGCGATGACCACGGCACCAATAGGCATGATCAACTCCACATTCATCTTTTCTTCTGCTCCTGTGAGGAAGGTCACATGATCACTCAGATATCAGAACAAAATGTCCAAAAAATACAAGATTTAAGATAGATTGATGTGTGGCAACGCCCCTTTTTTTAGTGACCCTGTTATAGCTAACCTAAGTAGAAAATTCAATATTTGTTTTGACAATTATTCATCTAGCGAGTCCAGAGAACTGTTCTGTATTGGTTTAATCCAGATTGAGCGACAAACCTGAGACTAGTTTGAAAAAGTAGGTTTTAAACATTTTTATGAATAATTAATGAATGATTTGATTGACAGCAATGGTTCTTGAGGCACCGTTGCTCCGAATGAGGAGAAATTTGAGGTTATTTTCTTTGTTTTTGACGTATTTTAGCTGTTATAGCGCCACCTATGGTCATATCTTCATGAAACTTTGGATAATTGTTAAGAGTCATGTGACACGTTTTCACCAAGATTCATAAAGTTTTGAGTTTTTGTTTACATTTTATAGTCCTTTGGGTTTATACGATCATGCCCCATTTTTAAATGAGCCAATTATAGCTAACCAGAGGACAAAAGTCAACATTTTTTTGATAATCATTGATCTAGAGATTATTTCTGCAGTGATTAAGATTGAACAAAAATTAATTGTTCATTCATGTTAATTAATACATTAACTGATGTTAACAAATGGCACCTTATGTGTTATAGATTTATATATTTCTCTCTTCCTATCTTTTACTCTTTGTGGGAACGTGGCCGTTAGTGAACGTTTCTTGTTGGGACAGTCAGGCGACAGCCGCCTTTGCAGTGACAACAAGAAACAGTGATGCCGAGAAACAAGTCACGTACACACTGAGTATGTCCCTGTTATCTGTGGGCCTTTGCGCTCTCTGTCCTTTATGTGCGTGAGGCAAGAGGCGGAACCATACAGAGAAGTGACCGGGAAAAATGTGTGTGACAGAGAGTGATTTAGGGGGTGGGACGCCCCTCTCATCTTTGTGTTCTGAGATTTTGCTTTGTTTTCTCTAAGCACTCCCTAAAGGATGTACACAAACAGAGCCCCCTTCCTGACAGACTAAAAAGAGCGCTATTTTTGACACAGGGCCTTGATTACAACAAAATCTCAATCAGGATAAAAGTCAGTGGGAGACTGAGCTCGCCTCACAACAACCATGACACATTCAGAATGTGTATCCTACTAAAAATACAAATAAATAAAACTAATAGTGTGGCTACTATGTGATGTTTTACATGTCGATTTATAACTGACAGACTGCTGCGAATCTACCTGCCATCAGTATTTTTTTAAAGAAATGGATAGTTTTATTGAGCGAAGATGCATTCAATTGATCAAAATTCAAGTCACAAAAAATTTAAACGTTTTTTTTTTGTTTTCAATATTGATAATAATAAGAAAAAATACTTGCACATAAATTATACTTTTAAATAACATTTAAAAAATATATTAAAATAGAACACCATTATTTAAAACTGTAAACATATTTCACACTATTACTGTTTTTATTGTATTTTTTATTTTTTTTTAAATAAAGTATATACATAAGAGGATTATTATAAAATTAAATGGATTCTTATAAAACTGCAAATCAATAAAATTAAAATAAATAAAGCAATGGGTTTTGTTAACACACTCACCATCTACAGTGATACGAGCCTCGTGGGAGTCACAACCTTGCTGGTTACAGGCAGTGCATATGTACAGACCACTGTCCTCTTTTTTTACTCGTTGGATGGTTAAGACACGATTTGACTGTTTCAGGATCACACCTGAAAACAGAAACTTTCACTGTAAAAATACATTAACGTAAAATGAGAGGCAGCTAACTAATGTGCTTCGTGGCATAACATTTAATCTGGTTTTAATAAAATCAATAAATAATATTTCAGATCAATGAATACATTTTACTACAATAGAGTAGGTTATTATTAATTTTAAGGGTCAGACAGACATAGTTTCTTAAGGTAACAATTGCAGCTTTATACAGCGTATTACCCTAAGGTGATTCATATTTCATTCATCTCACATGCGGTAACAGCAGCACCATAACTGACATCACTGGTTTTGATTGCTCTGTTGGAATCCAGATCTAAATGAAGCTAGATATTATATTTGGACTTTTTGTCTCAAAAGTGAAGGTAAAAACGAAACGAATTGCCTTTCAGAAAGACTTTCAGCAGTTCATTTTGTCTGTAAAGCACAAGCTGATTTTTCATGAAGAGATTCAGCTTCAATTTCTTCTCAAGCCTGAACTGGTATCCTCTGAGTACATTGCTTCACAGTTTAAATGTTGAAAAATCTGAAACTGTGGCTATTATATGCCACATGATTTTCTGTGAAATCTGTCAACTATCCAAAAACTGCATTTTGCAAACAGCGTTGACTTCTCATTAGTATTATGTATATAATATAACAATAGGTTGTTAATGTAATATTTATCTTAATTTATTTGCAAATGGCAAAAATGCATTCAAAAGCTGTGTAGAGTATTCCAACTCTAAGGCAGCTGCAAATTGATAAGAGAGTTTATTAGAGTTTATTGTTGCACCTACAGTATTTTAATACTTCTATAGAGGTTTTACTTTTCTCACCTGATCCCTCCATGACAGTCTGGTTGTCTTTAGTCCATACTACAGTAGGGGTTGGTGTGCCGGAAACTTCACACACTAGAGTAGTAGAGTCGCTCACATTCACTTTCTGGTCAGTCAAATTGGTCACAATTCTTGATACCTCAAGAGCTGCAGAAAGATATAAACTGATCTGTGATCATATTAAAGCTTGTGCAAGCTTTCTGCAAAATATGCCATCTGAACATACATAAATTGAGCTAAATAGACTATTACGTGTGTGATTTTTGCACCACTAATGAAACAGAAATGACATGACTATTTTCAAACAAGCCTCAGTGTAAACTATAGACTAACCTCTGAGTCTGAGGTTGTGAAGTAAGCAGGTTCTCTCACTGGTGCCCAAGTTCTCCACTTGGCAAGCATATAGGCCTTGGTCCATCAATGTAGCATTGGGTATGGGCAGGTCCAGCGTTGCATTGGTGCCCTGCAGGCCTGATATGGTGGTATTGGTCTGATGGAGAGGCAACAGGGTAAGGGTATCACAGGGCACGGCTTTTGAAAAGGCGTCAGGGTTGGCTATGCCTGTTACCCGATACCAATGCAAGTTTGAGTACAGAAGCCGATCGGCTACACAGCGCATCACCACATCCTCTCCCTCAATAGGATTGCTGGAGGGGAGAACGCTTAGGTTGAGGAAACCTGTGAAGAAGACAAACATCACAAGTTCAGATTTGACCACTTCTTAAAATTTGACCACAGTATAAATTGGCATTTAGAGTCAGCACTCACGAGCTACTTGAAACACAATGACCCGCTCTTCTATTCCCATCTTATTGGAAGCAATGCACCTGTAGAGGGCATGATCAACTGCTTTCTGGATCTTCAGTGTGCTGATGGTCTATTGGAGAACAATAGATCATCAAAACAGTATCGCAATTTTAAATATTTTAAAAATATATTATAGTCAGATTCACCAAGAATAACCATTAGCCACGTGTCCATTACAGATTTGCACAAAACTTTGGTGATATTTTCCAAATATCAATTAAAAAAATACAGCGTTTACATTAACCAATGTTATGCAACTAAAACGTAACCTTTTTGGATTTTGGTGAGATTTGATAGATTTTGAATACATATCTTCAAAGGAGGCGTATGCGTGTATCTTTACAGAAGCAGCACGGAGAGCCTCTTCAGATACTAGTGTGGTGGGGCTGGAGGTTATTGTACATTGAAAAGTGATCATATTTTTACATATGCCATGTGACCTGTAAATGCGAAAAGCCTGTTTCAATTGCAGTCAGATTGCATCTTGCACCTTTTGGAGATTTTGTGAGTTTTTCCATTAGGCATATTTTCAATTCACAGTTTTAATTTGCGCAATTTGAAGGGTAATGAAAAGGCGGCTATTGGTGCAGTGGGGTCCATAAGTCTCAAATCACTCATGAAAATGTTTATGCATTGTCCTTAAAAATTTAAGTTAAATTGAAAAAATTATAAATGGCTTGTGTTTCTTTTGCTTTAATGACAGCGAAACTCATGAACTCAACAAGTGTGCTTAAAATCTAATAATCATGTTTTCCAGCATCATTTTGATGATCTTAAGCTTCAAATATTTAACTAACTTGCACTTGATGTTGTACATTTACTTATTTATTTGTTTAGTGACCAAGAAATAGAGCAGAATCTTACTTGGTTACACTTTATTACTACAAGTAACTTTGCAACTACATGCCAACTACATGTCAACTAATTCTTGTTAACTCACAACTACATGTCTACTAACTCTTGGAGTAGGCTTGTAGGGTGTAGGTTTAGGGTTAGTAGAATAAGTTGACATATACTTGCATAGTTTCTTATAGGCAGCATGTAGTGTGTTGTGGACCCATTGAAATAAACTGTTAGAAGATATTAAGCAGATAGTCTACTAATACTCTAATGACTGCTTGTTGACATGTACTTGCAAAGTTACTGTTAGTAGATTGTCTGAAGTGGACTATCGAAATAAAGTGTTACCTATTATTTCTTCTACGGTAAATACACAGCACAGAACACAGGCACAGTACTGGAATTGATGTTTACCTTAAGAGAGCGTTCAATGACAGATGTTGGGCTGATGATGGGATTCTTCCCTGTGTTGTTTGATATCTCCCTCCACTTGTTACACTTAACCAAACTTAGGTCAGACTTAGGTCTGTGAATAACACATAATAATAAAATGTAACAGTTTTTGTGCAGTCAAAAAAAATTCATAAAATGTTCAAATACATATATACTGTATATCAAAATAATGTTTTTTTTTATATATATTTTAGAAATATTCATATATAGTTTATTTTTGTTTGTTTGTTTGGTCCCACTTTATATTAAGTGTCCCTAATACCTGTGTATTTACATAGTAATTAGATGTGTATCTAGTATGTAACCACAGTTTAAGTACACATTGGTACATAGTATTTACAGCTGTAATATTTCTGTAACTACACACATGTAAAAACCCTCAGAAATGGTGTGTGTAAGTACAAATGTGTAACAGGACATTGGTAACAGCACTTTTTTCACTTCACTAAGTAGTCATGTAACAGGAATTACATAGCTACATTTTGTAACAGCAGTGAACAGGGGGTGATCAGGGGGTGTAGTTGGGTAGGTTTAGGAAATAAAGTGTAACACTTTATTTACCAAAAAAGTGCGGTTACCAATGTCCTGTTACACGTGTGAAGTTCGAGAAATATTACAGCTGTAGATACTATATACCGGTGTGTACTAGGGCTGAGCGATATATATCGAATGATCACTGTGATTCGATGGCCCAGCTTGTCAGTGATCTACTGCTCTGTGTATAAGCTGAACTTCCTTTTGAAAACAGCTGATGGAGATTTACCGCTAATTAAAGAACAGGCTTTACTGACGAGACGTTCGATATATATCGCCCAGCCCTAGTGTGCACTTACACTGTGGTTACATACTACATACAAATCTAGTTACTATGGAAGTACACAGGTATTAGGGACACTTAAGTGGGACCGTTTTTTTTTTATTTTGGTCAGTAAGTGACCACCTAGCAACCACTCAGGACACCCCAACAACTGCACAACAATGCCATGACAACCAAATATAGTCAAGTCAAGTCACTTTTATTTATATAGCACTTTTAACAATACAGGTTGTAGCAAAGCACTGAACATTATCAAATAGGAAAATAGATTGATGTTAAACAAACTAACATACACTGTAGCAGGAAATTTTGCATACCACCACTAAACAAGAACTCGTTAAAATCTGGTGTCTTTGCTAGTTTTGCTGCGTTTTAATGAATAGGGCTTTTATGCAGGTGGTGAGATGCTCTGGTCTGGTTCTCACTCCATCATACTGCACACATTCCTCTCTCCGTTCTTGTCAACACACTTGAATAGCATCACTGTGTGTTAATGAGGATTTATATGAGCCTTTGTATATTGCATTGCGATTCACTTGGCTCTGTTATAGCCTGAAGAAAAACGCATGATATTTAACAGAATAGTCATAAGTGAAAACGTGGCTTTAAGACTGTGCTATACTTAAAATTTGGAAATCAAATAGTAAATTACGCATTAAAATGTAAAAAAAAGAAAAGAAAAACATTTATCTCAAGTACAAAATGTCCATGTATTAAAAACAAGCAACAAAAATGTCTTGAATAAGACAGATGACAACTATATTTGACCAAACAGAAAATGCGAAGCCCATGTGTAAATAGAAGAACACTATTTATAATTTCGTATACATTAATAAGAGAGCTTTTACATTAAACAATGGTGGAAAGTTGTAATCAAAAACTACATTTTGACCTTTTCCTTATATGTAAAAATATGCATGAAGTCAAAGCCACTGTCTCTGTCTTTGCCTTTTCACATACTTTTAGTAAGTCTAGTATGATCTTTACAGTTGACTTCTCCTGTGATTTAAACTGAAAGAAGCCAATGAATGCAGAGATTTCACACATTTTCCTTTGATTTACTATCCTGATCTCTATTTATGCAACAAAAAAGCAGGCTTTAAAAGTTCATGTCTAAGTGAGGGTTAACAGCAATTTCCCTCAAAAGGGATTTCTACGACATGAGTGTCCTTCAAACAGAGTCAGAGGAGGAATGGGAGTGAGATGAAAGGCTTTGGGGCAGCTAGATAAGACCACATCCTTCAGCTCTCTTTAACCCTCAGCCAGCTGATGATAAACAGAGACGAGCAGTGGACCATTAGGATACGGTTTAGATATTCCGGTCAAGCTGCTGAAATAACAGTAAATGGGAGTAGCAGACACAAAGACAATTATTTGTAGGATGGTTGACTGCTGAAATGATCACTTCCTGATTTATTAGTTTTTCAGTAATTCATATGTATCTTAACTTTTTAGGAACCTGACATACACACTGATAGAGAAAAGACAGCTTACCTGAATATGTTTGATGTTTATGCAGCTATTTGGAGAAAAATTTTAGACCAGTAAGATTTTGCTATTTTGGTTATCAACTGCATTTACTGTTCCAAGGACATAAGACTTTCTCTAGACGTTTGTTCATCTTCAAACTAAAATATACAATAAAAATGGCCCCTATAATGCAGTGTATTATGTAGCTGTATGTGAATGTAAACAATCTTCAAAGTTGTATATCTGAAAGTGCACACAAATAGAGTTATTATCTCCTAAAATAAAGGTAACCCTGTAGGCGTTCCTTGTCTGTGTTTTGTTGTCATTCTGTCCACTTGCTCCTTATGTTTTGTTTTCATGTCATTCCCTCACGTGTCTGATCATTTGTAACCCCGCCCCTGTCATTAGTGTTTGATTATCTGCCAGCTGTCTTTCCCAGGTGTATTGTCTTTAATCTTTGATTTGTCTGTGTATTTATGTCACTCCCTGTCTCAAGTTCAATGTTGGATGTATCCTGTGTTCTCCCTTTGTCAAGCCATTTGTGGTTTTCCTTGTTTCCCTGTGTTTTGCTGTTTTGGATTTACTGTTGCCAACCCACGCTATGTTTTCTGGATTATTCTTATGTCTCTGCCTTTGATGTTCCTGGTTTGCCATTACCGACCCTGCCTGTGATTACCCTGTGTAATAACAAAGCCTGCAGATGGATCCGTATGTTTCCCATTTACTGATTCATGACAATAAAGAGTTGTTGGTAATTATAATCCCTCTCCGTGACCACATTTACATAATTTTTGCATATGTTCTCTACCTGGTCTCATGGTTATAAACGTACCTGGGGTCACTTTTTCGAAAAACTAAATATGTACCAACAAGTACATATCACTGCAGTTTCCTAGCGAAATGAACACCAGAGGCAGTAAAACTCATAAAGCCTACCTTAGATATTTTGATTAATGAAGTATAATTTTCGCCCGCAAACACATAATTTTACTGTTGACTGCATTTCAGGGAGTTCAGCATGGGATACACAAAATGCTTGCCCTTGAAACAGGTTATTTGGGTAAACAGGTTATTACGGACCACAAAGGAAATGTTTCAGGGGCACCTCAAAAAGTGACGAACCCATCTGAGATTAACTCTAGCTAACATAGAATTAAAATAATGTTTCACAGTTAAATGTGTAATTAGTCAGATTAGTCTAAAAATATCCAAAAGACTGTATGATCATGTTGTAAAAATAATCACAAAAAACTCACCTTTTAGTTCATTGACAACACCTCTGCTCTGACCAAAAGCCACTGAACAAATAATCAAGTCTCAGATGGGTTCGTCACTTTTTGAGGTCCCCCTGAAACATTTCCATTGTGGTCCATGCTGTTTGCAGCGCGTTTCTGTGTTTGCAGCGTGTTCGTGTGTTGGCAGCGCGTTTCTGTGTTTGGTTGCATTGTGAGAATTTGCAGTTTGCATGTGTTTTCTTCTGTTTGCATGTGGGTTTTTTTTCTGTTTGCATGTGTTTTCTTAAGTTTGCTGTGCGTTGAGCTCTCTCGGCCACCGTAAGACACAGGCAATGAGAGGCAACAAGTCAGTTGGCTTTTGTCGCCTCTAGCTTTTTTCTGTCAGTTCCATCCTTAGCAACCTGTCATTGCCTTCTAATTTTGAAGGATTCTGCAGATAATGGTTAGGTTATTAGAACTTGGCTTTAGGACCGTGTTTGTTTAACAAGAATGTTGATCCAGGGCCAACAGAAGATTCTGAACACATCCTGTAGACATGACCACTCTTTATTGCGGTATTCCTAGTTAGGACACAATATTATTTTTCCTTTCCCTTAAATGGAACTCATCATTGTGAGCCCATATTGCTTTGCTGCTGTTCCTTTATATCTTGTTCTGCAGTGCACAAAATGCTTGTTAGACAGGATAATGAAATGCTTGTTAGACAGGATAATGAGTTATTTATTCATTAGTGTTTCCTGATTGTCCGACTTTTTAGATGAATACACAGAAAATCATCTCTTTAAACACACACACTCAGCCCCGGGGGGCCAAGCTGCTTCTCCTCTGTCTGCAGCATGTGCTCGGTCTAATTTATAGGCCTGTTTATTCTCTTCAGCCCACTAATGCGCCCTTGTCATGCACACTGAAGCTAAAGCTGGATTTTCCTTGGAAGTGTTACACAGCAAAGTCTATAAACGGCCCAGCAGAATGGATTGTCAAATCCCCTTCCAGATTCCAATACTTGTGTAGCTGGGCGTCCCTGTACACTGTCACTAAATTAGGCTTCTGTTGCCAAATAGGGAATTATGTTGATTACACATGGACTTTCATGTTTACATTCTCAAATCTGGTTCTGCGCCTTATTCCGTGCACATTTCCATGTCAGTTATCTGCTGTGGGGATATCCCTTACCAGACGAACTTGAGCTTGAGGCAATTGTTTGCGTCAGCCATGTCAGTCAACTAACTTTACAAGAAACAAACCAGCATAAACAAGGAAATCATGTCGCACTTTACTTGCACCTGATGACAGTTAGCTTACCAGTTTACTAAAGGCAGGAATATTTGTGAACGGCAGTGAAGCGACACCACTTTAAAATGAAAATTAGTTCCAAAACCGTAAAAGCTTTATTTGTCTTCCAAACACAATTTAAGAAATTTCTGGGTGAAAACCATGAGGCTTTTGACTGTCCCATTGACTGCTTACTAAATAACACTGTTAACGTCCGGAAAAGTATGAAAGACTTTGTTAGAATAGTGAATCTGCCATCAGTGGTTCAACCGTAATGTTATGGAGTATTTTGAACATGTCTTTCTTGCAGTATTTATTAAATCATTCATTACTTGGCTCTCATTTAAGCCTCCCGGTTTTCTTCCATAATATCTTCAATTGTGTTTTGAAGGCAAACAAAGCTTTTACGGATTTGGAACAAAATGGGGGTAAGAGGTCAACATTTTAAGGCTAAATAGTTTTTACTTGCAAATACACACCTATAGCCTGGGCCCGCCCATACTTCCTGTGACGCTACATTCATTCTAAGTCAGTCTGGCCAAGCTGCTGTTTTAGAGCATTTCTGTTCCCAAAAAAATGGGAACCGATGAGAAACGAGCTCCCCAGCACGACTGAGGTGGGTGTAACGCGATGACGCAGCATTTCTGCGGCGTTCAAACATGGCGTGTACCGAGCAGCAACAATCGTTCGACTCTGTTGTTGCAGCTGTTTTGAGAAATTTTCATGACAAGTTTTCTTGGAAAACAGAGCAGAAGTAATTAAAGTAAGACATTTTCCTACTGCTTTAATGAAGCTAGCTTCAATTGGTTATGGTGGCTTCAGGTTCCATCGCTACACATACGTCATCGGAATGAGTGGTCTGATTGCTTGTAGATTCGTCCAGTAGTATATAGAGACATCTTATGGATGCAGGTTAAGCCGGCCTCCCAGAAGGCGGTTGGTAAGGTAGCTTGGCCAGACTAAGCTCCTATGAGCTTAACAGTCGCGGAAGCCAGGCTAACACACCTAAACTACATCACTGGACTTGTTTTTCTCACCAGCTCAGCTGGCAAAATGTCTTTCTAGGAGCCAGCTAGGCACCAAACTGAAAGAGGAGATTCTTTAAGAAATTGGTAAAGAAGCACTGTCTGTGTTCACATGTCTTTTCAAAGAGTAAGCACACAACATTTAAACAAAAGACAATGATACACACTGTTTCTTTTTTGAAGGGTTGTTAGATTTTTTTTTCTTTTCCCATAGAAACCTCAACAGGTGCAGACATCAAACATCTCCACGTTACATCATGAAATCAGAGTGTTTGCTGTGAAACTGATGTTAAGGTCTGTTGCGTGCCAGGAGAAATGCATTTGAACCTTTCTGTGATAATCCACGGCGTTATCTGATGCGGCCAGTTTAAGAGAGCTGTGTGAGAATGATGCGCTGTCAGAAATCGAGAGCCCAGAACATCTAGAAGTCTGCTGACCTGCTTGGTCTACAGGTCACTTTATCTCTTGTGTTTGAATGATGTTGCTCATCAGTATGAGAACTACCTAAATCCCTCTTCTCCTCATTCCCTTTTAGTTTGTCATCCGTGTTTGAACTGAAGGGGGTCGGTGGTTCCTGGAACTCCCCCGTAAGAGTTAATGGACCACCCATATGAGCCAAGTAATGAAACTTGGGAATTTTTTGGAATTAAAAAATAGAATAGTGACCTTTAATTCTGAATGTAAAAATGTTGTCATCACGTAAGAGTTAAATACAAAAAAAAAAAAAAAAGGCATGATATCATTAACTCACAGAATGGGATTCCCAGCTGGCAGAATTTGTTTTTCTATTTTTATTTAGTTTTTTATATTTATTAAAAGATAAATAAATGTTAGGAGTAAAATAATAATAATAAATAATATTTGATATATACTTTTTGGTATATATATATAAAAAAAGAAATATTAGAAAATTAGAAATTAACTATTGTTAATAATTAATAATAATGATATATGAAATTTCAGCATTTTAGAAACATTCAGAAGACTGTATACTTTCAATGTCTTTAAAGCCTAAATGTGATACCTTAATTTGTACTATAGAGTCTCGTCCTCATTGTAAGAGAAAAATAGGACTTGGGACCACCAAGAGCTCTCTGTCAAAATTCAAACTTGGTTTGTCATCACAGCAGACTTCAACGAAGCAGGAGAGCTTTTTGCATGAGGGGTACAGAAAAAAATCCTTGCTGTCTATGAAGGTAATGTAAGCGTGTTGTGCTGACGCAGCAGACAGGAAACTGCTCTCAGGAGACACTGAATCAGATGACAGTGAGGACTCTACTAGACAATAGAGAGACACAGTGATTCCCAGACTCGCATACAAATAAAAAGAAGGGAGGAGGAGATTACGGTAACCCTTCCATTAAAGGTCTTGTTAACCTGGGACAGAAAAGTGTCTGTGTACAGTATGCCTGTGTGTGCTGTTTGGTTGTGCTTACTGAGATATTGCATATTTTCTTTGAGTGCAGGGGAGGGATGGTGATGAAGCGATGAGATGGAGGGGAAGGGAGGACGGGTGGCTCTGTATCATCTACGATTTGAAGAATTGTGGAATGCATCGCTGAACAACAGAAAAATGCTCTGTGTGTTCATTGCATAAAATGTGATGTTCTGTCTGATGATGAAGGTGGTTTTCAGGCCCTGCTGAAACAATCAGTAATAAGACTGTCTTGATCAAACTGGGCTGGGTTAGTTAACCACTTTGAGCCAGCAAAGAAACAGAAACTTAGTGGCTTTTTTTCTTTGTTTTTTTTTTCTCTTATCAGTTTGTATTTACAATTTCACTATCCATTCGGTTCAAATATGGATTCATGGCTACACATATATGTGTGCGCATACCATGAGAGCTGTGTGAGATTGCTACCATGCTGCTTTTGTGGGGTTGGGAAAGGGTTTTATATATTAATAACATACATTAAATATTCATATTAATTATAAAAATAAAATTCAATGCATTGATGTTTGGTGCAAAACCACCTCTGGCTCTGCACACTTTTACCTAAATTCATTACTGCAGACGTATGTACCCTCTAGACACTTGCATCACTTTTACATTAAATGTTATCTCCTGTTGAAATGAACTGCCCATTTGATTGTTTTCATTGTCCTTATTTCAAGAGTTCGCGCTTCTTTCTGATTACAACTAGAGCGTATTTGGCGTGCTGTCCGGGGAGCGAGTCCGGATGTCGGCGAACGCCGAGCCCTAGA
>JAUCMU010000080.1:16270213-16286956 GCA_032275025.1 Enteromius treurensis | reverse complement strand
GGGTGATCAGGGGGTGTAGTTGGGTAGGTTTAGGGATATGTAAAGTGGGTGGAGTTGGTGCACCTCTGTAATACTAGTGTATATACATGGTAACCCCTCAGGAACTGCCTACTTAGTGTAACATCCTGGACACCAACCACAATCTATATGTAAAGCCTAATGTACTACCCGCTGCTGTGTAACATCAGAGTAAATCCATAGCAATTGTCTGTTTAATATAAAGTGTAACACTTTATTTACCATAAAGTGATGCTAGTCCTGTTACACGTTTGTACTTTCATTACCAAAAAAGTGTTGTTACCAATGTCCTGTTACACATTTGTACTTACACACATCATTCTGAGGGTCGTTACATGTGTGTAGTTACAGAAATATTCCAGTTGTAGATACTATGTGTGTACTTACACTGTGGTTACATAGTACATACACATCTAGTTACTATGGAAGTACACATGTATTAGGGACACCTAATATAAAGCGGATCCGTTTGTTTTACAAACATTTTAACAAGGACATGACTTCAATCCATATGTTATAAAAGGAGACACAGACGGAAATAAACACTTCTACTTATCTACAAATCTCCAGCAGAAAAAGAAAACACCACAAAGAATCAACAACAACAATGCACCGGTTATTATCAGTCAAAATTTAGACCATCCTGTAACTGGCTGTTCCTCTCTGAATCTGCTTCTGCCACACATATTTCTGAGCAATAGGAATAATTATAAATGTCAATAAGCAAAAATCAGGTTTAGACAACAGCACCTCGTATAGGTCAGCTATGGGAGGCGAGACAGAGAAAGAGCGGTAAAGGGAAAAAGAGATGGGGGAAAAACAGACAAACACAAAAATAGGACACATAAAAGCTGTAATGAAAGGTGAGAGCGGGGGTGAACTCTTGTTAGTAGGACGTAGTGACAGACATTGTGTTATTTTTATGTTGGATCAAGGACACGGGATTTGAATGCGTCTGCTTTTAGAACAACAGGAAGTTGTGATGAGGCCTACGGAAGTAGGTGAGGGTGCAAACTGAAGATAAGCCTCGCGTGATGCCTGGCCCTGAATGCTCATTACATGATCACAACATCCTTGGAAGTGATGTTCTGCGAATGCAGGCTGCCAATCAAAGTCACAATTCAACTAAAACTCACAGGAGGTCATTTCTTAGTATAGCAGAGCTCTCTCTCAAGGCAGTCATAGTGGCTGCCCAATCACAACAGTCGTTTCAGGATGAATGCCCATTTAGAGCACAACATGCTAATGAATAGCACTGAGAAACAGACTTGAACAACAAGAACAAATATGCTTGCACAGTTCTGATACATCTTCTCTTGGAATAAAAATGCCTGAGCACTGAATAAACAAAGATATAAACACATTCTCATTCCGTGCATATTTTGCAATGACTAATGATATTATCACCCACTCAAACATCACAGCAACTGGCTTCCCCACACAAATACAGGAATAATAATAAATTGTTAGTTATCTTTTTAAATGTTGCCTTTTATGGAGTATGCTTTTGACAGATTTGTTTGGTTTCTGCTCTCTCCTAATAGCAAGCTGCTGCCAAGGGTCAAGAGGAAATTGCATCAAATCGTGTGACATAAGACTTACAGAAATCTGACTGGGCAGTCCTCTCTGGGCATCCACTGCCATTGTATCGTGACAGGGCTAGACCCTCCGCTAGCTGTGCATCTGAGTGTAGGGCTACTGCCATACACGTGAACATCTCGATCCAACGGCACTTCCTTCTCAAAGATCTTAGGGTGAACTGTACATATAAACACAAAAGTTAACAAGAGAAGAGAAGAGAAGAGAAGAGAAGAGAAGAGAAGAGAAGAGAAGAGAAGAGAAGAGAAGAGATTCACTACCATTAACCAGCAGTTGAAATGTTCTTCTCTGCTCCTCCTTGGTTATCTTATTTGTCATGACAACAGTGTAATTCCCAGCATCCTTCTCTGTAACCCCATATATAGTAAGAGATCCTGCCTTGGGCTTCATCCTGTACTCATCCTTCCCCACTATCTGATCATTCTTATACCTAGATGGACAAGAATGAAAGTTCAGCCTGGCATGCACAACATCCTAATCTATTCTTTATAGGCACTTTAAATAATATTTAATATAATGTAATTAAATATGGTATAATATTATATAATATAGCCTTATAATCACTTACCACTTGACTAAGGGCTCTGGATATGCATAATATTTAACCAGGATTTTTGCCTCCCCCTGGCCAGCTGTTGCCTCCACAGTCTGCAACATCTGATCATTGAGTGCTATAAATGGTTTCTCTGAAATATCAATTAATATATTAGCATAATCTAATAAAGCAGTGTTTTATGCATTATTGCATTATTTGTATTGTAAATCATATGGTCTATATGCTAGCTTAGGTGTGCCAGCAGCACTGAAATTTGTTGGTTTGGAACAACTTGAGGCTGAGTAATTAATGACAGAATTTTCAGAAGGGTGAACTATCCCTTTATGTTGGTTTTTCTAAAAGCACATACCATAGACGATGAGGGCTGCTCGGGCAATCTTCTGCATCTGACCGCTAGAAGCTGTGCAGATGTACTCTCCTGTGTCATTTACAGTTACGTTTTCTACAGTGAGAGTGTTGGACAGTTCTAAGGAGTTCCACAGCTTCTTCTTGTAGGCCTTGGTCTCATAGCGTGTCCTTAGTATTGAGCTGTTGACGCCTCTCTGCGGGAGGAGACATCAGAAATCAGCCACAGAAATGCATGAGGTTATTTATGGAACTGCAATCCAGCCAAAACTGAGCTGGACTGGGCTGAATTTAATCGAATTATAAAATCAAATCAAATTATAAAAAATATCAAACTTATCAAACTGAGATTATGATTGAAGTGTCTCAATTAAAACAAAAAAAGTCACAGAAAAGATTAGCTGATGATACATTTGAAAGGAATGTTCTGGGCGTGTGTCACGTAATGTAAGGTAACACAGAAATATTAGGAAAAAAAATAAAATAATAAATAAATAAAATTAAAAAAAAAAATATATATATATATATATATATTCCCTACAAAAAAATCTAATAAATGCTTTTATCCAGAAATAATGTATAATATTCTTTACACAAGTATCAAATAGCACAACTGTTATCAACATTGATGATATTAATAATAAATGTTTCTTAAGCTGCAAATTAGCATAAAATGATTTCTGAAGGGTCGTGTGACACTGACGAATGGAGTAATGGCTACTGAAAATTACGTTTTGCCACCAGGAATACATCATAAATTAAAAAATATATGAAAACAGTTCTAGTTATTTGTTACCATTTATGGTGCTAACATCAACAGAGACAAGCTGTCACACACCTGCTATCAAATAAAGACGTAACAGAATGCTTTTGTTTAGACTGTTTCTGGCTGTTTTTCATCACCGGATATTGCAAACTTATGTAGAGAACAGGAAGGAGACAAGTGAAAAAAAAAATAACACTCCAGGGGTTAGTCCAGTTTTTTTTTTTTTTATCTGTGCCAAACAAGTTACTGACCTTCTCGTGAGGGAAGGTCCACTGAAAGTCGATCCCCACATTGAGTTCAGTGTGAGCGGTGCAGTTTAGCACTAGCCTCTCCCCTACCGTTAGCCTCTCATGAGGTGGAATCAGGGTGAGGTCATGGATCTTGTATCCTGCGGAAGAGGGAAGGGGAGTTAGGGAGGATGCCGGGTGGAGCATTGTTCTCCTGAGACCAGAGCAGCTGATCTTACACCACACTGTTCTACAGTCTAAACAAATGCAATCTTGCCTCCTCAAAAACAGTTTTATCATTGCTTTGCAAGAAAGATGCACAAACCATGGTTCTTAATCATGCGACTTCATGCAAATGAACCTGTTGTCTTTTTTTTTGCTTACCTACGACAGCCATAATGTAGGGTGATGATTGATATGTCTCATTACGAATAGTAGTTTGGCAGTAGACCACCCCAGCATAGCTGACCACATGACTAGGAAGAATGAAGCCCCTCTTGCTTTCCCAGATGACCTCTTTCCCATCAGTGGCCAGTTCTTTTACTGGATACTTCTGTTGAAGGCAACAAACAAACAAAAAACACTTTTCCCATCGAGTCACCAGCAGAAAATCATAAAACAAGGGATCTTGACAAATAAATGTTTTATTAGTATAGTAATATTTTAAAGTTGCATCTGTGATATTTATTATGCATTGGTAGTCAACTGATAAGGTGTATACATAATGTCCATTAGTCTTTTTTAAAAGACACTGTCTTAAAGGTCTGTTCACACATTATGTTTACATAATACATGTGTACAGTGTAAATATATTATGCACCTATATATGCACAGTATATGTTTTGAAAATATTTACATGAATATACATAATATATAAACATCTATTTTACATAAATATATACATGCATGTATTAGTATACACATATATTATGTAAACGAAAACTTTTATTTTGGATGTGATTGATCGTTTGATAGCACAACTATAAAGATAAGGATATTAGCATGCACACCAACATTTAATGTTTGTTTTAAAGGCTGTGTGAATCTAAAGTATATTAAATTTGTAATATTATTTCACAATATTTATGTGTCTACTGTATTTTTGTTTAAATAAATGCAGCCTCTAACAAATATCCCTGTGCACACCCTGTACACGAATATCACGCATGAATATGGTCAGTGTTTTTGCTGTTTGTTTTTTTATGATGCTTTGATGCTTGCCAGGCTAAACAAGAGAGATTTATACTGAGCTTTAAAAAAAGTTTTGATTGGTAGTGTAATATGATGAAAACTCACTCCACAAATCATAACAACAGCAAAATAACCTAGTTTTACTTTTATCGAAAATATTACTCAAAATCACTAAACATCTACTTAGGTTTAATCTTTGACTCCACACACTCGGTCTTACATTAAATCTGTCACTAAATCTGCATTCTTCCATTTACCTCGTATTGCCCAGCTGCATCCCTTCATCAGTAACAAAGATGCTGAAACTGTCACCAATGCTTTCGTCTCATCACGCATTGATTTCTGTAATGCCCTTTTCATTGGTCTGATCTGCCAGCTCCATCTCCAGATTACAATATATACAGTATAAAACACTGCGGCTCACACCAAACGTTCTGCTCATACAGCCCCAATCAGTTTTTAAATCCTTAAATGGATAAATAAATTTGCTTGTCCCCTACATCCCGACTCGCTCACTACGTTCTTCCGATTCTGGCCTTCTCGCTGTGCCTCGGTACAACCTCTCTTCAATAGGGGGGCAGATCATTCAGTGTCACTGCGCCTAAACTTTGGAATCCTAAGGTAACATTTGCAGCTTACCAGTGTAAGGTAGGAGTACATGTGTGTGTATAAACACTCACTGTGTACAGTGTGACGTTTAGGTTCTCCACAGATACCAGACAGGGAATGACCACCTGTTCTCCCTCACGAATGAACACCACATCATAATCTTGAGCCATTCGGACAAATGGCATACGATAATCTAAAAAACATAACCATGTTACAACATGATATTTGTGACCCTGGACCACAAAACCAGTCTTAAGTCGCTTGGGTATATTTGTAGCAATAGCCAAAAATACATTTTATGGGTCAATTTTTTTTTTTTTATCCTTAGGATAGTAAGTTAAGATCTTGCTCCATACGGATATTTAGTCAATTTCTTACCGAAAATATATTACAACTTAATTTTTGATTATTAATATGTTTTGATAAGATCTAATTTGGACAACTTTAAAGGTGATTTTCTCAGCATTTTGATTTTTCTGTACCCTCAGATTCCAAATTTTTATATAGTTGTATCTCGGTCAAATATTGTCCTATCCTAACAAATCATACATCAATGGGATGCTTATTTATTCAGCTTTCAGATCATGTATAAATCTTAATTTCGGAAAATTAACACTTACGACTGGTTTTGTTGTCCAGGGTCACATTTATGAAAACACATACAGAAAAGATAATCATGTATAATCTGACTTGTTATGCACATTTTACAGTCAGGTTTCATAGTTATAGAATAAAGTAATTTTCCCAAGTCCCACTTACTAACAAAAATATGCCTACAGATTACCTGTCTGGACTAGGAAGGAGTTACTGCTATAATGGTTGAAAAGGGAAGTAAACTTAGGCGGTTCAATCAGAATTAAGTTTGAAGAGGTCAAGAGGTTATGATGAGAGATAACAGAGGAAGTATGCGATGAACACATTTTTGTAACATTCTTTCGCTTCCACTTTCTTTAAAAGAAAGTGGGAGACCGGGTGAGAAAGTTAGGAAATATTTGTTCATCTGTTAGTTAAAAACTTATGTGAGACACATGAATGTTGTCATACCTTGAATGAAGACATACACAGATATAGAAGTCTTTCCATCCTCTACAGGCAGGTTTTTATAGAAGCAGCCGTATTCTCCGGTCTCATTGGCTATGGCTTTGGAGAGCGTTAAAGTACTACAGAACAGTCCATTGCCGCTACAGTCTGTTGTGGTGAGCCGGGTTTCAGAGCGGGTTCGGTTGTGAGGTGTAGACCACTCTAGGATCTGACGTCCCCTTTGGTTACAAAAAATGAATAGTTTACAAAAACAGCACCCTTCTGGGAAAAAGTACTGTAGCTTTTGAATGAAAATGAATGAAGACAGAATTGCTCTTCTCCAGAAGCAAAGCTTACCTGCACGTGATCTCCAGTGTATCTGAAGCATTGATTTTCAGAGTCTTCTCGGTGATGTTTAAGGTCGGAGGATCAGGCACAAACCTGAGCTCTATCGCTGCAAGAAAAATACACCAGAAGGTTTTAAATAAGGAAAGCTGCTCATATTGACATGAATATATACTCTAAATGATTTTAATAAGGATTTTAGATCAACACTTACTCTGCCTTTATATCAATTTCATAAGTGCTATTTAAGCGCAAATAACTTAAGTTTGTTTGATCTTTTGTTTTTTTCGTTAGTACTGGATAATATAAATTTACCACTTGTTCTTAAAAGGGTTACGGTTAGGTTTAGGGTCAGTTGCTTATTTAGGCATACTATATATGCATATAAAGATTTTGAAAGAATTATAAAAAAATGTATTTCATCTCGTCTTGACTACTGTAATGGACTTTATGTAGGCATTAGTCAGGCCTCCTTCACAGACTGCGGATGGTTCAGAATGCTGCTGCTGGTTTGCTAACGAGAAAGCGGGATTCTTATTTTAGCCTCCTTATTCATTTTAGAATTAATTTTTAAGATTTTATTTTTTAAATCAATAAATGGTCATGTGTAACCCCCCGAGGTCCGCTTCCACCACGACTCGTCCTTGCTCTGAGCGGGTCTCAAACCCAGGTCTCCAGCATGGGAGGAGGGCGCTCTAACCAGGAGGCTAAAGACCTCTAGGGTCAGTCGCTAGAACTGACACTAGAATCTCTTTTTGAAATCAGGGGAGTGAGGTTTACCTGCACAGCAAGTACTTGCTGGCCTCCGTTAGACTCAACCCCCTAAACCTCAATCCAATCGGGGTCACGGCACCAATGTTGCGTGGGTCCCCTGGGTTCGCTACCACCACGACTCGTACTCACGACGAGCGATAGGAGGCGGGGCGCTCTAACCAGGTGGCTAAAGGCCATGGCCTTGGTTTACCTGCACAGCACCGTTACACTGCCACCAACATTTATCTCAGACTTATTACAGCCATAAGCTCCATTAAGGGGACTTAGGTCCGCTGACCATCTATTGTAGTCCCTCATGTAAGGCTGAAGGGCAGGGGTGAACGTGTTTGCAGTGGTGGGCCCTAGACTTTGGAATAACTTGCCTTTAAATAATAGAAAGGCTCAAACACTTACTTTTTAAGTCTAGTTTAAAAACCTACTTTTATAGTCTGGGGTCCAACACGGCGTGAGAGCTGCTATCATAAATATATATATATATATATATATATATATATATGGACTAGGCAGAAGTTACTGCTATTATGGTTGAAAAAGGAAGTAAAATGGGGCAGTTCCATTAGAATGAAGAGGTTATAAAGTTTGAAGAGGTCAAGAGGTTATCCTGAAGGATAACAGAGAAAGTATGCAATGAACACACACACACACACATATATATATATATTAGAGTATTTTGGTACTCAATTATATTATACTGCTTAGCTTGTTATATTGTTTGTAATACTGTCTTTCTTGTGCCTGTACATCACTTTGGCAAACACTTGAGGTTTCAACTTTGAATTATGCTAATTATGCACAATTTACTGTTATTACTATAGTACAAATATCTAGTATAATAGTCCCTTTAAAATGAAATGTTACCATTGTGTTTAGAAGAAAAATAAAATAAACTAATGAAGTAAAGAAACAGATGCTACCAGATTCCTGCTTTTTTATCTTGTTGAATAAAAGCAACTTAAACCAACAAAGACACAAAACATCCATCGCAAATTGGAGACAACATATCACAATATTTCACATTAAAACGAAACACTAGACAGTAGGACTGCCATCCTCAGCGTAATAAACCACTGTAATAAATTACAATAACCTCAAAACCAAATAAACTTAAGGAGGGACAGCATGCACCCTAATATGGTTAACTTTAAGCCAAGAATAAATAAATGTAATCATAAACTTCACTTTATCTTTAACTTCATCTGAAAGCAGTTCTCTTTTCTCTTTTATCTCTATGCATTTGCAACATACATCATGAGACTGTGTGTCAACCATTAGGTTAAAGCTACTGTATGACAATAAACCTCTGAAAATCTTTGAAAAAAGAATGCGCAGTTAAAAGAAAGAATGTGCCGCTCAAACAAACGCTCAATGATTATGGATTCACAGTCAAGCACAAGAGTGACGGGATCATGAATGTCTGTCCATTTACAATGGAGTGTGGCACAGTGCATTGTGGAATGGAAAAGCGTAACGTGGGACCCTGAGATATTTTTCCACTGGAACTGCAAGAGCAGCACAGAGGCCTGGATGTGTCAAAACAGGAAGGCTGGGCAGATGGGCCGGGGCCGGGCTGAATGGCCCCGTGCTCCAAAGCCTGAGGTGGGATTCCTGCTCCAGAGGAACTAGCTCTGGGAACACACACATAATCATGTCAGAACACACACACTCCATGGAGACTAACTTATTCAACTGTTTGTTTTAACATTTAAATTGCCAGGCACTGAAAGCATTTGAAACAACAATGGTGGTGAAGGCTTGATTGTATCTGAAGAATAAGAGCGAACTGAGGGAATTACAAGATAAGGGCAAGAAAGAATAGGAGGCTTATTTTTAACTAACGTCACTCACTAGATCCCATTTGAAATCTTAAAACTGTACATTTCATTTGAAGATGTTCAAGCAGTGGTGAACTGGAGCAAGAAAAGTTTCCATTGATTAATGCAGTCGTTATATATTAGGCTACCTACAGCATTATAAATACTGGAATGAAATTCAAAATCAAACAATAAATGCATTTTGCATTAGTCTTACTTTACATTTTTAAATTCAAGTTTTTAAATTTAAGCACTGGTTGTTAAAGAGCAACAACAGCAATATTTAACTGTATTTCATGAAATTATATACTGACTGTTCTGACAATAACATTGATAACAATATGTAAAATTAGGCTACATGATGACTTATATCTTATCTATCCTGAGTTCAACTAATAATGACATAAAGACAGAGCATAAAAAACCAACATGCGAAAAAGCATGACAATGAAGCAATGATATAGGTGTAGTAAAAGAAAATATAAATGAAAAATATAATAAATAATAAAAATATATATAATAAAATATAACATAAAAAAACAATAAAAAAGAACATAGCAATCTATACAAACGTTAGATTATTTATTTCTGGGGGCGCTGTTATAGAAACATTATAACGCGATAAATAACCTGCTTTTTATTTCTAAAAGCAAAATAATAACACACATAATATTATTTTATCGTATAATTTTTTTTTTACTATTTTACCATTGCTTACATCTTTAATTATAGGCTGCTTACCACAGGTGAAATAATACTTTAAAAAACGAGAAAAACAATAACTAGAGATGTGAACAGTTTTCACAAGAACATATTTTAATAGGGTTTTTGTAATCCATACTCTACATCGGCACCAGTACGATCAATTACCTATTATTAATAAGTTACCAATTATGATGAGAAAAGTAGGCTAATGATGTGATAATTTGTATAGGCTATTTAAAATCAGAGTGAGTTTTGTGTATTTAGAAATGCTTATGTCATACCTATAACCAAGTTGATGGTAAAGAGGATGTCGACGAGAGAAAGCACATGAGATGTCTTAGCCATCGCCCGACAGTATCGCTGGACAGTCCCGACATCAAACCAAGATTCAGAAATTCCTTAACTCCTCATCACGATAATACGACACAGTTAGTCTCTTTAAAATCCTTAACCTCGCAGAGACGGATGAAGAACAGACAACGTGAGAGGCAGTTCTGGGTTTGACACTTGGAGAGGACCTGTTGCGCGCTCACTGACCGACGCGTGACTGAAGCGCGCTGATGGAGAGCACGGTGAGGGAGGAGCGCAACACTCTTACTAATCAAAGACATTACTACTGTTCATTTAATGTCTGCTGCAGACTCCAGTGGTCGAAGGTCGAAGAATACAGAACTCCGGGACTAAACGGAACAGTCACATTATCTGATATCGATTACGATAGGAACCTAAATCAATCAAGGATTCAAGATGTGCAAAACGCACAATTTCCACTAAACAAACTGCTCTGATTGCAGCGGAGGGCAGCAAGGTGATCAAATAAAATCAGGTTTTAAGCCTCTCAAATAAAGTCTGAAAGAAGTTCTTAAAGTGTAAAGCAGGGGCGAAAGCAGAAATGTTTAAGTGGGTGGGTGTGAAGACTATACATCCTGCAGCTCGCTGGAGAGGTCAAGCTGCATAATCATTTCTAAAACTTTGGTGCAAGTCAAGCCCTTTCTCATGTTGCTTTCTGCTCTTCTGACAGTCAAATGACCAGCAGGATGGCATGTGAGAGGTGAAATCCACTTACCTTGTTTTTGTTTAGTCTGGACTTCTCACCATCAAAAGGCAGCGGGTGCATGAATACACTTACTATGTTTTTGTTTACTCCACATAGTTTTGAGAGATGAGGCGCTTATTTAGAATTTTCCAGACATATCAAGGTAAGCGCAGAAAGGTCCCTCTCACACTCTTACACACTATAATATGCTGTTATGCTCCATATAAAAGCCAGAAACTACACTTTTGTAGTGTAGTGCCAAATGATGATCAACAGTAAAAATTTTAAATTTGACCTCTTCTCAACAGGGAAAACCACAAACAATCAAGAATGCATGATTATATGGTGTCATGGTGATGCAATCAAAAAATGTGGTTATAATGGAAGTCAATGGGCCAAAAACGGCCACAAGATAAAGGTAAAAGAAAATCCAGTCCACAATTACCTTTTATATTGAAAATAAGCCGTTTTGTGTGTTTTTTCCCAAATCAGTGACATCATTTATAAAATTGACAACTAAAGAGTCAAAATCCAGATTTTCTTTTTTAAACATTTGGTAGTTTTGGACAGAACTGAAGTCGATTAATAGATTTATGCAAAAAAAAATATTTATCTGAGACATTTTTACAGCCTTTTAATTTAGGGGGCGTTTTTGACCCCTAACATAACGGGAGGATAGTAAATTTGCCCACAGTGCATTTTTGAGGTTTTTAAAAATTTCAAAGCATTTTCCTAAAATATGTGTAAAAATAAGACTTATCACCAGAAATCATTCAATTTACCGAAACAAAGAGAAAGATATGGCCAAATTAAGACTCAAAAGCACCCCCTAGAGGTCGAAAACGTCCTCAACCAGGCACAAGGGTTAAGAGCCGTTCCAGTGGCTCCAGCATGCATGCCTGCTGCTGCCTAGCCACAATGAGAAGAAAACCCATCTAGTCTCGTTACTTTATTTCTTTACTTTCTTTTCTTTCCGTGAGACTTTGTGTAAGTTAAGTTTTGCCTGCCGTGTCTCCAAATCTCTGACTGCACCACATCAAACTTCAAACGGACCGCCACTCACTTCTCCTTCAGCCACCACCCACCACCCAATCATCGGCCTCCCAGGTGTTATAATCAGCTGGAGGTGCCAGTCAAGACTAGATGACCCTCCAGTCCCCTGTTGTACTGTGTCTGTGTTTTTCCATTCCACGTATAAACTGCCACCTGTGCACTCTTGTCTCCACCTCCCTTATGTGTCTCCATGGTAACTAATATGTTCTCCGCCCACTTCATGTGTCCCCATAGTAACTGATATGTTCTCCACCCCCCTGTCTCGTTAGTGCTGTGTATAAATATTCCGGATTTTCTTTCATTCCCCGCTGATCATTGTATGTGGCTTATCCCGTCAATGTAAGCGGCTTTTCCTGTCTATTCTAGTTCGTGGTTTTTTATGTTTTGATTCTCCGTGGCCAACCTTTAGCCTGTTTCCTGACCTCGATTCTGTCTTACCTGCATTAATCTGTTCGCCTGTGTGTTGACCCTCGTCTGTTTACTCTGTCCTGAGATCTTCCCATTAAAATACCATGCAAATGGATTTGCATGTTCCCGTCGTCATTCGTAACACCAGGACTTCCACGACAACTGACTTCCAGCCAATCAGCAACCTTGGGAAACCCCTATCTGCAGTGAGGACCACAGAAGGAATCCCGTAGCACAAAGGCGACGCAAGTACAAACCTCCAGATTCAGGCTGAACTGGTAAAATTGATATTTTTTAACAAAAGCTTTTATTTTGGTTGTCATTAATCACGATTACTATATACACTATATCATTCAAAAGCTTGGAGTCAGTATATTTTTTCTATCTATCTATCTATCTATCTATCTATCTATCTATCTATCTAATCTACTTTTTTTTTTTTAGCAAGGATGCTTTAAATTGAAGTCAATTTTTAGATTAAAAGATTAAATCCTTTTATAATGTTTTTTTATTTATTTATTTTTAAGCAGCAAAAAAAAAAAAAAAAATCAGAATATTAAAATGATTTCTGATGGATCATGTGACTGATGTAACATGTCTAGTCTGTTTTTATTCCCTGTGTCCCATTGTGCATTCTACACACATACAACACATAACAACTGGAATAATGGAACGCAAATTCAGTTTGAAATCACAGGAATAAATAACATTTCAATATGTATATTGAAATAGAAAACAGTTATTTTAAATAGTACAAATATGTAAAAGATGAACAGTTTTTGCTTTGGATCAAGTACATATATATATGGTGAAGTAAAGCCTTGTCTTTCCTGCTCTGCAGACCTGTGTGTTGTTCCTCGAGAGAGCACACCAGTGTAGAGGATTACAGAGAGAGCTAACAGACTAATAAGTGTCATGTGTCCAGGGATGAAGAAACCACTTGAATCAGAAGCGATACATTATACATCATACAACAGAACATCAGTTCTGTTGCCCCGCATATATGAATTCATATCGTCCTAAACTTAGAGACGTGTCAGCCTGAACTCGCGATTTGGGCATGTGACGGCCAAACACAGCAGGTTAGTATTTTAAATATACAAAAGGCTTGTGAGCCTGACCTCGCGGATTGAGCATTTTGACGGTCAAACACAACAAGCTAATAAATTCTCACTTTAAAGGCTTGAGAGCCTGAGCTCGCGGTTTCAGCTTTTGATGGGCAAACACTGGGAGCAAATGAATTTACATATATAAAGGCTCGTGAGCCTGAGCTCGCAGTTTGAGCGAGTTGAATGGGCTTTTTAACTCCTATGGGGCAGTCCTGGCCCAGAGAAGAGTAAGCTAGCAAAATAGTGTCCACAACCCACTTAGAAAGGCTTTGCTTCAAAACCGGCAGGTCTTTGGAGCGGACGCTGAAGCAGATAGACAGCTTGTCAGACCGTGTAAAGGCGGCCTACTGCTCAATGTAGGCTCTTAATGCCCTGACTGGGCAGAGAGGGTTAAAGGCATGGCCCTCGTTCGGGGGCAGCGCCCCGAAAGAGATACCACCTGCGCTCTGGACGGAGTGGAGAGCACCTTCGGTATATAACCGTGCCTTGGATACAGGAGGACCTTTGAGTCATTGGGCCCGAATTCCAAGCAGGCAGGGCTCACAGATTGCCTATTAACTTAACTGATGTCAATGCCAGCATCAGAACAGTCTTTAGCGTCAGCGCTTTCACTGTAGCCATTTGCAGGGGTTCAAAGGGCACACCTCTGAGGGCTTCAAGCATAGTGGGCAGATCCCATGTAGGGATTATACGAGGGCAAGAGGGCCTGAGCCATCTAGCTCCTCTTACAAGATAGATAATAAGGATATCCTTGCCCACAGTTTGGCCTGAAATAAGGTGGTGGTGGGCTGCTACAGCATTTGTAAGAGGCCGAGCCGAAACACTGATGAGGCTGCGACCATTAGACCAATCATTCTCTGAAAGGCTTTCTGGGGACGAAGCGCAGGGCAGGGCCGTGTAATAATATGCTGTCCCCTCGAAGGCGAATCTCAAGAATGGCCTGTGATGAGGGGCTATTTGTACATGAAAGTACGCATCTTTCAGGTCCAGTGAAACACCCAGTCTGTTGGCTGTATTTGCGAGAGAATGGCTTTAAACATGAGCATTCTGAACCGCCGTTTTATTAGGGCACAATTCTGATGTATCAGGTCGAGTATCGGTCTCAGACCGCCATCTCGCTTGGGGACTAAAATGTACCGTTTTTCTCTTTCTGCTCGGGGGATAAATTGTATCGCGCCCTTAAAGAGCAGTGCTTTCACTTTGGTCCGCAGCACATGAGCGGTGCAGCTCGCAACTGAAGTGGTGACGACGCGGCTAAACGGTGGCGGCCGCCTTACAAACTGAAGGGTGTTACTGTCTTTATTATATCGAGTGCTTTGTCGCTGTTTAGGGACATATCACTCATGTGTATGTGCTTTTGAGAGGAACAGCTCTTTTTGTGAGTTTTTATGGGTGCGCTATCACAGCGTGCAGCATGGGCGCTTTTAAGGACCCAGTGTTTGCAGCTATTATATTGTGTGTCATGCCTGGAGCATTGCGAGGTAGAGGACAGAAACGGAGCAGCTTGCGGGGTGGTCCAGCTTTTCCCCGCCCTCTTCTGCGCTTGGAAGACTTGGAAGATATCTGACAGAGTCAGCCACAGATGCCTTTCCGCGGCCACCATTGCTGCCATCGACCTACCGGCGATCTCTTAGGTGGCACGCAGTGAAAGGTCAGCAGTTCTTCTCAGCTCTTTAATATCTTCAGAGCTCACTTGCTCGTCCTCATCCAAGTCCTTCAGCAGGTCGGCTTGGTACGCCTGTAACAACGCCATGGTGGGCAGACACGCACCAGCCTGACCCGCTGCGAGTACCTTTAAAGACCTTTAAAGACGAAGCCACTTCGGGTGAGAGATAGCTCGCAAGCGTCTGCTCTACCCGTCTTATGAAAGCTTCCTCTTCACTGAAGAGAGCTTTCCAGGAGCAAAACACACGCAGCAGCATTTTCTCACATTGCAGGCAGCTCTCCTCATTTTCATGGAGAGCCGCTTCTGTGTGCTTCGCTCCCAGGCAGACTACACAAAGGGTATGCATGTCATCCAGCAAGATGTAATGAGTCGCCTTCGCCCCTTTTCTTATCTTTTGCTTTAGACATTTTTTTACTTTCTTTTCTTTTTTTTTTTTTTTGTTGATGGAGACACTTTTAACTGCTAACACACACACAACACAGAGCGCTTCGCTGAATGACAGAAAGCTATCTGCCGGCAGCATTCCACGTGCTTGTATGCTTCCTGGCCAGTGGCATCACCTGCCTATGATGCCCCAACTTGTCATTGGCTGATTCTACACATGATTCAGAGCTAACACGCTGGAGGCGTTCCCCCTGCATTATAAATCACTTTATAATATGTAAAGTATTGAATGTGAACAATCTACCTATCCTACTCTACTAATACTATGCAAATACTTTTTTAAAAACAATATATGCTAGCTCACATTAGGACCCGACAATGGTATAGCATTAAGCATTCATTATAATGTCTTAAGAATACCCTTAAAATGTATTATAAATTCATGCTTCATAAAAGGTGTTACCAAATCTTTGTTTTCTCAATATTGTATATGAACAGAATTTAAAGTGAATTATCAATGACTGAGTCATTAAATCATACATTACTAATATCTTTTGAAAGTTTTTTTTTTTTCTTGTCCATTTTCCTTACAAACATGTTAAAATTGTCAAATTCACATAATTTCTTATTCACAATGTAATAAATGCAAACGGACTCCATTCGCATACAGTTATTTTTAATTTTATGGACAGATTGATTGTTCTTTGAAAAAGTATCCAAATGCATTTTTATGTTAACAAATATCCTGTATGTTAAAGACATGAATGCCATTTGTAACACCAAAATTGACTATTCATAATTCTAGACTCTCTCATTATGCAAAGATATTTGAGTATTTGACTTATGGTGAAAACTCTCTTCATATTTTTCAATTTGCGATCCATGACTCTACATTTGCAAAGCACAAACTATAGAGATAAAATAATGCCATAAAGATTTGCATGTGAAGAGTACGTGTTGTGCAAGTGTACATAAGATTTGCAAGAGCAAGAAAAGATTTGTAAAGGCGCAAATCGAGATTCAAGCGTGAGGAAAACAAGATGTGCAGTCTTTCACTTTTTTTGCAAGTGTAATTCAAGTATTGTGAAACTGCAGCTTCATGCTAATGCAAAATAAATATG
>JAUCMU010000080.1:16244949-16270113 GCA_032275025.1 Enteromius treurensis | reverse complement strand
AAATCTAACAATAAAATACAATATAACCAAATTTTTTGATTCCATCGCCATGACGCCATATAATCATGCATTCTTGATTGTTTGTGGTTTTCCCTGTTGAGAAGAGGTCAAAATTATCATTTTTACTGTTGATCATCATTTGGCATATTTGGATATTCCTGTCCAAAAAAAAGTGTAGTTTCTGGCTTTTATATGGAGTTATATGGAGCATAACATATTATAGAGATATTATAGAGAGATGAGGCCCTTATTTAGATTTTCCCATACATATCAAGGTAAGTGCAGAAAGGTCCCTCTCAAACTTACACACACTATAATATGCTGTTATGCTCCACATAACTCCATAAAAGCCAGAAACTACACCTTTTTTTGCACAGGAATATCTAAAGGGTTAATGGTGCCAAATGATGATCAACACTAAAAAATTATAAATTTGACCTCGTCTCAACAGGGAAAACCATAAACAATCAAGAATGCATGATTATATGGTGGCGGAATAAAAAATGTTGTTATAATGGAAGTCAATGGGCCACAAACAGTAAATTAGGGAGAAAAAATTTAAATCTAATGCTGCAAAAAAACTAACAATGCAAGAAAGCCAATGTTGTAAGTAATCTTTCACATGTTCAAGACTGTGATAAAGGTAAAAAAAAATCCAGTCCACAATTACCTTTTATAATGAAAATAAGCCATTTTGTGTGTTTTTTCCCAAACCAGTGACATCATTTATAAAAAATTGGCAATTAAAGAGTCAAAATCCTGATTTTGTAAAAAAATATTTGGTAGTTTTGGACAGGACTGAAGTCGATTTATAGATTTATGAAAAAAAAAAATATTAATAATAATAATAATATATATATATATATATATATATATTTTTTTTTTTTTTTTTTTTTTTAATTTAGGGGGCGTTTTTGGCCCCTAACATTACGGGAGGGTAGTAAATTTGCCCACAGTGCATTTTTGAGGTTTTGAAAAATTTCAAAGCATTTTCCTAACTAAAATATGTGTAAAAATAAGACTTGTCACCAGAAATCATTCAATTTACTGAAACACAGAGAAAGATATGGCCAAATTAAGACTCAAAAGCACCCCCTAGGGGGCGAAAACGTCCTCTTACAACCACCATAGTAAAAGAGAAAGCCGCTTGAAGAATCAAAGCTCATCACAAGTAGTTTGGATGAATGTTTATTGTATTACCTTAGTGTCTGGTGTGTTACCATGATTGTGTTTTGTGTTTGCATCGTATGAATGACTCTGTGCACCTTCTATAATAGTATATAGTAGTCCACATTTAAAGTGGATAAAAGGTTAATCAAATTTGTCTAAAGACAGGAAAGCATTTAGGTTTTAGTTTTTTTTATCCACTTCAACTGCTGACTACTGTACACTAATATACAGAAGGTGCACAGAGTCATTCATACAATGCAAACACAAAACACCCTTATGGTAACACACAAATGACACACTTAAATAACGCAATAAAACATTCATTAAACAACAGAAAATTAAGCCCAAAACTGAAAACAAAAATATGATTATTTAAGCTAATTACTTTCAAATGTGGAGTGTGACACAGGGAGTTCTGGGAACGTCAGTTTACAGTTTTGATGGCTTACTTGTACAAACTGTACAATTAACAGCATTTTACTGTAAAATTACATTAAATGCCTGGTTAGATTTTAGTTTTTACATTTTTACCCCCTACATATACAGGAACTTACTGTTGATTTATTATTTTTCTTCCATAGCCCTTTTTCATTTTTTAGTGTTTCTGGACATCTCTTACAACTTACTAATAAAAATGCTACATTATGGCTTGTTTGTCAACCCCCAAAAGATTAATTTGGTCTGTAAACAATCTGGATGGCCATGTTTCCTGCACTGTAAAGTGTTACAGCACTTCAGGCACTAATAGTAACCCCCCCTCCCAACCCAAGGAGGTTGGCGGTGTAATGGTAACCTCCCTTGTTTTTCCAGCAAGCTGAGATAGAATGTCCCATAGAAGCTGCCAGTGGGATATGGGTGGATCCAAAGGATAAAACTGGGAAGGGGATGGTGTATCTTTTGTTGTGTAACAGTAAATCGTATGACACAGGACATCTCTAAGCAAACGATTCACTAAGGCCTTGTATACAGGTGATGGACAATATCAGGCCTTGGGTCAACGCTTGGTTGTTTACAGTGTTACACAATTCTTTAAGAACAGTGACTAAACATTTACAGTTATGGCAACTTTATGTTTCCACATTATGCTACTGCTTTGAGACATATGAATCAGTGAAATATGTATGCAAGGCGAATATTGAAAAATATACAAGAAATGGTTTACCTGTGCAGGTAAGTTTTAAAAGAAATTGGCATCCTTGTTTAGTCTCTTTTTGGTTGCTGTTGCTAGGGACATGTGAACTGATGCATTATGGGTCTTAAAAACCTCATATCGAAAGGGTTAGAGTTTTAGAGTCGTCAACCACATGTTTCCTGTCCTGGTCATTTCTGCTGGGGGTCATGGCATCTAAAACACTTCCCTCTGAGCAGGGGATCAGGAAAAAGAGAGCACTTCCTATCTTTTGGACTCATGCTAACAGCCGGCATGGAAAAGCCCTCAAAGGGTCCTCTTTTTATTGGTAATTTATTATGATACCATAAGTTCACGCAATATTACAAGATGTTCTTTTTAGACAGATCCAAAATAGATACATTTCTTTGATATTAAAAGACACAATTCTATAACAAGAAAGCTAAATTTAAGCCATTAGACCTATTCTAGTGGTTTGAACTAAGTAGAACGTTATCTGGGGACCCTTTTACCTAATGTTTTGTGAAAACTGTGACTTAAGATATACTACTTATGTCACATACTGTTTTTTTTTTTTATTTTATTTTTTTTTTTATGGACAGAAGTCTATTCAAACACAAAACTTGTTTATTTGAACTTAAGTTAATTATTTAATGTCATTTGGTGACAGAAAAGACACAGAAGTACACATCTCTTTGTAGGTTTCAAATTCTGACCTGACTCTGCGTAATTTGAAAATATTTTTTTTTTCTTTATTGTTATTTTTAAGCAAGATATAAGAATTAAATGTACATCCCAGTGGGTCTGGCCAAGGTGTGCCAGTTCCTGCTCTGTCATTAGCACTAGGCATTGGGAATAAAACACATGGAGAGCCATGGAAAAAGAACTACCAACCAGACAACAGAGTGGGAAAGCAATATGATCAACACAATCTAACGCCAGTGCCACTTCGCAATATATAAATGCACAATTGTACATGCCATGTTTATGTGCACTAATGGGTTTGGAAAAGCAGAATTCTAAAAGGTCACTTAAACAAACATCCTGCATTAAAAGAAAGACATTTAAGAGAATAATATATTATAGAACTCAATATATTATATCAATATATACTTATATTAGTCTACAGTCAAGTCAAGTCTTTAAAAAGCCTTAGTATCGAAGTTGAATTGTTTTGTTTAAAATGTTTTGTAGAACTGAGAACCAGTTAACAAATGAGCGTGGATGGATGAGCCGGGGGATGAAAGGATGGAAAGAGAAGAAGAGTGACAATAAGCGTGTCAGAAGGGAGGCTAATGAGGGTCCAGCAATGGACAGTGAGGAAGAGTTGGGAGGGGGCAGGAAGCGGTGCACACATCCTCAGATAGGAAGCCTGGCTTTTCTATGAGGTATCCTGGAGTCAAATACTTTAGAGGCTTTGGTTTACTCTCTTTTACGCACAATCTTTTATTGACTGAACCCATATGGTATAGTTAATGGCTCGAGTGGGGAATGACGTTTCATTGCATTGGCAGACAAACCGTACAAGCAAACAGACAAACGAATTCTGTCTCGTCTGGTTATTGTGTCACTTCCTGTTATAAATCAGAATCCCATTAATGGTACAAGATAATGAGTGAAATATTAACTCCAAAAACACTTTGAAATCCACAAGTACTGTATGTAATCTGATACAGAGCCATATTGCACAGCTGTGAGTGTGATTTTGATTTCATATAACAGTTTGATGGCTCAGTTGCATAAATAAGAATAAAAGGGTGTATTAAAAAAAAAATCCTCGAGTGCAGAACTATTTTCTTCCATTACAAAGACCACTCTTGTCATAGACTACAGTATTTTTTTATTGTAGCACTTTCCTCTAGTTTAATAGTAAACGTCCTAACATATTAAGAGTAGGCTATTAGTCTTTACTTCATTTCCTCATTGCCTAGAAGAAAAATTCAGTAAAATGTGGTACAATTTACTTCTCACTCTTCTATATGTGTACATACTATAATAAGCCAATGCCAAACGTCCTCAAACCTGTTCAATGAAGCAACTGAATTAATTTCTGTGAGTACTGACAAATTATATTTTGTCTGCTGCCCTCTTCTGTTCACAGGTAGATCTGCAAATGGTGGTTTTGAAGGGACGTCTACAATGACGGGTTGATTGGATATTTCAACAAATAGCTTAGAAACGTATGGTACCATATAATGTGTTTACTATAAGTATCTTCTTTGTGGGTTTTATCATGACACATTACCTAAACATAGAGCGGTGGTGTCTATCAGAAAATCCCTGAATGAGTGGAACCTAAAATATCCAGTATTTGTTTCCTTTGGTATCTTTAAACGAGCGGACCACAGTATAATGCTGCTGCGATGCTCGAGCCTATAGCAATAGTGGATATTATATGGTTTTTGTTAGCGCTGGGTTTTCTAATAGCTCTTTGTCTCATTAGGTTTTCATTGAAACTGCCTCACAGCTTCGAACACGTGTTTCAGGATTTAATCCGATATGGAAAAACTAAAGAACACATCAAGCGCTCAAACTGGCAGTTCGTTTTTGACATATCAAAGAGGTGATTGGGGATTAAATATAATTGTATGTAGCTCTGTATATTTCCCAGATATCATGCTTTGAGCATGTCAAGGCTATAACGCTGGAAAAATTTTCTCTGATGTTGTCTTTAGGTGTTTCTATCATTTCTACGCGGTGTCCGTCATGTGGAATGGGCTCCTCCTCCTATTCTCCTTGCGCTCTGTCGTCATGAAGGAGGCTGTACCTGATTGGTTAATTGACGCGCTTTGGTTTTTGACTGGCAGGCCAAGAGCTGCTTGGAACGGTACCTAAAAATAAAAAAAATATAGTTTTTCGTCTCCTATTCCATCTTTCTTTTTTCTTTTTAATAATGGCCTCTAGTGTGTTACTATAGCAACACCGCTAATTTAGTAATCAAACCTGTATACACGCTGTGTAATGGAGATCCTGTATTTTTTAAATACATTTTTAATGTTTTATTGCTAAAATTTGTTGCAATGTACTTCCCATTTACCATACAAAGAATTTAATTATTCTATGCTTTCTTATGTGTGCTTTTCAGAGTTACATCTCTCCGTTCTGCTTTTACAAATGCTCCTATGGGTTCATTCCCTTAGACGGCTATTGGAGTGCCTGTTTGTCAGTGTATTTTCTAATGGTGTCATCCATGTAGTCCAGTATGCATTTGGTTTGTGTTACTACATCCTACTTGGACTAACTGTCCTGTGCATAAATCCCTCTTTGCCACATTCAGGTTAGTAGAGTTTCCTAGTTCCGATCCTTTTATTATTTGTTTATTTATTTTTTTACTAAAATGCACCTCCAAATTGAAAACTCAAAATCTAATTCATTTTAACTTCACCAAAAATATTTCAGTATTTATCAGCCCAAATGTAGCTGGACATTCCTGAATTTTCCTATCTGTTTTTTTGTTTCTCTGCAATACCAGGGTCTCTTGTTAACCAGCTCACATGGCATCATGTAATCGGGATTCTGCTTTTCATCTGGGCATCACTCCTCCAGAACCGGTCCCTCTCACTGCTGGCCAAAATGAGAACTGACAGCTCAGGTAGGAAGCCACTTTGTTTTCCTTAGAAAGTTTAAAAGTTTAAACTAATTTTAAGTTTAGAAAAACTATAATTATTACTTGATTATAATTGCTAATATATATATATATATAGTTTAAACTAATTTTAAGTTTAGAAAAACTATAATTATTACTTGATTATAATTGCTAATATATATATATATATAAAATGTTTTAATCTCTGTTCTCCATCCAATTTAGGTAAAGTAGAGACTCTGGCCCACAAGATGCCGTGCGGGGGCTGGTTTGAGCTGGTCTCTTGTCCGCATTACCTTGCTGAGCTACTGATATATGTTGCCATGAATGTTTGTTGTGTCTGCAGTTCTCTTACTTGGTGGCTGGTGGTACTGTATGTACTCTGTAACCAGGCCCTGGCTGCACAGCTCTGTCACCAGTACTACAGGAGCAAGTTTAAGACTTATCCACCTCAACGCAAAGCTTTTATTCCTTTTGTCCTGTGATTTTTATGTGATAAGCTCTTTTATATGGACATAATAATTAAATTAATAAAGTATTAATTAAACAAAAACATTGACAAGTAATGTCTTTCCTTTAAATGGTAACAGCTGGCATATTTACTGTGTAAGGGACAGGGCAAAGAGGGAAATGCAAACAATATTACCCAAATGGACCATTGTGCTGACACAGACTGACCACTAACGGTGACGGACAGCAGCTAGTTACTGTGAGATCTCAGTAAATGACTTAAAGGTGCACTGTTTAAATTTTATGCATCTAGTGTTTGAGATTTAGAATTGCAACAAACGGCTGGTTTCCCTCCTCCTCCTACTGGATGCATCAGGAACAACAGGGGCGTGAAACTGCCTGCTCCAGGTCTTCAGCCTCCCATAGAAGGGGCTTCCCCGCTCAACCCTCACTTTAAAGCAGTGGTCTCAAACTCAATTCATGGAGGGCCACAGCCCTGCAGAGTTTAGCTCCAAATCACACCTGCATTGAAAGTTTCTAATAACCTTGAAGACCTTGATTAGCTGGATCAGGCGTGTTTGATTAGGGTTGGAGCTAAACTGCAGAACTGTGGCCCTCTAGGAACTGAGTTTGAGACAAATGTTTTAGAGAAGCTATGGTGGCCCTTACAGGATTGTGTCATACTCTGAGACAGTGGAGATAGCCAGCAATGAGGCTTCTTTACAAAGGTAAATTAAGGAATTATATTTACTTAATTACTATTCAATAAGTCAATGTTATTGCAAATATTGTTGTATATTAGCTCATTCCAAGTTAATAAAAACAGAATAGTTCACTGTGTAAAGTCATTGTACACATCGGAACACATAGTTACATATATTGCATTGCATTTCTTTCAATTGATCCTACTAAATATTACAAACTGCACCTTTAAAAAAGGAACTGGCTTTACATTTTAACTTCCCTAGCTTCCTCTGTATTTACAATTTAGTATTGTTTAACAAGAGAATCAACTAAAGCAAAGGTTCACATAGGCCTATATAAAACATCAATGAGTATAAGCAGCAGTGGTAATAATTTAAATAAAACGGGCATTTACAAACTAACATTTTACAGGTTTATGATTTAGTTTTAATAATCATGAGGTCAGTGTTGCAAAACAGTCTATAGACGTGTTTATGTCCCCAACATTTTTCCTGAGATTTTATCTTCTATATTCAAGTATGAATAAAGTCTATCAATATTTGAATTTGAATATTTGGAATTTGCAGTTAAAGCGAACCACATCCGCTACTTCCACTGAGCTTCTAATAATTATGTTTTCGAAATGTGAAAATACGCGCAAAAAAAGAAAAGAAAAGCCAAACTCATGATTGATCTAATCTCGTATTTCCCTTTTGCGTTGCAACGCTACCTACCTTGTAGGCGTTCTTCATACGTCATTGAACGTTTCAACCAATAGTCTACCTCAATTTTAATGACGTATGCCTCTACTGTACACGTCTATCTCCCATCTAACCAATCGCGGTCAGGTTTCGACTGATAGGTTTGTGTTTGCCTTGATATCAGTGTTTCTCACCGCGAAGATGACCACGGTGGGCTAGCCTGATCGTAGCGACGAAAGGTTAATGTATATAAATTATTCGGTTTTATTAGCTTAATTTGCAAAGTATCATTTAGCCAGCCCTTAAGATGCCTCTTCGGGCCGGCGAGCGGCATGGCAGTGGAAGGTCTGTATGCTTCCTTATCCTGCTGAACATCGTGTTGTTTTCAGCCGGAGTTACAGCGACTCAAGAAGAGAATAAAGTCATTCACGAGATTCCAGCGGAGGTTTGTATGAAACATGTATCCTATTAATATATAACACCCTTTTAGGAATGTTTATCAAAACTATATCGAGGGATGAGAACCAGAATGGCATAAGTGACATTTATATATTTATATAAAATATATATAATTTAATATAAAAACTTCAATTAAAGCCCTCGATGCTCTTTCTACTGGCAAAAGTGTACTGTCAGCCATGAGTCAATTTAGTTTTTTGTAAAGCTGGTGAAATGTCACTTATGCCTTTCTGGTTCTCACCCCTAGATATGTGTCAAAGAAGACTTGTGCTGGAAGTAGCCAGGTAATTAGGCTAATAGCACTGAAGGGAAACTAATTTGATTACACACTCTCTAATAGATGTGTCCACTTGTTAGGCTGAATGTAGTTTTCATAGTCCGGGAGATTCTGCACAAACATGAGGTGCAGGATGAATTAAGAAAGACATTTTATTGGTCAGAGATACATTGTGGCATTGAGATTAAGCTTAGATTTGAGGGATTTAGCACATTAAATGAAAAACTCAAGTGCAACAATTTTTTTGTAAGTGTTTTTTTGTAGTTTTGACATGGTAAGCTGATCTAAGTCGGGGCCTTAAGCAAACTTTTAAGGGGCCCCAAAAAGGCTAGACATTATTTTAGTTATGAAAGGGTGAAAAAACTAGCAATCTGAACTTAAAATAGTAAAATGGCTTGCTTTCACAGCACGCATGTATAAAATAAAAATAGTCTAAGTTAACTTGGTGTATTGAATTTATAGAGTAGCTTGAAGCACACATTCTTGTTCAATTCTTTACATTTCTATGTCCAACTCTTTAGTATATTTCTTCAGACAAATGGTTTGAATGAATAAGCATTTGTACTACTACAGTAGTTGACAATCTCAAGAACTGGGGTTTTGTACCCCCATATTTTCCATACTTAAATCCTTGCTTTATAAATAAAATGCACCTATTCTAATATTAAAATGCTGAACTGTCTCTCTAAATGTTGTAAATATATGCTCCATATTTTGAATAAATTTGCTGCTTGTAAAGAATTGTAGAATTGTTACTACTAATTGATCTGACATCTGAATCATTTCTGATTTTTCCAGCTGCAGAAGGTATCCACTGGTCAAGCTCCCGGTCCTGCAGTGTCTGTCAATGAACCCAATAAGGGAAACCTGGGCTTTATTCATGCCTTTGTGGCAGCCCTCTCAGTCATCATCGTGTCTGAACTGGGAGACAAGACGTTCTTCATCGCAGCCATCATGGCTATGCGTTACAATCGCCTCACTGTTTTGGCAGGCGCCATGTTGGCTCTGGGACTCATGACGTGTCTGTCAGGTAATTTGTTCAAATGCACCTTTAATTTTTTAAATAATGTTCAGAGGTTGATATGCTATCTTCCACTTTTCCCAAATTTATTATACTTTTGGTGTCACATCACTCTTAGTCATTGATAATCCGTAATATATGTAAGTATTAAATATGTTTAATAAACTATTATCTGATATTAAAATAAGCTAGTTTTAAATAAAACCAAGACCCACCATTCAATCAGTTTTAGGTTTGATTAAAATTTTTTAAAGGATAGAAATTGTCATAATCTTTGTCTTTTTTTTTTTTTTTCTCCAACATTATGTCCTAGTACGTTTAATTTAATCTTGCTTGTGTGACTTTTTAATTCTCCTAATATTGTCTGGCATATCTTAATCATCTAGCTCTAATCTACAATACATACAGTGAATGTCTGGATATAATTCATAATGCAAATTTTTTTGTAGAAGATTTGCATCTGTCTGAAAAAACATCATGTTGTACTGGTCTAAAGGACCTTTTTCTCTCTTTACCACTGTCTTGTATAACTGTTAGGGTTATGTTATAGCTTATAATTCAGCAATTAGGCTACTGAGTTGGTCTTCATGTGTACTTAAGATCTAATGCATTAACAGAGAGTGATTATCTACCATGTGTTATTTATAAAACCCTCTGAATGCACGAATGACCTATTTTCCTGTCTTCTTATTAGTCCTGTTTGGTTATGCCACAACCATTATCCCACGGATCTACACCTACTACATATCGACAGCGCTGTTTGCCATATTTGGTTTGAGGATGCTGAGGGAGGGACTGAGGATGAGTCCTGATGAAGGGCAAGAGGAGCTGGAGGAGGTCCAGGCTGAGATAAAGAAAAAGGATGAAGAGGTAAAAAGCTTTGTAATTCAAGTGTGTTTGTTCACAGGTTAAAGGAAAATGAAAATCCTGTCATCTTTTACTCACCCTCAAGTAGTTCCAAACCCGTATGAACACAAAGAAAGATGTTTTGAGGAAAGTTTGTCTTTTGGTCACCATTGACTTTCATAGTAGGAAAAAGAAAAACACCGTCAATAGGGCCTTTAAAGTACAGTACTAAAATACTGGGACGGTTTTGCACGAACTGTTTCCAAGTGCCATTTAAAGGGTTGCATTCACTGACAGTGGGTACTAAGAAGTGAATTAAGCCTGTCGACAGTGCCATTGTTTGTGCGCAATGTTCAACAAGAAAAAACAAAGAATAACAATGTTGCCAACAGGAGGATGGAAGATGTTGTGATCGAAGCTATATTTTTATTGTGGCTCGCGGGTTTCATAATAATGAACATGGAAGGCCGACGTATGACAAACAATTAAAAGAACGGAAAGTCAACTGGCAGTGGTGCATGTCTTTGAGGCTGATAGAAAGCAGAAAACGCTGTAGACTAAGTCTTCAGGTAAATGTTGTTTATAAAAGAAATGAGTTGAGACAATGTTTACACCGCGTTTTAAATCATGGCAGGTGAGGGCGTCTGATGCGTTTAGCCAATCAGCTTACACTAAGGTCACTGAGAGTTCCTGGAACTATTTTAGACCCTACTCTGAAGGTGGAGCTTATGTACCTTGAACTAAAATCATTCCTAGTTCCTTTGGTGCGAACACGCCAAAAAGTGGGTAGTTGCACAACTAGTTTAGTTACTACGAAATAGTTCCTGTAGTGCCAAAGGCCCTAATGGTGACCCAAAACAGCCTGATTACAAACTTCTTTCAAAATATTTTCCTTTGTGTTCAGCAGAACAAAGAAATTCATGGATTTGGAACTACTCGAGAGTGAGTAAATGATGACAGAATTTTCATTTTTGGGTGAACTATTCCTTTAAGCATCTCATCTTAATTGATTCATCCCCTCTCCTCCCGTAGCTTCAGCGCTATAAGCTAGCCAATGGTGGACCTGACGTAGAAACGGGGACGGCAACAACCATATTACCTCAAAGAAGATGTCACAGCGTGATTTCACCAATATTCATTCAGGCACTCACCCTCACCTTCCTCGCAGAGTGGGGCGACCGCTCTCAGCTTGCCACTATTGTGCTGGCTGCAAGAGAGGTATGCACACACACAGCATCCAAAATTACACTTTTATTCTATTTTTTTTATTTTTTATTGCTTACCTGGATGAGAGATGTATTTATTTTTTTGTTGTCATTATTTATTATGTATGTATTTATTTTATTGCTGGCATGGTGTTAAATCATGAATAAATTCTGAATTATGTTTTATAACCAATTAAATTCAGGTGCTTTTACCAATTTAACTGTATTTTGCCCCTTTTATTTTCTCTTTTTTTTTTCTTGTAATGTTTTAACATATTGAATGTTCTTAATGCCCATGAACTTATTTTGCAATGCAAAAAAATGGCCTGGATATATCATATATTTAAATACATTTTATTCTCAGTTCCATTTCTTTTATTTGAAATTATATTTTATAAGTTATTAACTTGAATTAAACACACTTCGTCACTTAATTAACATTTTAAATATTTAATATTATAAACATATTCCAGCCCTTTATATAGCTCAATATTAGCAGCCGTCAAATGATTGCTAACTGTGAATAACTGTCTGGTTTTGTGCTGCAGGATCCATTTGGAGTAGCAGTTGGGGGTACATTGGGACACTGTCTGTGCACAGGCCTGGCTGTTATCGGCGGAAGGATGGTGGCTCAGAAAATCTCCGTAAGAACCGGTGAGGCTGAGTCATTTTGTACAGCACATCACGTTCTGTCATTTTGCATAAGCACTGACCTATATCCAGATTTCTTTGCTGATACTTCCTGCTGTTATCTCTGCAGTCACAATCATTGGTGGAATCGTTTTCCTCGCCTTTGCCTTCTCTGCCCTCTTTATCAAGCCCGATTCTGGATTCTGATGGGAGAGCTGACTCTTGGTTTCATTTTGTATATATACAACCCAGAACAAGAGGAAAAGAGAGTGAGAGAGAGCGAGAGACAGTGTAAAAACTGCAGATGGCTTGTTTATATGTTTGAGTGAATCTCTTTTGTGTGACTGAATGAATGAATGAAAAACTATTTACTGCTCATGTCTTCATGAGCATTTCCGGGTTTTTTTTTTTTGCTTAATCCCTCTTTGTTTTTGTCTTACTTTGCTTTCAGACAGACACGGTTCTGTTTTTAGGTGATCATTATACATCTCCTGTATGCCTCCCTAACAGTTTACTTGAACTTGCCAGATGTTTGTCCGGCACGTAGTTTTAAATAACGAATCCCTAATCTTGTGTCTACATTGTTTTACCTCTGTTTGAGTAGTGTGCTATGGGCAAAACCTGGCCCGGCTCCAGTCTACTTTATTCAAGTTTAAACTTAACACAACAGCTCTCAAACTAAAACCAGAACAAGCACTATCACTCAACACTAAATCCACTCACATTTCAGGAGTATTTAGTGGGTAAGGGCCTCAGAAATATAACGGACACACTTGCTTCATCAATAACAAACCAAAGTACTGAATTGATTGCTGAATAACGCTATAGGAACTGCCTGGTATCTAAACTGCCTGTTGATGGTTTGTCCTTATTTCACACCATATTACCAAAGGCTTTAAATGTAATGTGGAATTATGTGAGATCTGATCACTACATCACATGTGGCCTTTAAACCCAATCACAGTATTTATTGGTCACCGTTGTGCGCTCATAAATGAATTTCTGCTTCTGCGTCACTTGCATAAAGTGTTAGGGACAGTCGTGATTTCACAGACTCCACTAAAAGAATCACACTGCATACATTTGCTGTCTCCTTGTGAAGGAAGAGTATAATTTCTTAAGTCTGCCCTTTTCTTTTGAGTGATTTTTATTTATTCTACTATGGAGCACAGGTTTCATTGGGATTGGTTTCATTGAGAAGAATATTTGGTCCTTTTTTTTCTCTTTTTTTTTTTACATATTCAGGGTGACTTTGTCAATATTTGACAGGGGCTAACTTTGGAGAGTGTGCTGACTGAACTATTGTAGAAGAACTGCAAAAATGTTATACCTGTAAATATTGAATAAAAAGGTCAGTCTCAGTCTGTCAGATTTGGTTATTTTTTTTACAATGCAAAAACAATGGTGGTCCTACATAGGGCCTTATGAAGCACATTTTTCAAAGCTATTAACAGAATAGTATTCCAGAAGTTTTGAGGCCTTGAGTCACACTGCACAGGTGTAGTTGAATGCACAGATTTTGGCAAAACGAAATGTTGCCACCTTTTTTAACTAAGCTCATATTGCTTTGTATTTCGAAAAATCACCTAATAAAATGTGTGCTTGTGCTATATATATGTAAATACCACTTGTCTTTGATGTATTATACATTTTTATATGGCATTCTAAATATGCATATTTATTAAATTCTGAGATTCTGGTTCAAATTTTATTGAGCTTGAAAACTATTGTAGGCCTATGTGATGAATTACAGACAATTCTTAGTTATGCATTACTATATTACTTATTATTACTATAATTACCACTGGTGGTGATTAGATTGTTCTAATGGAAACATGGTATTTTTTTTTAATTGCTGGTTGGTACTTATTCTTTTCATTTTCTCTCATTGTAAATACATAAATATTTATGATCCCTAATTAGGCTTATTATGTTGCATTATAAGCGCCAAGTATGTTTTTCTGTAAAAAAAACTCAAAAATGTAATTGTTTAAGTTGATATTGTGTGGCAGTTACTGCTGTGTCTAAGTTTCAACGACAACATAAACAAACGTTACTGCGCGTGCGTGCTTTTGTGGCCCTAACTTAACTTCCGGTAGACATTTCAATATAATCAAAAACAGCTGAGTAGAGTAGTTTATTATTATTATTATTGTGTATTTATTTTTTGATACGCAAAATATGTTTGCTGTGTAAATCAGACGGATTTATTAAACTCATAAAAGCCCGAAACACGAGGTTTCTCCGGTAACGGCTGTAGACGACTTTACAAACATTGCCTTAAATGGAAGATGAAATGAAAACGTCATTTTCTAAAGACAGTCCTCCTTTTTTAAACCTGTATAACGTGCTCATGTTAATTCGACGAAGCCTTTTGAAAAATCGGTCAATTTTGATATCGTGGCCACAAATAAATAAATATATGGGAAACACATAACACAGCAGAATAGCGCGAGACCAACTTCATTAACGTTACTCATATATAGCTGCGTTTGTAGCTGACAGCACTTACCACACCGATAAACAAACACCGACCGGAAGTTAACTTCGCTCTAGGCGCGTGCCCCAGATAAAACCGCTTATCACGGCGGAAAGTTTACAATTCTGAGCAAAACAGTCCCGCACTGTTCAGGCCCTATGTAGTAGCAAACGATATGGAAAATCCTTTCTAAACAAACCACAAATCTAATTCATTAAAAATTTATTTTTAGCGGAAAACAATTACAACGAAAAATATATAAAAACAGTCACGACAATGTGTATGTATATATATATATATTTTTTTTTAAATAATTTTATTTTCAAAATTGAATAAGGGGAGTAAACGGCACTGTTTGCTTAAAAATGTTCCATTATTTCTTTGTTAAACGTAAGAATGGCCTGGCTCACAAAATGAACCCAATACAGCACACGTTTTTTTTTATATTACAGATTTAATTACATTTTATTTTCAGTATAATAAAACAGAGCTATGCTCTGGTAGCCTCTGATATTAAAATCTGACAGAACCTAACAAATGGTGAGAGTTTAAACCTAAAATTAAATAATTAGCTATTTTTCCTCCATATTAACGTGTACTGATCAGATAAATTTCATGAGCCAAACACAAGTGCTCTGCAAAGAACATCACACATACAAAGATTAATGATAGCAAGAGAACACTGACAGACATTCAGAACTTCTAGTGCGTACATCAGAACTACAGAACATTTAACATGGTTCACCACCCCCTTTTCCACTGGGCGCTTTTAATATATATATATAAAAAAAAAAAAACAGGATTTCATCATGTTCTTCCATGTTTTCTCCGAGCTCTTTGGGTTAAAATGCCAGTTGACATCGAGTTGCATCGAGCACCAAAGACAATTCAGAGGTACATAAAGAGGGCAACCGTTTTGTATCGTCCTGTTTCGTGTGTGTGGATGCAGAAGAATGTGTTATTGAAGAGGTCACTATCACAAGATCAAGTGAGGAAGATAAAGGAGGGGCAAGATTGATGAGTGTTTATTATTATTCTGAACCAACCTGAGGAAGCTGTAGTATTTCCGTTACCTTGGGGCTGACATACTGTAATACAAATCAGTGCAGAAAACAGAAAAACAACCCCTTGTACTCTAAAACATCATCACGCACCAACAACTCACATCTGATGCCGGTGTCCGAGGATGCACTATGCATCAGAAGGTCATTTTCAACCCAGCCTGAATTTGTATAGATGTTCTAAACTTTAAGCAAAATTTCTCAAAAAAAAAAAAACCTTCAAGTACCCCTCAATAACATCAACATGTAGCAAACATCAAAGACCTCTCTTTATTCAGGCAAAAACCTTAAAACAACCACTTCCTAATCCAACTGCATTATAGGGAGAAAGTTCAACTGGTCCTTCAGTGTGTCACAGTTTGTTTAAATCCTTCATTTGAGGTTACAATATGGAGTAAGCTTAATTTTCCGTTTGCTTTCCAAGCAAAAAGTGTATAACAGCCTTTTTATACATTAACTATAGTCTATCTGCATAAATTCTCTGTTCTGACCTTGCCGTAGAAAAATAAGAACATCTAATTTTGAATATATTCCTCTTTAAAATATTCTTTATATGTTACTATAAAGCTACGCGACAGTTTTACATTCAATCAATAATCTCGCCTTGCTCATTCCAGCCGTGCCGTCATTCAATTTCTGTGCTATTGAAATGTAAAGCCATCCGTTACTTTTACACGACCACAAAAACCAACACAATAATGACCATCATATACCGTAGGACCGCCTTGAAGGGTAGAAGAACAATAGGATGAGTTAGATTACGTTATCATACTGCATTATCATAGATCACATGAGCTATTCTGCTATTGAATGGGTACTGCAACATGAACTGTGATTGGACCAGCACTCCGGGTGGTTGGCTTTCACATCCCGCGCACAAACCAAACATTCAGACTGGCACTTTCATAATGAGGTCTGATATTGAAATACTACTTAATTGTCTACTTGTACTAACCTGAAGAGGAAATATTGCTCATTAGTGCACTAACTTCTGGTGAGTAGAATAATAATTAAAATAATAACACGGTCTTGTCAAACAAGACCAATAAAAACAATACAAAAACTGTCATTCATAAGTGCTAACTGTTGATAAAAGTGACTCTCAGCCTTATATAATAATAATAATTAAACAAAAAATAAAATAGTGTTTAAAATTTCTTCATATGGACAAAAGGGTTCCATCCATCACATTTAGATTTATACTAGAGGAAAACATCTTTTTTTTTTTTTATTTACTTTTTTAACATTCATGGTGGTTAACTACTAACAACGTCTCATCGGGCAACTTTGGGGAAGCTTTAATTCTGGCAATTACTGTCTTGTCGAGCGCAAATATAAATCTCAATGTCCTGAAGACACAGTTTCAATAGCACTACAGAGGCCAATAAACAGAATCAGATTGTCGACCTTAGGGTTGTTTTCTGTGCTTTGGACAAAGAGCTAAAAGCTGCTAGTGACTGTGTCAGCGTTACAGAGGTACTAGTGAACCGATACATTCCAGAGCTGAGTGGAAGAAAGTCATTGAAATGTCATCGTTTGAGACCCAAGAAAGGCATGTGAAAGTATTCCTGCGTTAAAGCTGTGCAAATATGTGATAATTTACCATCTCTAGATGATAAACAGGTTTGGTTGTGTAAAATATTTCTGGTTACTCAAACCTATTTAATGAATCATACCTAAAACTCTGTATAACAGTGTAAACCATTGTAAAACTAGAGGAAGCTATGGCTTAGCCTTAAGCTAATTTACCTGTATCCTTTAGGATCGTACACACTATGCGATTATATTTCCTCATCACAACCCTGCTGTTTTAAGCATCAGTTCCAGTTTGGCAGAGTATGTAGCTATCACCGGTACATAATAGCGAATGCCACGAGGCCGCTGCCAGCCGCAATGATTCTGCGCTAAACAGTCAAAGCGCCATTAATTTGCAAATCGCATGATATACTAAATCTGAAGCCTTTTCTTTAAACTATTTACAAATGTAAAACATCTCTCTGAAATATATCTATATTTTAGCAATTACTAAGGTGTATAATACGATGCAAAACATCTAAAGATGATCCATCTAAAACATGAAGGCCGTTTTAAACCAACTGTGACACGATCTGTGGATCCAGCTTTGGCAGACACACACACACACACACACATGAACACATGTGCGCAAGCACATACACACACACGCACGCCCATCCCACTGGAAAAAGGAAGTCTGTGAAGAGATCAGCCATTATGTGTATTAAGTTGAGCTTTTTTTCCTCTGAATATTAGAAAAAAAAAAAGTATATTCAAAGCTACAAATAACAGACTACGCTTTTCGTCTCATGCATCATATAAAATATTAGTTTCTCTTTCCTTTTGTCCATATATTTACACATTATTTTACAGGTGAACTGTACAATAAAAGTTGAATCCACGTGACATTCTTAAAAATATTTTCTGACCCATAATTACTTGCGACAAGTAAAATGAGAAGGAAAGAGGAAGAGAAAGAGAGGCCAAGAGAAAGACGCCGCTTGTCCTGCGCGACTTCAAGACTTGAAGCCTTCGCTGCGGCTCGTTCTGCATAAATAAAACCTGTGAAAGAGGGATGACGGCACACACTGAGCACACGAGACAAAGGGGATGCGGTTATTGTGGTGGAGACCGTTTGTGGAACACCAGCCAGCAGAGAGTTTGCAGTTTCGTGGTCGGACCTCTCCCAGAATTCAGTGCAAGCAGCCATCGATCAACTACCTATAGGTCGGAGAGGGCACGGGGTGAAAACGCCACGCCCGTTTAGGTCTGGCCCTTTCCCTATAAGCAGTGGAAGGGTATCTGAGAGGGTACAGAACAAAATACTGCTATTTTGCTATATATATACTCCAAACATCCCCCTCAGAAGCCCCTCAGCCTGCAGGACTGCTCAGTGGAGACAGGGTTGTGTCCCTGACGTGCGGTCAGCTACTGAGGTGGCGCTTTGGACCGGTCCGTCATGCTGTCTGAGCGATGAGCTGCCAGTTGCTGCTGCAGCTGCTGCTGCTGTTGTTGATGTTGATGTTGCAGCTGTTGTTGTTGTTGCTGATGTTGCTGCTGCAGCTGTTGTTGCTGCTGTTGTTGCTGCTGCTGAAGTTGTTGCTGCTGCTGCTGCAGCTGTTGTTGCTGCTGTTGTTGAGTGGCGGCTGCAAAGGTGCCTTGCTGCTGCAGGGGAAACGCTGCTTGAAGGATCAGCTGGGCAGATTGGTTGCCATGTAAAAGCCGAGGGGCCTGTGGGAGGGAAAATCTAATGTTATTATATGTGAGCCTGGACCACAAAACCAGACTTTAGTAGATGGGGTATATTTGTAGCAATAGCCAAAAATACATTGCATGGGTCAAAATGATCGATTTAGCTTTTATGTCAAAAATCATCATTAGGGTATTAAGTAAAGATCAGGTTCCATGAAGATATTTTGTAAATTTCCTAACAGGAATATATTAAACTTAATATTTGATTAAAAATATGCATTGCTAACAACTTAATTTGAACAGCTTTTTAAAGGCTTTATCGCACCCTCAGATTTCAGATATCCAAATGACTGTATCTCAGCCACATATGGTTGTATCAACACAATCTATGCATCAATGGAAAGCTCATTGATTATCTTTATCTGTTTTAAAAAATGTAGACTTATGACTGGATTGGTGGCCCAAGGTCCCTATTATGCCCCTGAAAATATTAGCTACACAGATATATAAATATAATGCTGGATTGCAGATCTTCTAATAGCATTGAATGTGAAAGAGAGAGATGTTAAGGGCATTATTCACACACAAATTTTATTTTATGAATACAAATAAAATCACAGCCACCTTATCCATCCATTTACTGATTTGAAGTCAGTAGGAAACAGAAATTGTGAGAATGTTGTGGTACCTGTATGAATTGTGTTTGCTGCTGGGCAAGCTGAGCCTGGGCCTGTCCTTGTTGTTGGCGTGTTCCTGTAGCTGTCTGCGACTGCGTTTGAGCCTGCTGCTCCGGCGTCTGTGCAGATGGCTGCTGGGTGATGCTGATTGTTTGAGCCTGGCCCTGCTGCGGGGCAAACGCAGTCACTACCTGCCCCATGAACATGGTGGTAGGCACCATAACTGCACCACATGCCATTGGGCCGGTTACTAGCTTAGTAAGGAGCTGTGGGGCAGCAGGGAACCTGTGGGAGGCAGGACAGCAGGTTCTTAGTTAGTTTTGTTACGAGTTTCTTTTGGGACAAGTTGAACAACGACATGGTCAAGGGTCCCCAGGCACTTTCAAAAAATGTTTGTTGAATCAATAGGTTTCTATAGCTATAGGAGGAGGAGACATAAGATGAATGATTATTAGTCTAGTATTCTAAAGTGCTCATTAAACTGTGTACATGCTCATCATATTTCAAAGTCAATGTGTGCCTGTAAAAGCTGCACATGTACCGTATCTGGCGGTCTTGTGCGAAGGTGGCGACCGCGGCTCCGCTGGGGCTGCTGTTCTGGGCCAAGCTTGTGGCGATCTGGACAACGTTGGCCTGCGCCGGCTGAGAGATCATCATGGTATTATACAAAGATGCAGGCAGCGCTCCCTGAGGAGACTGCAAGGTGTGCGACGACCTCTGAGACTGCTAAAAACAGACAGAGATAGAAAAAAATATTATTTATGGTTATATTAATGCTGCGCAACAATTAATTGCATATATGTCCGTGTATATTTCCTATGCATATATATAAAGAAACATACAGTATACATTCGAAAAATATTTACATGTATTTTATATTTATTAATGTTCATGTAACATACTATAAATAATATAAATAATAAAGAAACAACATTTGTCTTCCATATATACATGCATGTGTGTGTTTATATATATATATATATATATATATATATATATATATAATAAATATACACAGTCCACACACATATATTATGTAAACTAAAACTTTTATTTTGGATTAATCATTGCCCAGTACTAGTTAAATTTAAAAAAACTAAATCAGAAAGTAAAATATAAATTATATATATACACACACACAATATAATAATATGGTATTTATAGATTTCACATTAAATAGAAGAACTTTTATATATATATATTTTACTTTCTGATTTAGTTTTTTTAAATTCGTTTTATTAGATTTCATGAGATTTTAAAGCCATTTTTATACTTCACTACTATTTCAATTAGTTGTCAACATTTTAAAACATTATTTAAAATTCAGCAAATTTCTCATAAATGTTTATATATATATAAAATGAAGCACGATAATTAGATGGGATGCCCTGTCATCAAGTAATATAAGGCACTAAACCAAAATGTTTAACCAGATTAATTAAACATAGACTTTCATAGCTGACTGTCACCTGAGTTAGAGTGGAGCTCTGATCTCTGAGAAGGTTCTGTTGTTGTTGTTGTTGTTGTTGTTGTTGTTGTTGTTGTTGTGGCGGTGCCTGCTGCTGAGGATGCTGTGTGACAGTGTGTTGTGTTGCTGAGTGTGTGGACTGCAGGCTGCTCTGCAGGCTCCCTGCCGGCACCACCGTCCCCTGCATGGACAGAGCGCCCCCTGGCTGCACGGATGATCCCTGCGTCAGCTGAACTGCGCCCAGGTTGAGCCCACCACCTCCGGGCTGTATGAACATCTACACAGCCAAATAAAAGCGTGTCAATTTGAGGCAGGGAGTGTATATTTAATCAAAAACTAGTGGGCGCTCTCACCTGTAAGCCCTGGCCTTGCACCCTCTGCAGCTCGTCCTGGATTTGCCGCAGTTCCTCTTGTTGTCTGTGGATGTTGGCTTCAATCATGCGTGTGCGTTGTTCCAGCTGCTCCTTAAGATGTTGCATTGCATCCATCTGCGTGGAAAACTGCAGCACCGGCTACAAAACAATGAACAACACCAGATAAAATACTTTCAGTAGGCCTCAAGGGTTAAAGTTACCAGAACAATACAGGTCTTTAGATGCAAAATTATTTATTATTAATATTTTTTTATTTTATTTTTAATTTAATGTGCGTAATGATCTTATTATTGTAACATAAAACTGGCAACATTGCAAAGCAATGTGAACATCAGCGCCTTTTAGAGAAAAGATGTTTATTAAAGGATAGTTCATCCAAAAATGAAAATTCTGTCATCAGTTACTCACCCTCAGATTTAATCAAAAATATCTTAGTTTGTGTTCTGAAGATGAAGGTCTTATGGGTTTGGAATGACATGAGGGTGAGTTTTATTTCATTTTTAGGTGAACTTTCCCTTCAAAAATTAAACAAATGCATTGTTTTTAAATTAAAATGTTATTGTTCTAACGTTCAAACAAATGGCAATAAATTCAATTCTGAATTTATATATTTATATATAAATATATATCGGAACAAAAAAAATTGTATCCCAAAGTTATTTTATAACTTGTTCAGTTTAGGATTGATAAGATTTTTTTATGTGGATACCAATGATTCATTTATTTTGTTTAGAAAATACAGAATAAGTAATATTTTTAAATATTATTACAAATTAAAATAACTGTTGTCCATTTTAATATGATTTAAAACGCATTTTATTTCTGTGATGCCAACGTAGCCACAGAAATCATATTAATATGCTGATTTGATACCTTTATTATAAACGTTTTTTTTTTTTGTTTTTTTTTGATGAATAGAAAGTTTCACTCAAAACTTCATTTATGCTTTTGGTCACCTCCACCTACATCGTTAAAACTACACAAACTAATCTTGTACATCTATGATTATTTATAATTATATATTGTAAAAAAGACATTTCACAATCAATTTTAGGTGAATAGACATTAATTCAAAAGTCAACAGTTCCTCAGTGGTCCAACAAAGAATGGCGTAGATCTCACTGATTATAAGCGTCAAAGGTTAATTTGGTATATACATAAATCGACCAATGCTTGGTCTAGTGGCACCAAATTAGCAAGACACTAATTAGCAAGTGATAGAAGTGAATGCAGTAATAGGGATGTTGAATTACCTGCACACTGGGCTGAAGCGGTTGAGGCTGCTGAGGCTGAGACACAAGAGATGTTGCCATCGTCTGTCCTGTGTTCTGAGAACTCATCGACTGTCGAGGGACAACACAGAGTCACATGTTAAAACTCTCTTCTTGTCCTAAATTGTTGTTTGTTTCCATGCAAAAAGGGGTTTTGTGTGTGGTATGTACCAACCTGACTGCTAATGGAGGACCTGCGCTGTGATGTCATCTCAATGGCTGACACTGATTGGCGGGGGGGTGTGTTGTGGTCCGTCTGTAGCTTTGTCTGCGTGGCTACAGACACACAAACATACAGTATAAGAGTCAGTCAAAGCCCTGTGTAAACATCTCGGTATGCTATGGCTGTTTTTAAGAACCACCTTCCGTCTTTGGTATGTAATACATACACGTTGGGTCCGAGACAGCGGTGTGTGAGGAGGATTTGCGGGAGCTCCTTGATGAGGCGGAGGGTGTGCGGCTGTGATCGAATCGCTCCAGCGCCTCCTTCAGGCTGGAGGTGTTCAACTGGGACTCAGAGCCGGAGTCCTGAGACTGAGCAGAGTGAAACAGAGAGGGATTGCTGGGTTGTTCTGGGTTCAGTGCAAGGTGAGATTTAACATTACTGTTTATCACCATAGAATATAATTGGGGCATTCTTAAAAAAAATATATATACATTAATTGTAAATAGATATATTTAATTTATCAAACTAATATATTGAATAAAATATTAATGAATAAAAAAAAATAATATATATATATATATATATAAAGAAAATACATATATAATAAACAAATATATATATATTTTTGATAATATTGTATTTAGTGACCAAACTTCACACAGTGTGACCCATTAAATGTAAATAAGACATGATTAATAGTAATATTATTGCACTTTATTTAGTCGTATTTTAAATAAAATAATAAACAAAATAATAAAGTGCTTATTAAATTACTGTACTGCATTTTATGTGTGTATATATATATATATATATATATATATATATGCTGCACCCCTGGATATTTTACATATTTGCCCAAAATGTTATAAATTAATAATAACAAGTTAATATTGGAAATATTAAATAAATAAAAAATTTCAATAAATGAACACAAATAAAAAATAAATGATGTAATATCAAGATGAAATAAAATACATATACATTAGCTTAAATCAATTTATGATATTTTACAAACGTGTCTGTTATATTTGTAGAATGAATGGAAATTCAGAGATGAATAAATAATGTAATCTTAAAATAAATGTATTAAATCTATATGAACAACTATTACAATTATTACACATTAAAATAATTATAAAAATAATTGAAATACTATTAGCAATGACATTTTAAATCAAATATATAAAGATTTGTTTGTGTAAATAAAAGTACACTTTACATGCTTGATTGTTATAACAAAGGCTAAATGGGGATTCAGAACTGAATTCAGTAATGTCTCACCTTGTCTGCTGAGATCTCAGGAGGTGATTCCTCAATGCCCAGTTCCCTGCGCTGTTCAGCCCTCACTTCAGCATAGCTGAGACAAAAAGAAAACATCACTTAAATAAATAAATAACTGAGTGTCTTTCTGGTTAGTAGTTCAGATGTGACATGTTCTGAGGCTCTCACCTGACCACAGTGTGTGTGCAGACGATGAACTCCGGCCGTGAGTTCCACTGGTGGTACGTGATATAGTAGTGAGTCTGGAGCCAGATCCACTGCTGACCTTTAGTCAGGAAACGGTAATAACACGACTTCCCCTTACCGTACTGCATCACTGCAAAGAGAGAGAGAGAGATGTCTTATTAAATCAAAACTCAAGACAGAACCATTCAACCCGAAATGTTAAACCGTTGGCCCTTTTTGAAAAGTGGGGAGACACGAGTACACACAAACAGTAGATGAACTCACAGTGTTCATGGCACTTGGCCAGAGTCTCCAGGTCATCCACATGATAATAGTCGTACCCTGAAGTACCCAGAACCTCGAAGGGTAGGTAGCCTATGATGGGGGGTGCCCTGCAAAACAACAATGCATCTTCACATCATCTGCATACATGTATTCAAGCAGGGTCACTCAAGCAATATGGTGACAAATATGTCCATTCATTTGAGTCAAGAAAAAGAAATAAAAAGGTCAGGAAACTCTATATAAAGGCATATTTCTATAATCTAACATTTATCAAATTTCAACATTACAGAGGAATCCTACACAATTATTTGGATTTGATAAGTGTCAGAAAGAACTAGGGTTGGGTACCGTACATAAGTAACCGGTATGTACCGAACCGAATCAAAACGCGGAGTTCGGTGCCTCATTTCGGTGCCGTGCCTAAACGACAAACCCAATATATCTATGGCGGCAAATCTATGGCATTGATAAGCGAGTGCACCATTTTTGCTGGCACACGCAGTAAATCATTTCCGCGAGAGTAAAACAGATCTAACGTTACATGCGAAGAAACGGGAGCCCGCGAGCTCATT
>JAUCMU010000080.1:16196101-16211211 GCA_032275025.1 Enteromius treurensis | reverse complement strand
GTACGTCCGAATTCCATTCATACTACCCCCATTCATACTATATAGAACGTACTGTTTAACGGTCGAGTAGTATGTTCGGTTTTAAATGTAGTACCTACTTAAGCAGTATGCGATTTCGGCCTCACCTACAGAAGCAGTGAGTACAAAGTCTTTTAATGAATCTTTGCAAATAGCCTTTCCTAATAATGTGCTAATTAGCAAGTTTCACTATGAATACGGGTAACAAAAGATCCCCCGAGAGCGCCTCAGGAAAGAGGGGCGGAGTCAGCGGAGCTCGTGAATATTTAAAGGGGAAGTACACAGAACAGAGTGATTTCTAAAGAGTTGTTTTTGACAGGGGAAAATAAGCGTTATTTACGGTATCTTTGAGAAATTTTAAAACAAACAATATTACAAACTTTCCATTAAGACCCTAAAGAATCATATTAGCTGGATAAACTGGGTTTGTATGACCCCTTTAAAATAAAGCGTTACCGGTGACTTGACCTGGTCACTTAAAGCTCTAAAACCTACGACCAGTCAGTTACAAAAAAGAAATACAAATAGAATCAATAGAAAACAAGCTGACAAGATTTCATTACTCCAGAAAACAATATTTTCGGATTCCATATTAATGGAATAGTTCACCTAAAAATGAAAATTCTGTCTTAATTTACTCACCCTAGAATACTTCCAATTCTGTATGAATTTCTGTATGAAGGAAGATATTTTGATATATAAAAGAATTTGTAACAAGGGTGTTTTGGTCACCATTGACATCCTTGGTAGGAAAAAAAAATACTATGAAAATCAATTGTGACCCAAAACAGCCTGGTTACAAACTATCTTCATAATATCTTCCTTTGTGTTCGGTAGAACAAAGCAATTCGTACAGTTTCGGAACTACTCGGGGGTGAGTTGACAGTGTTAAATTATAAATTCTAAAATTATTAATTGTAAATTATTTAAATTATAACATATATGTGACCCTGGACAACAAAACCAGTCATAAGTGTAAATTTTTCGAAATAAAGATTTATAAATGATCTGAAAGCTGAATAAATAAGCTTCCCATTGATGTATGATTTGGATGGATAGGGCAATATTTGACCAAGATACAACTATATGAAAATCTGGAATCTGAGGGTACAGAAAAATTGAAATGCTGAGAAAATCAGCTTTAAAGTTGTCCAAATTAGATCTTATCAATGCATATTACTATATATATATGTATAAATTCCTTCATGGAACATGGTCTTTGCTTACTATCCCAAGGATTTTTGGCAAAAAAGAAAAATCAATAATTTTGACCCATACATTGTATTTTTGGCTATTGCTACAAGTATAACTTAAGACTGGTTTTGTGGTCCAGGATCACATATGGCGTACTAATTTATAAATGCATTCATGAGATTATGTAGGTCTGTTAGCACAACATGCAGATGTTTCTGCTTTACACTTATATGCCATAATCCAGCTTGCTTCCTCACTGTATTGCAAATGGCAACAACGCTGTATTACTCACTCTAAAGGATGGGTCTGCAGAGAGGTAGAACGAGCACAGGTCGGTTATCTACAACAAAAGAGGAAAGAAGTTGCAATTTTAGGCCTGCATAAATGAAAATTCAAAGAATACTTGCAAAGAGCAAACTCAAAATGAATCACATATCATTTAGATGTTGCGTTGTTCATTTCAGCCCATGGCCATAAACTATGCTTTCATATCCCAGCCTCTAGATCCCCGGGTTTTCCCATATAATTTCTCACATGCACACAGTTAGCACGTGTAAACAAAGCACAGACGTAATCATCACCTCAGAGAGTAAAGTTAACAGGTATTAAAATTGAACAAATATTGGATAGGTCGTTTATAATGAACTTTTGTCTCTGAGGAAGTTTGTATAGAACTGAAGGTAGTGATTTAATGGGAGAGTTCATCTACGGTAAAAATGGAAGAACTCATAAATACGTCTATTGACAGTAAATACACACCTGGGTAAGTAACTGCTCATGCTCTATTGAAGATGGATTCAAGAGCACTGGAGCACCTGCAATCCATGCAGAAATCGTTATTGCATATATTCCAGTAATAATATGTATGGTTACAAATATGTGAAAATAAACATGAAACATTTGAATTTTTATGGAATTTTTTGGAATATATGAATTTTGAATGGAAAGAAAAATCATGTTATTGACACATTAAATCGCACACAGCATCGTTTTGTCCACTTGAAATGATTCCAAAGTCTCTATTGGTCATAATTATTTGGTAACTACATCACCTATCTAAATTCTGAATCTATCTTCACTGTCATTGAGGTTTCTTTCAATTGCATCACAGCACTGCGACTGAAATCAATCTGGAAGCCTTGGGAGCTGTAATCCTTGTGAGGTTTAGTTGTACAGGTCTGAAATTAATTACCCCTGCTTATTGATTTTCTTGTTTTGGTTATTTTGATCTCCTCCCTCAGTGGAATAAGCTCTAATTTAACTGAGTTTGTTTATTGATCTGGTTTTCCTTTTTGAACCATTACTGTCAAAAGGTTTACTGTCAATACTTTATTGGACCTGTTTAAGACCTGGAAAAAGGGAGATCCTTCGGCTGTAACTAGTGAAAAACACTCCAAAAACTTCATAAATAAATACCAATAGCAAAGACGTTACAAGATCAGATGTTACAAAACTTTAATCTTCATGACTTTCTGGTTCTCTTGTGACATTTAACAATCATTCCTGATGGTATGATTTTATCTGTGTATTAATAAATGAGTCACAAAGTTGGCAAGGCTACCAATCTGTCAACATGTCTCCTGGCTTTTTTTTGTTTTTTTTGCTTTACGTTGTTATTATATTATTCAAATTCGGATGACATCACCGCTGTCAAGACTGTCTCCACTGTACAATAACATTCTCACAATGATTCCTCTCAGTGACATCTTAATTCTCAGTTACGCTACTGAATGTAATTTGGTTATATTGCTCCTGGTGTATAGAGTGAATTTTTCACTAAATGAATCATAAGTAGTAACTGTTTATCTCATTCTCCACATCCAGCATTTTGTATTGTGTTAATCTCAACCTAACAAGGCACTTTAACAGAATTTACTGACTATGTAGTAAATTCTTAGTTAATGCATTACAGTGACGCACTTCTGCTTATTATCTGCTGACACACTAATGCAGCACATTTTGATTAGATCTAAGTCTTCGATAAAAATCTAAATTGTTTTTAAAACATGAAATCAGTAAGAAGTCAATCTAAGGACAAGATAAAGACAGAATTTTCAGTGGCGGACAGCAACAGAGAGTTTTTTTTTGTAACACCTGTTGCAATATTCATGCGTTCCATCTATTTCATTTGTAACAATAAATGTCGTAATTTCAGCTTGATCCTAAACATTTTATCGTCATCAGTAATTTAATCCAGCATGATAAAGTGTTATGAACTGAACTGTGCAGATTTATATATTTGTACAAGTTCGATTTTACATGTACTTACCCAAGTAAATATCGCTTGAGACTAAAAATTACAATAATACTTGATTTCGAGCAGGCTACTACTTGTGCACAATGCACTTTTTTATATTAAACCTAAAATTGTCACTATTGATGAGGACTGAATAATACAGTCATGAAATTCAAGATATTTTAAGTGCACCTGGAGAATACTTCCTTACTTACTTTAGCGATAAAAGTGCATTAAACAGCATTTGCTCAATTTAGGACTTTAAGTACACAGCTTAACATCATAATTTTAGAAGATGAATCTACTGTTTATCACGTAGGTGTTTAGTACCATAATTAGGGTAAATGTAAATTAATCATTTGAATTAAATAAAAGTTAGCTTTCTCATTAGAGAGAAAGTATATAGTCCACCAAACTTCAGGTAAGTTATTCTAATATCACTCACAAGTAACAGGAGAGACTTACTTGTGGTGATGGGTATGAAGGAGATGAAGAGGACAGCGAGCATCAAGGCTGAGTTGTGTGCTGGACTCATGGCGCTCTGACTCTGAGCTGCTCCGCGTTCACACTGACTGCTGCTCCTCATGCTCTCATGCGTCTGCTGCTCTGCTTTCTCAGTCTGACTTAGAGGCACAACATTATGAACTCTCAGAGTCACACACCCTCTTCGTAAATCGACCTGCAAAGTACGTCATGATGTATTAGCCAGGGCACATGATTAATTTGCACAAATGATGATGTGAAATGAGTGGATGACTTCCACATTATGGACAAAGAGTAGCCAAATCAAAAACATTTAACAGGGCATTTTATTTACATCTCGCTCGTTGTGTGACAAAATATTTGCTGAGATGAGATATGAATATTTTACACTGTTTCCTTTAGTTTTACACCAGCTTTATTATTTGGACCACACACCGGAGAAAAACGTTGAATAAAATATTGCTCTGCATACCATTTAAGATTCATTAAATATGCATGTGGTAATTCCTCTGGTTTATAACCGTCATTACATACTAGACAAACATGCTATATCAAAGCGGAGGACGGATTTTTCAAGTTTCTTATGTTTATGGGCAAAACAAAGGGGGAAGCAATGTAAACACTCAAAATATAACACTAGATAGATAGTAGATTGGGAATGTCCAAGTATCATTCCAGAAATGATCGCATTTGGAAGAAAATGATCGTACACAAGCTAAACAAACATATTTTTTAACACGACCTGCAAATTACCAAAATAGATAGAGTAAATAACTAAGTGTGAAACACTATGTAACTTTTTCTGTGTTCAAAATTAGCAAAAATGCATATAATGAACGAGTACATCATGCATTCATCTTCTAAACCATTTTTTGTCTTCTCCCGAATCACTACGGTACACTTACAATAAGTGCTTATATTCTTAGTTCGGGTCATCACCGCTGCGGATCAACACATATCCTCATGAATCGACATAAGCTGCATCCCAAATCGCGTACTTCTGCACTATTCTATGACGTTTTGGAGCATAAATAGTGTGAGTAGTGCGTTCACACAAGCGCACAACAAACACCTGGATGATGCACTCAAATAAAATCTCACACACTTAACAGTCGCAGCTTTCCTACGTAGCGTTTGAAAATGTTGAATTTCCGGTTAGTAAAACAACGTTAGTATTTCATTTGGGATGATACTAAATACGTTTGAGTGCATAAGTGCATAGTGCAAGTGCGTAGTACGTAGTGTAAGTGCATATGTGCGTAGTGTAAGTGCGTAGTATGTAGTGTAAGTGCATAGTACGTAGTGTAAGTGCATAGTACGTAGTGTAAGTGCATAAGTGCGTAGTGTAAGTGCGTAGTTGTAGTGTAAGTGCATAAGTGCGTAGTGTAAGTGCATAAGTGCATAGTATAAGTGGGTAGTTGTAGTGTAAGTGCATAAGTGTGTAGTGTAAGTGCATAAGTGTGTAGTGTAAGTGCATAGTACGTAGTGTAAGTGCAGAGTACGAAGTGTCAGTGCATAGTACGAAGTGTAAGTGCATAAGTGCGTAGTGTAAGTGCGTAGTATGTAGTGTAAGTGCATAAGTGTGTAGTGTAAGTGCAGAGTACGAAGTGTAAGTCCATAGTACGAAGTGTAAGTGCATAAGTGCGTAGTGTAAGTGCTTTGTATGTAGTGTAAGTGCATAAGTGCGTAGTGTAAGTGCACAGTACATAGTGTAAGTGCATAGTACGAAGTGTAAGTGCATAGTACGTAGTGTAAGTGCATAATGTAAGTGCGTAGTTGTAGTGTAAGTGCATAAGTGCGCAGTGTAAGTGCATAGTACATAGTGTAAGTGCATCGTACGTAGTGTAAGTGCATAAGTGCGTAGTGTAAGTGCGTAGTATGTAGTGTAAGTGCATAAGTGCGTAGTGTAAGTGCATAGTACGTAGTGTAGGTGCGTAGTACGTAGTGTATGTGCATAAGTGCGTAGGGTAAGTGCGTAATATGTAGTGTAAATGCATAAGTGCGTAGTGTAAGTGCATAGTACGTGGTGTAAGTGCATAAGTACGTAGTGTAAGTGCATAGTACGTAGTGTAAGTGCATAAGTGCGTAGTGTGTAGTGTAAGTGCATAAGTGCATAGTGTAAGTGCGTAGTACGTAGTGTAAGTGCATAAGTCTGTAGTGTAAGTGCGTAGTTGTAGTGTAAGTGCATAAGTGCGTAGTATAAGTGCGTAGTATGTAGTGTAAGTGCAAAAGTGCGTAGTGTAAGTGCATAGTTGTAGTGTAAGTGCATAAGTGTGCAGTGTAAGTGTATAGTACGTAGTATAAGTGCGTAGTGTAAGTGCATAGTACGTAGTGCGTCATTTGGAACACAGAACTGTTACACAGTGCTGATTTAAAAGCAGGGCACGGAAGGATCCACAGCTAGATTCACAAAATACTGAAATTATCGTACATTACGGCATTTTATTAATTTCTGATCGTACAAATACGATTATTGTCGCACATCTGTTAACACTGCTGTAAAGTAGCACTGAATGCGTCCAAAGCTATCAGTTGTTTTTCTCCAGATTCTGTCTGTAAGAAATAAGAGTGTTTAAACCCCCTTAGTATTTCAAAGTCCCTCCTGAGGTAGGCTACAAATCCCATTCAAAAAGGATCGCCTAAGGGGTTAATTGAGTTTGAGATCCAGGCTCAGGTAAGCAAACTAAAGCTTCCATTGAGTCCAATGACCTAAATCTTTTACTCTCTAAGATTCTGTAAATGTGACTGATGCTGTACACTAAAATTTAAACAGTAATTGGTACACATGAAAAAGTAATGTTCATTTACACATTGTTTACAAACGAATAAAACGTGTTTCTCATTTCTGGAAAGACCTGTATTCACATGTCAGTAATTACACTTTGAATCCATTCCCTTTGGATTTTTTAGGCATCTGTAGAATATCTTATGACCACTAAACCACAAGGGTTATAAATTGGGTTTAGAGCAAATTTCCACACAGAAAATAAAACTGTTCATTTCTTACAAATGTATTTCCCTTAGGAATCCATTCTTACTAACTCCTGATGTACAAACAGGGAATCTGATGCACCACTGTTGTTCATACATGGCCTGAGAGAGAACAAAACATTACAAGACAGAAAAATCGTGACTTTTTTTGTTTTTGTTTTTTGCAAATTTTATGTTGCCTGCAAGGTCTAGGAAGCCACATAATCACTGTGTATCTGACACAACACCAGGAAATAACAATTTGCCTAAATTAAAAAATGAATGAGGATTATTCATACATTTTTAAATCAATTCATAAAACACATAAATGCAATTTAACAGCTACAGTTTCCTTGCTTAAGCACTCTGCAGTCTACCTTGGGATGTCGTTATTACAGTCAGCTGAGACGTGTTTATGCAAAAGCAACATAACAGCACAAGCCCCACCAGGACCTAATGGATCTGAACCAGCTTTACAGGTCACCAAACTGGCTAGAAACCGTGGGATTTGGTCTAAAGTGCCAGTGCACATTCAGACGCTGGAAATAATTGAATTATGCATTGATCTAACAGGGACATGGCCTTATATGCAAGTATTGTATTGCTCTGGTGTAAACAGAAACATTGAAGCATTACCACCGAGGACGTTTTTCCTGTTTATTAAAAATATGCAGGAGCACAGATGCCACCTTAGGATTTTGAACCTGTATAAATCTTGACAGATATTGCATGTTGTATGAAGCTTAAGCCTTTTATGCAATATGCGAATTCAACACCCAGTGCTATTAACTACATTTTATTGTGTAAATAGTGGCAGTATATGATGATAAAGTTGGGAAAAACTATGATGTACTTTTTTAAATTGTTCACCAGAAAAGCTCACGTCTTTTACGCATTAACTTCTGATCATGATGTCAACTAGGTAATGCTTATAGTACATTATTGTAAAAAATAGTAGAGATTTCTTGTAACTTTCATCAAATTTCCAATTAACTAGGAAGAGGAAGGTGTTGGATGTGTCATGGAAGTATAAAAACCCTAAATTCATCCTTTTGTAATCAGCTTTGTCCTATTTTGGGGGTGTGGCAGGAGGTCCCTTGAGTGGGATGTAGATACAGATAATATGATTGCACCAATGTCTGTTTAATATCTCCTCATTATGAAAATGTCAAGCATCTTGGTGTCATGAGCTCTAGAGTAAGATTCTTAATATGAGGATATGGCCTCACCTTTCAGGGCTTATGTGAGTGCATGTGTGTGTTTGATCAGTGGGATCGTTCATATTCGTATGTTTGAGTCATGCGAAGATGCAAAGAGACATGTATCTCAATGTGTCCACCTGTCTGGGTGAAGTGAAGCCTCTGGGAGTGCATCTGTAGGGGAGATGTGCTGAGTTTGTGTGTCTGTCGCCACATATAATGACGCACACAGGAGAGAGAGATTTGATACACAGTTAAGCATAGCGCCACTGGGAAATATCGCCTAAATATCAAAGTGAATAAATTATCAGTGAATATCCTTTACAAGAGGGTTATTGCTGGAGTTTTGGGGGATTGGGACTGGATGACTGAGTAGCTTCAGGAGGACTGAAATAAATACAACGAGAGCTTTCGCACAGGTTAAAGAGATAATTTATTCAGCAAGAGGGACGGGAAAGGAATGAGCTAGGAATTAAATTAAGAGGATTAATCAAAGATGAACCTCAAGAAAAAAAAACACTGCAGTCAAAACAGACAGGTGAGATATAGTGCGCAACAACAAAATGAATATGTGATTCAATGATAGAAGAGTAATGACCAAAGTCAGAAGTGAGTCACCACACATATGTAAAATTTCCCTTTAGTTTTCAAACTACAAAATGCTTTTCTCCAAAATTTGCAATTGAACATTTATACAGCACTATTAGCATTGATGTTAAAGTTTTATTACTAACTGCATTTTTTGTAAATCGAAAACTCACTTTGTTTGGTGAAAAATAAATAAAAGCAGTATTTTTAAATAAAGAGGTTTAATTATATTAATAACTGTTTTGCCCTATTATTGATTTCAGAATAAATAATAAATGCATAACAAGTCCGCTTGCGCATGAATCAACCACCAAAACATAAATGAAAAACCCATTTGCAAGTGCACCTTTAACGGTATAGTTAACCCAAAAATAAAGCTTACTTTAGTTTTCTTCTGATATTTTATTATAGGACCATAAAAAAGACAAGAGGATGGTACTGTAACTGTTAAACCCCAAAAATGTTAAAGTACCACATTCTTATGAAGCTTTTTATTTACACTACAGTGTCAGTCAAGTACAATAGCTTTGGGTTAATGGATGGCTTCTACAACTTGGGGTCTCTGTGACCCAGAAGCACCATGGGAAAAACGTGACTCAGCTTCAATCTAAGTGATTAAAGTATGACTCACACAGCAAGTTTATCAGCGTTAATCTCATCCGTCATACATCCACTCATTCCCCCACCCTTTCCTGCAACACCACCTACACACTCCCAAACACATTTCCCCAACAGTGTTCAATTTGCCCAGCAGTTTTAACACACAAAGTTATGCCTGTCGGATCAATATGCCGAGGGCAACATGATGTCAGACGTAAGGTAATTTGCCATTTAGAGTACATGTTGTGCTTGACTCTTAACATGCAGCACATAAAGAGCTCTCATGTGCGATGATTATAGAACACATGTTGGACTTTCCGTGAGCATCATGAAATAAAACAACCCTGACATCCCACGTCTAGTTGTTATTTCCGAACAGCTGAAAATTTTTTTTTTAAATGTTGTGCGTTAATGCTGAAAAATACATACAAGGCCTGAGTCAACAGACCTAAACAAAAACATTTCCAGCTTTTCTAACCTGAATTTTTGGTAAGTCATTTGCTCCACGGTAAAAACAGTCGTATCCATAAACATCCATTAATAAAAGTCAACGGTCATTTATTTTAATGCGAAAGTGGTAGTATCTTTTTCACTCCTCTGTCGTTGTTTACAGTGAAAAGAGACCGGGTAATTAACCTTATCAATGGCAAGATACTGACATTATGTTGCTGCCACTTCATGGCAATCTTGGAAAATCAATGGGTGGTGAGCAGCTGCGCACAATGTAGCCGCATCTGATAAGCTGCTATGTAATTAATGCTTCCGTTGAGTACGGCTGCAGCATTAGAGAGGGAACTCCAGGCTGAGGGAATAAACATTGATTTTTCAGAGTACTAATTAGAGGTCGTGTTGTCTTTTAGATGGACAAGGAGTTTAGGAAGTGTGCGCTGCAGAAAATAAATATTTTAGCCCGGTCCTGGAGGGCCAGTGTCCCTGCAGAGTTTCCCTGCGTTCCATTCGGAAGGGCTCATCCTTATAGCCTAGTCCCTTTACCCTCCGGAGTGAGAGGGGTGCTGGATTTTCTTGAAGTGCCCTTCTGCGTCATTGGTTTCGAACGACCATTCAGTATATAGTAAACACTAGCATTAATTCTGACCATGACTTGTCTTGAAAAACGAAGACAGTTGTAGGAGAAGTCACACTGCAAGATTGTGCACCAAATCTTCTTACACTGCCTAAATGTTGTATGAGGTCAAATTTTATCGCAACGGCTATAAATGTCAAAACTAGCAATTTAAGAAGTTCAGTCTATGATTATAGGAATATTTTAGGATTTTAAAAATGTGTCCCAAACTAATCTTGGCCAGAATTGCATAGTTTGGGCTCAGAATTAACTTGGCACTGACCAGTTCATTTGATTTTAAAGTGCCCCTATTATGGATTTTGTAAAATCACATTTCATGTGATAACATAATGATAAGATAAGTTTTAAATCTGAAAGTGTACCATGTACAAAAGTTATTGTGTCTCAAATAATCATTTGAATCATTGAAACTTGAAATTGTTTCACGCTGACGTCACAAAATATTAGCATTTTGCCTGCCCACTTGTTGCACGCGCAGACCTGTGCTGCATCCGAACTGCTTACTTCCCTACTGCATAGTACATGAAAAACAGTATGCGATGCGAGTAGTATGTCCGAATTCATAGCATTCGAAATTCAGTAGACGAGAAGTACCCAGATGACTTACAGCTTCTGGGCAAATTCTATAGTAGGCATACCATGGACACTTTCCTATCCCATGAGGCTCCGGCAGAGGAGGCGTCATATTCTAAAAATGGCGGAAAGTTGAGACGCGGCTCATTTCAAGTGTACTTACCTCAGGAACAAACTTTTCTTTATTGTGATTAAATTACACTTGTTTAACACAATCTAAATAAAAGGATGACTTATTGAAAGTTCAAATTGTCTGGCTGTTTTGACGACGCATGACACGTGACAGCATCAATATGGCGGGTGTAGTACGTCCTGTTTTAACGGTTGAGTAGTACGTTCGGTTTTAAATGTAGTACCTACTTAAGCAGTATGCGATTTCGGACGCAGCGCTGGAGTAACGTGAAGCTGCAGACCTGCACTTCCAGACCTGTCGCTTTTTCAGACAGTGCCACCTGCTGTTTGGATGAACATTTGTTTAGTAGCATGTGTACCGTAGTAATGTTGTAATGATTATAAAATGTTGGCAAGTAACAACATTGGACATGTGAGTAAGGTTATTCATTTTATTAAAGCAATTCCTGAAAACGATAAATCAATGTGAAATATAATTACACCAATAAAAGAATATCCTAATTTGGTATTTAATTATAGTTTGGATTTATAGTTGTTTTCTGTTATTTAATAAGTAATATATACTAACCCAAATTTATTTATTTTTTTTCCATTTTTTTCTGCATTGTTTACAGCTCGATAACTCGTAGGACCTCATGAAAAAAAATACAAAAATAAAGTTTGGTGTGAGAAAATGACTCAAAGCACTGTCGTTTTGTATGAATATATGGGGGATAGGTGATGTCCATCCCCTCACTCAATACTAAAAAATGTAAGAAATCCTTAATAATTAAGAAAACTATAAATGACTATGAAAATAATTATTTTTACTAAACAAATTATATTTACAAATACAATTATTAAAAATAAACCAGACTTAATGCATTAAATATAACCTATGTATAATATTTTATATTGTAGCGCACAGACTTTATGATTATGGGGAAATTGTTGTTATTGTGTTGCACCAGCAAGGATAGAGTTAATGCGGGGGAGTTCAGGAAAACCCGAAGGTGAGAGACAGTTTAGTTCCAACATTATGAAGCTGCAGGCCCGGAAGCCCAACTGCACTCTCAGACCTGCACTTCCAGACCTGTCGCTTTTTCAGACAGTGCCACCTGCTGTTTGGAAGATTACCTAACCTGAATTAAATTGCTGATAGATTTGAACTTACACAAATTTACAACTATAAAATATTAGCTGTACGTTGTGACTGAATGCATTATTATATTGTAACGGTGGGCAAAAGACAGACATAAGACTGTTTGTTTATCCTCGGTTTTAATTAGAACAAAGAGCAACTATTTACAGACGCAAATACAAACTTACTCTCACTTCTGGGTCTTCCTGAACTCTCCCGCATTAACTCTATCAATTTCGTTGAGCGTCTGTGCGCTACATAGGTTATGATTTAATGCATTAAGTCTGGTTTATTTTTATTAATTGTATTTCTAAATAGAAATTGTTTAGTTAAATATTTTCATAGTCATTTATAGTTTTCCTAATTATTAAGGATTTCTTACATTTTTTAGTATTGAGTGAGGGGATGAACATCACCTATCCCCCATATATTCATACAAATTGATTGTGCTTTGAGTCATTTTCTCACACCAAACTTTATTTTTGTATTTTTTTTTTCATGAGGTCCTACCTCGAGCTGTAAACAATGCAGAAAAAAATGGTGGGGGAAAAAATTGGGTTAGAATATATCACTTATTAAATAACATAAAAGTAATATGCATATGATTTTAATTGTTAATTGACTTTCCATGTTCCGTGTTTATTGTTTAAAACATTGCAATGACAAAGAAAAGAGAAGAAACAAATGTTATTGAATTAAGAACAGTTATCATGAGCATCATATTGTTTGAAATGCCACAACAAGTCATGTCTGTAGAAGAATAACATAGCAGTAAATGGTAAAGCGTTGCATGTTTATTATTACTTAAACACAAAACTAAATGAGTAAGAAATACCAGTTTGAAATATAAAGAAGCAAAAGTTGTTTTGCATGGAGTGAGATACTGTATAGCCTAACTGGAAACAGATGAAGCCAGAAGCCTTATATTCAAGTAAGAAGTTGCAGTGCCAACTGTAGTATTAGAGATAAAGTGAATAAAGCCTAGCCTTAGTCTTCAATGACAATCCTCATGTGAGTGCTGCTTTGAAGGTGGCATCACAATGAAAATTAGTTCCATTTGTAAGTAGTGGAATACATGAGTCATATTTCTGATCTGTTTGTGTAAGTGAGTTTGCCACTGATATGGATTTAAACTCCTCTATTGGTGCTTGCGGCTATTGTTCATTTCAGTGCCTTCCACAAGTTTCTGAGATTCTGCAACAATTTTTCCTTAACTGCAACAAAGTTTTTCTTAAAAGAAAGTGTAAAATATCTGGATGAGACCCTTTATGAATGTATATTTTATGCACGTCAGGCCAAACAGAGAACTCTTTATCTTTACACGCATAAAGAACGCTGATCTAGGCCGTCAAAAACTCATGGTGAAAGAAATTGACCACTTGGGAAATAAGTGACGATGTTGTTCCTAATGGTGAACACAGTGACACTTGTCACATTGAGTAAGTTATGCAATTTCAAAGAAGCCCCCTGGGCTCCACGAGAAATGTTGAAAGCGAACCTTTGAGAGAAGCATATACTGCCTTATAATATCTCAAACGACTGAGAAACCTTTTTTTTGCTTTTTTTACTTTTCCTACACCTCTACTGCATTATCAGAGGCTATGCTAACGTAAAAGAAAACCCTCGAAAATGAAAACTACAGTTTGAGTGATTTGTGACTGCAAAGTGAATGAGGAAGATATAAAGCAATTAAAAAAATAGTAAAATCTGATCGGAGAACAAAATTGCACTCAGTGAAAAATGGGCGCTAGTGTAATTAGTGTGTGCAATTGTGGCCACAGGATGATTAGGGAAGCATTCTTTATGCTTTATAATAAGTCTGAGAACAACAAGCACTGCGGCGTGGCAGAAATTTAAACTAGGCAAAAAATGCCTTTTGATTGAGAATTGGGGAAATAAGTAATTCCTTTGCTGCAGGTGATATATTTCTTGATTGAGATTATCTACAAACTACATCTAATGAGATGGTGTTTCGGTGATTAATGGAACATATTTATCTCTACAGTTTGTTTACTTGGGACCAGGATCCCATACTCCACAGGGATATTTCCTACTGGGTGTTTGGCCCTTCTGGTGTCCCCCCAAAAAGGTTGAGAAGTAGCATACAGTAGGGTTGAGAAAAATCTGATTTTTACATATTGTTTAGTTTTTTAATTTAAACACATTTTTTAAGAAAGAAATCATGAAGTATTTTAATTTGTCTTCTAAAATTATAAATATGAGAGTGCCCTTTGTCCATAAGCTCAGGGTAGATGGCTGACTAGCATGAGGCAAGAGGCCTGCGGTAATAATATAAATATATTAGCTAAAGTAATGTGCAAATAGTACGTGTACATACTTGTTTAAAACAATTACTTCAGCAGTGGTTGTGTTCTGTTTTGCTCATTAAAATCATTTCATGTATCGTGTCATAAATAAATTGAATATAACCTAATATTTTATTATATAATATGACTATTTTATTATAATTATGGTGATTATTTTTAACATGGGCACCCAACTTCTTAATATTGACCACATGAATCTAACAATATCATGTCAACATGTGGAAAAGTCAGCATTTTTATCAATTGTTGTGCTTTTAGTCTTAACAGTAGGGGTGATTTTCAAGATCTTTGTCTGCAAATATATTTGGTTTAGGACTGTCAAATTGATTAATCGTATACAAAATAAATGTTTACATAATGTGTGTGTGAGTATATTATGTACATATATGTATGTATGTATATATATATATATATATATATATATATATATTTAAAACACGCTTTGAAGTCCCAAAATCAAAATGATTTGAAAAATGCGCTTTGAGGTCCCAGTTTGGATCAAATTATTCACAATATGTGATCTGATTCATCCGCTTCGAATCATTACGCAACGCAATGGTTTGACTTGAGATCATTTATCAGAGAA
>JAUCMU010000080.1:16159697-16182028 GCA_032275025.1 Enteromius treurensis | reverse complement strand
GGGAGTGGCCTCACACCGACATGCATTTGAGAATGGCTTGATTTCAGAAGGGGCAACTTATTTTTATTACATTAAAACAAAACTACCTGTGGATGTTTATAATTGTAGGGTGGTTGTGTACACACACATTTCAGTCCAAACTGCTTGAATAAGTGCATGTACCACCGGATGACCCCTTTAAATTGGTTTACATATATCACTGAGTAAGTCCAAGTTTTCTAGTTTCTTTTGATTGTAATGGCAGTTGAGCACACACATTTGAGTGTCTTTTTTACATTGATTTATGGCGATCAGCAAACCCTCTTAAAGCATAAGTTCACCCCAAAATAAAAATGCTGTCATTTTAGAGAATATCACAACGCATGCGTATGCTTTCCTCTAGACGTAAACAACCACAGATTACGTTCATGCGAGTGCTTTTCCCCTCCGGATGTAAAAAAGTGGTTTGAAACGATTAATTAATGACAGAATTTTCATTTTTGGGTGAACTAACCTCTCACATTGTTTACTTTTTATGGCTATGCTAAAAATATTACTGTGTTAATACTGTAAATGCAAGTGCTGTTGATGGATCTCAAATGGAATATTAATTTTAAACTAACTTTTATATTTATTATATTAATTTAAAAAAACAATTAAAATCCACTCAGGTTTTTCCAGTCGGATGTTTAAATTCATTCCTTTTGGATTTATTATTGATGTTATCTTATAACGGGGTTTGGAGAGACAGGACTTATCATTGAGTTCTATAGAAACCGGGTGTAGTCAGGTGGTCAACATTAAAATGCCTTTTTCACATCCTTTCAGTAACTTAGCAATTCTCCGAAGTCTGTGGCTTCCTGGTAAAGTCAACATTTCAGTAACATTAAACCAAGTGCCTCACACCCTTAAGAAATGTGCACTTTTTTTAATTGCCTCCATAAACGTTTTTCCTGGTATGGAAAATCGTACACGTCAGGTCAAGATTCTGTACAAAGAACAGTGTTTTTTGTTCATTTGTGTAAATACAGACAAGCAGATTTCCTAGTTTGATAGTTTCCCGCTGTTTGAGCTCCCTTAAGCAGTGATGACATACTTCGATTTGTTGCAGGGATGTCCAGCAGTGTCTATGTTTGGGCCTGTGGTTTTAGTGGCCGTGTGTGCTCTTTCTACAGCGTTGATGCTGCGCTGTAATCTGAGAGTCACAATCAGACTGTGGGGATGCATACAGACTTCCTCTGCCCCCACACTGCAGGGGCTGGACAGATAAAACAAGGCAGACGGCCAAAACAAGCTGTAGCGTCATCCTCCCTCACGACTCTTTAAGGAGGTGAAGTGTGGCTGAGGGTGCTCTGGCCCCGCTTCTCAATGTTTGAGATGTGAAGAGGCTGAGAACGGGGGCAGAGGACAGGAAGGTGTTTATTACACAGGTATGATTAACGCAGACAGCCTGCTGGCGACACCTGAGTTGTGAAGTTACTCGGTTAGCATTCCTTCCACAATGAGCTTCTGTCAAGTGCACAGCTTTTTCAGAAGGGGTAGTTAATGAAAAAAATCTGGTTTCACGCAACCTCGTGCTGTTCCAAGACTTTCTTTATTCTGTAGGAACACGAAAGGTGCATTTAAGACGTGTCCTGGCTGTACTTTCTTCTGGGTCTCGCGATTGCGAGATATAAAGTCAAAATAACCTTTTCTATTTATTCAGTGGCGTAAACGGGCTTCCATAGGTGTGAAATGACATGAGGGTAGGTAAATACCAATAGAATTTCCTTTTTTTTTCTTCTTCGGGGTGAACTATTCCTTCACCAGTTGTGTTTGTGAAGTGATGTTGTTTTGTTCATTCTCTGATGACTGAATCATTGAAGAAAAAACAGCAAGACATCTTCAAAGACCATGTTTGCCAGACACTTTTGTTCCTTTCCCTGTGTCAGAACCACTGGAAGGGCTTCAATTAAGTCTTTTGTTTTGTGGTAATGTCTGAGAAACGCATACTTCTCCTTCATCAAAGGCCACGTTTCGTTTTTTTGAACATGATGCTGTTCATACACGTTCTTCTGCTACCTACACTGTCATCTCTGTTTCCATGAGGTGGCTCGATTTGAAGCCAAAGACCAGCTGACGCTCCAGGTGTGCTGTTAGTGGGTGAGCTAAAACTATAATATCACTGCAGAAGAAAGAACACCAGGATCCTTATCTGAAATGACTAATGCGAGTAGTAAATAAAAGCCATAAAAAACATCCAGTGCTAAATTGTGATGGGTACAAGCAGAGATCAGTGTATCAGTGAAGCATTCAGAAGATAAGTATTACAATTTTAACCGTATATTGAGATGTTTGTTTGCCTGAGAAGCTGCAGCGCTAGAGGTGAGCTCTAAATATTTAGAGCTCCTTGAGGATGATAAAGGGATGTTTTAAAGGTAGAGGCTTACAAGGTCAATAGAGGGCTCGTAAATTGTCATTATGTCTCCTTAACTCAAAGAATGTTTTATGGGGAAGTGGAAAAAGTGTTTCCCCAATCTTAAAGGGATATCCACCCCTAAAATGAGGTATGTTTATATTTACTTACCTCATGTCATATTAAATTTTCATTGAATATTGCATTTAATATATATATATTTTTAAATGTCAGCTTTATTGTAATTATATCAAAATATATATTTGATAAGAAAATTATAATACAATAATTTTTTTTACACCATCTGCTTAATTTTTATTTATCTTTTTACTGTAAATAAATATTGTGCTATAATTTTCTTCTTTTGTGTCACAAGTTATCCAGTATTCAAAAGACATGAGGGTGAAAAAAATGGCTACTTTTTTCTTCAGTCTTCAACTATTACTATGAGCCTTGTTGAATAGGATAGTCTCTCAGACGTTCTAAAGTTCCCGTGTGAAGCTTAGATACGTCTGATCCGTGACTGACAAAAGTATTCACACCCTTATTAATTCCTATATTGAAATTTAGGCCAGACAGTGTTTTACAAGCTTCCTGGTCTAGGATTTAAAAACCTACTAAAAAAGAAATGAATGATTAAAAAAAAAGGCATTAATGAATTATATTTTTTTACTGAAAACATTAGGACCACATACAGAGCCATAAAGTATCTTGTCTGTCATGATTAGAAGATTGTTGCATATCCATCCCAGGTTTGACAGGTGCTGGTGTTTTATTAAATTGTTTGTGGTATTGTGTTTACCTCACCTTCACTGAGTGTCTTCAAGTTCAGGTGTGCTCTAAAGTTGTGTGTCTTTCTCCTAACTTCTAATACAGAGGCAGAACTGGGTTGCTCCTGACCCAGAATCGGTGCTGGTAGAACTCGTTGCTGATGTCCCCTGGAGTGTCAGCACCGGCTGTTCTAGTTCTTCAAAATAAGGCCATTTTCTGAGGTTTCACTCCAAGCATCTGCGATGCAAGTTGTTGAGAATTAGGGCTTTGAAGGACAAGGTCTTTGGCATGCTCGTCCATTAAAAAGTCTCCAACATGTTTTCCAAGGGTCTGTTCAATGTTTTCGTCAAGTCCTGCTTTTGTTTAATCCACTTCCTTCCTCAATGTGGTTTAGTTCTTTTCTAATTAAATGACCGAAAGTTAAATCTTATGATCCACTTGTGTGTTTAGGACTTTGGGGAGTGACCTCTTGCTTTCTGCCCATTGACAAATGATGACCTATTGTCTCCAAACAGCACTGCTCTTAGGACAAATGTTAAGAGGAAGGGCATTGCTAACACTGTGTCCAGATGCAAGAGATTTTGTTTATCAGTAGGCTGTTTTGTGGCATAAAGAAAATGATATAGTGTTGAAACTAAATGTTCTCTAGAGGCCCGCATAGCACTTGATTTTGTGGCTAGTTGGGTTGGTAATACAGTGTGCTTAATGAACAGGGTGGAGATGGTTGTAACTTGTACAAACAGTACTTCCTCTAATGCAGTGAAACAGTATTCAGAATGGGCGATGCTGCAGTTATTATAACTTGTGCTGGCCTCACCATGTTGGTTTGACTAAGACTCTTCTAAGACCTTGTCTTGTGTTCTTGGCTGTGTGTGACAGGCCTGGTCTGGTTCAGGGTGAGCAGGCAGAGATTATGTGTGTCACAGCATGACCTGCTTTGCTTCATGTTTAAAGGCACATACCTATAAGACAACAAAATGTCCTGTTTCTCACAAACAGACAACAGATCATCTTGTTCAGGCATGTTTAAATGGCAAAGGAAGATTCACTCCTGCTGTGCTTTTGCTCTTCAGTCAAGTTCAGTGCACAGGTCCTGTTCAGTAGGAGCTCTTATATGAGCTGTTTTGCTTTTATATGAATTCAGAATGGACTTGGGTAATATTCCACCTTGAAAGAATTATTTAAAATAACTTAAAAGTAAGCAAATATTTTTTTTTTAATAGTTTTGGAAATTTTGTATTTTATTTTATTATATAGTACTTTAGGATTTTTTGTATTCTTTTGTATTATTATTATATATATATTTTTTTTTATTTTTTTTTTTTTTATTAATATCATTATTTTAGCATCATTTAAAAATAAATAAATAAATAAATAAAAAAAATAAAAATATATATATATATATTTCTCTATAAAAGCAAATCAAAAGTTAAGAAAACTTAAGTTAAAACATTAAGGCAACCTGCATGAGGTGATTTTTTGAGTTTTCTCAACTGGAAACAGCAAGTTGAGAACTCAAAAAGCACCTGAAGCTGGTTGCCATATAATACGTTTTCTCAGCGTTTTTTTTTTTTTGTTTTTTTTTGTTTTACAGTGTAGGCTAATGTTCTTAAATAAAGTTATTTTAAGTTAATTCCAAAATACATCAAGCAAATAAAGCACTAATTAATTTTTTTTAAATGTTTAAAAGAGTGCTTAATTTGGGTTGTTGACAGTAGTTTTTACCCCATTCTATGACTGTCAGTGGCAACCATCAACTGTCTGGTTACCCACATTCCTCAAAATATCTTGTGTTTTCAAAAGACCAGTCATACCAATTTGAAACAGCATGAGGGTCAACAAATGATGACACAAAATTAAATATTTTGGTTGAACTATCCCTTTAAACCACCGTTGCCAAACCCGTTTTTTCTGGCTTTTGTTTGTGTGCCACACTGTGAGGCAGTCTCACTAACATCACATGACATTTCTTGACCGTAACCATGACAAGCTGAAGACTGATCGTCTCACTCAGCATGTGTGTGCTGCATACTTGCCTCCCCTATGTTTATCACCACACCTGGCTGTTAATATATAACTAGCTAATTATTGTATTACATTCACCCAATAAATGATATGTATAGAGGTGTGAGCTTGGTGTGTTTTGAGTTGCCCATGTGCGGCCGAGCAGGTTTTAAACACGTAAGAGGATAACCGGATTTAGCAACACTTTGTGAGTCAGCAGTGGCCAATATGTCTGGGTTAGTTTCCTTTCTCCCAACACAGTCACGTGCTTATTTCTTTACCTCACCGTGTTTCACTTCGCTCAGCCAGAAACAAGCAGGTCAGGTTTGACACAGAAAATGCAAGTGCTAATGGAATTCCCGCCACAGTTTCTCTTTATGCATCCAAGTCTACCGCAATCCTGAGATGTTTCGGGCTTTATGAAAAATGCAGGGCAGTGTGGGGAGTACTGGTGCTGATGTTTCACATGGATGACTTTCGTAATGTGATCATGCCATGCCACATTTTACTGGCTCTTAGTGAACAAGATAACGCAGCATGACTGAGACTTTAGCAGGCCTTTCCCAGCACGAGATTACTGCGGTAAGGTTTCACCGTCAAAAAGAACCGCACACATCTGGGATCAACAAGTTAAACCAGAGTTGTTAACCTTCAGATTCCAGTAATCTGGCGTAAGCATGATTCCAGCTTTCACAACAGCTGCAGTGCAGCGAAGAGTTCAAAGTACCATCATTTGGCGCCATTTGAGGTCTTTTGAAAGTTCGTCGTAAACTCTTCTAAAGCCCTGTTCTTAACTTAGATTGCAAGTGATTCTCTTTTATTTTTTCTTAACAGTACCCACGAGCAATTTAGGGCAATGATGATGATCTCTCCAGATAGCAGAAACAAGCTTGGGTCAACATCATTGCCTTGGAATGCACATTGGAAAATGCCTTGTAAACCTAGGAGACCAGAACATAGTGAAGTGCTTACTATCTAGGCTCCAAAGCACAAAAATACTTTGCTAGGGTATGTTTACAGTATGGATGCTGCATCCAACATGTTGAATTTGTCATCTGACCTACCAGTGTCAGCTGTGTCGCTCCACTGCCATTCATAACTCCTCTCCTGTGGCCTCATGTTCATGTTCGTTCCCTTGTTGTTATGAGTGAGAGTGATGCTTTTTTATGAGGGTTAGTAGTATGTAGGGCTGGAGGAAAGAAGATTACAGGACTGTGAGTGATGAAGAACGGTCGGTGAGAGGCTGATCTGGTGATAGCACGGGTAATTAGAAGCTTTGTGAGGGTGGGTAGAGCCCTTCTCCATGCATTTAATTGGAGATATGAAGGGATCTCAAAGCTGGGTGAACTGGATCTGTGGTTACTGTGGAAATAGCACATCTAAAATTTGCCATGTGCAAGTAATTGAAACGGCAACATGCATGCACAGTGTTATATGTGCCAGAAATGTTTTCGTAACGATATTTGCAATTTGCATTAAATATATACTTAATTAATGACACCTTAAAGTTCACAATGGCAGTTTTTAGTCATAAGATTTTAAAGGAAGTTTTTATTTTTATTGCTTGTCCTGCATGGTGTGTTTATCAATCAGCGCCACCTACTGTACTGGAGTGAATTAAATTTTCATTTAGTCCTTAAAAATGTGTTACTTACAATAAAATTAATGCTAAATAAATGTTAATGAAAACTTCACATTTATTTTAAGGTCCAGTTCTATTAACTATTAAAACTATTAAATATGACTTTTGCCTCAATAAACACCTAATGTTCTCTGCCAAAGAAACTGTTCTCATTTGTTTTTAGTTTAATTTGACAATAAAACAATATATATATATAAATTATTTATAGGTACATAATAAAATACACAGTACACAGATATATAGTAAACACAAAAATCTTTATTTTGGATGTGATTAATCATTTGACAGCACTCATAAAAATGTAATGGTATTTGAACAATACTAAAACAATTCTGATGAATATTTGTTAGGTGTGGCACAGCACCATCAGATAACGTTGATTCAGCTCACTCACAGGCGGAACACAACTCCATAACAGAGAAACAGAACAAGTCCTCTGCGTCTGCACAGCTGCGACCCAGACGTGGCATTGTGCTGCAGGCGTGAGGGGTGTTCAGGAGATGTCTATCTCTGAGAGAGGAGATGGAGATCTCGTTCTGGCTTTGACGTCTCTGAGCTTGTTCGGCAGCTGGTTTGGCAGAACATGCCACAGATTTTGGCAGCAAATTGTGCATTGTAGGAACGGAGCTAAATGATCCGTTTAGCTACATCAAGCAGGCTGTGTTGCACTTTTTCTACCTGTCGAAAGGGAATTTATGAAGGTGTTCCATGTACGTCAATTTAATTGGCCACAGCTCTTTAAACCTAAATTGCAATAGAATCGTGTCTGTATCTGGGAAATGTTTTCAATGAGAGGGTTGAGATTATACGTTCTTTTTTTACGAGGTACAATGACGTCATCATCACTTGTCGGAGCCCGCCGTTGTTTGAGGTAATCATGATGATGTGTCATGTGGTCATTGAATACAGTGTAGTCGACCATGTTGGTCACATAAAATCTATTGTGAAGTGGTTTTGCAACCAGAGCCGCCCCTCGATGGAAGCCTCGCCCTCATCATCATGTTGGGATGGAGCTCAGAAGCATGACCAGACCTGCCAATACAGAAATAAGCTGTCTATCTTTTGGTTGGTTGATTAAAACAGATATTATCAGGCTCTGGACGAAGCTCTTTGCTATATCCCCAAGACTGATAAGGTCTTTTCGCTTGGGGATTTCAATGCTCGGGTTGGACAGAACAACAGGATATGGAGTGGAGTACTAGACAGGTATGGCATTGGTAGGGTGTATGCAAATGAAATGAGACTATTGGCTCTTTGCCCTGAGCATAACCTTAAAATTAACCAATACCATCTTCCAGCAGAAGGCAAAGCATAAGACTTAGTGGACGCACCCTCGCTCTAAACACTGGCACATGATTGATTTCATCATTGAGCGATGTAGTGACATCAAGGATGTTCTTATTACTTGTCCCATGAGACAGACCATCGTATGATTGTGGCTAAGGTCCATATGAAGAGTGCAAAAGGCAAAAGGCAAAAGGGAGGAGATGCAGAAGTAAGAAATTAGTTCCGACGTTATATACATGATGAGAAACTAAGGAAGTCAGAACCTTGTCTGAGCTCAGAAAACACTAAGAAACAATAGTGGACATGTATCAGCTCTTTGCTCTACGACGCAGCAGCCCAAGCCATTGGCTATTAGAGCAAGAATCACCAAGACTGGTTTGACAATGACTCAGACACCATCCATAACTTGCTTAAAGATATGCACAAAGCACAACTTTAGAAAACCCTTCATTCACCAAGACTAGACAGTACTGGCAGGAAACCCGGGAAAAAGTGTGAAAGGAAATACGCATAATGCAGAATGAATGGTGGATTGAAAAGGCAAATGAAATCCAACCTTGGCAAATAAAAATGGCATGCATCATTTTTATAATGCTATTAAAACCATATATGGACCAACAAATCGCTGCATCACTCCCCTGAAAACAGCAGGTGAAAAACACTTCTGAAGGACCAAAACAGCATCTTTCCGAGGTGGGCTGAACATTTTGACATCCTGCTTAATCAGGATTTTGCAGCAGATTCCACCATTCTGGATGGACTGCCTAAACTTCTTCCCATCAACAATCTGTTGGGGATGAACAGCTCTTAGTAGTGCCATCTTTTAAATATCTCGGGAGTATTCTTGCTGAAGACTGTGGCATTGACAATGAAATTCAAAGCTGTATTAAACAGGCGTCAGTAGAGTCTTTTACAACAAGAATCTTCAAACTTCTACAAAGGTTGCAGTGTACCAGGTAGTCTTTATCACCACCCTCCTTTATTGCTGTGAAGCTTAGGTAACCTATAGCCGTAACATCAGGTGCCTTGAGCGCTTCCATAAAAGCTGCCTTCAGCGCATTCTGGGGGTTACCTGGCGGGATTGTGTGCCTCACACTGAAATACTGAAAAAGACCAACTGTAAAAGGATTGAGGCCATGATCACCCAGCGCCAGCTGCAGTGATAGGGGCATGTGATGTCGACTGCCCCGCGGGGTGCTTTATGGCCTGCTACATCTTGGTCGACGTTCAGCTGGGGGGCAGAAAAAGCGATTTAAGGATCAGATGAAGATCGCCTTGAAGAAGTGTAAGATCAGACCCGAGGACCTGGAGGATGTTGCTGCTGACTGTACCAGCTGGCTAAAGCTGTAAAGATGGGGTTATACGCTCGAAATGGAGAGGACCGTTAAAAGACAGCAGAGGTGAGGCGGGAGAAACACAGCCATGGTTTCCACCACTGCCTCTAATACTACATACATATGCCCCAACTGTAATAGAGTGTGTGGTTCTAGGATAGGGCTGTTTAGCCATAAAAGGTCTTAAAAAATTTAAAAAGCATTAAAAGTGTGTACATCGTCATCAGATTCGATGGACAACAGATATATATATATATTAATTTAATTAAGTAATTAATTTATTTATTAATTTATTTATTTTTTAAATTTATTTATTTTATTTATTTTTCAAATTTATTTATTTTATTTATTTTTCATATTTATATTTATTTATTTTTCATATTTATATTTATTTATTTTCATATTTATATTTATTTATTTTCATATTTATATTTATTTTTCATATTTATATTTATTTATTTTTCATATTTATTTTAATTTTTATAATAATTTTTTTGAAATTTTATTTAAATGTATACAATGTATACAAGAAATTTAATTTCTTAAACTCATTTCAGTTAGTTACCAAAACAACATATTTACATATTAATTTGATAATGTAATCTTTATATATATATATATCGTAGGAACAACCTTGTACCTTGTAGATGTCATATTGTACATTTATCGATCTATCCATCTATGAGTCGTTAGATATATGTATTGGCCAAAACGTTATTAGTTTACAAACATAATGATTTAATCTCAAAATATCCTCTATAACGCTTCCACATAAAAGTTCTGCACCCTGCTTCACAACCCTATTAACTTCCAGCCTAATAGCCCACCCTCTCCTCTTCATAGCCATAAGCTTTCTTCCAGTCTCTCTCGTGGCTATTCCAATGGGAATGGGGCTCGTCTGTTTTTGCAGCTGCTGACAGTGCTTTTGAGAAGGAAGCAGATGCCTGTCATGTTACCGTGTGGTTGATTAAACAGGTGAACCGAGTTTAGCGGTTAGCATATTCCTTACACATTTTTGGTTATTAACCAAGCCTTATGAAGTGGGAAATATACACAAGAGTAAAAGCTTTGCCGGAGGGACCAAATATGATCATATAGGCTTCCAAATGGACCTCTGTAACGGAATACTGTTTGGCCGTATGGTACAGTAGCTTGTTTATACATTCCAGGCTACAAGTGTATGTCGTTCTGAACTTCTAGCTTAGAGACTCCTGTACACGTCATGCTTAACTACTATAAACACAGAACCAGGACAGACAGGAAGTTGATTGACAACTAGCACACTTGTTCCACTGTGTTCAGGCTGTCATCACTTGATTACAGAGGGTCGGCAGAGGTTGTGGGTACTTTCAGACAAGTTTTCCACAAGCTCCACGGGAGGGTAGCTTCAGTGTTTTGTTCCCTGCTCTCCACAGTTAGTATGTCTGCAGCTGCCACATGGCCTCCCGTGCCAAAAACCAACAATAGTTATTACACCCCCTACCATCAGATTTCCCTCAATTTGCTGTTTAAGCCATTAATCCAATTTTCTTCTGCTTGAAGAGGAAAATGGTCAAAGCTTTTAGCATTAATTAAGGCCATTTGTCCATTCAAAGACGGGGGAAGTTGAATTGTTTTAATAAATGTTTCATGTCAACTTCAATGAATTTCCTGGAAATCTCTGCAATGCATATTTCATATTAAATTTTTTTGTAAGAAGTCTCTTATATTCACCAAAGCTGTGTTTTATAAAATCAAGTAAAAACAGTAATACTATTATTAGTAATGACTTTTTTTTATTTAAAGTTGTAATTTATTCCTGTGGTGAGTCTTTGTTTTGAGTCATTATTCAGAATCAAATATGCTATTTGGTGCTTAATGTTTTTGTGGAAACAGTTGTTTTTTTCAAGCTCATAAATTCTAAATATATTTTTAGCCCCATGACTAGTACTTGACACTCTGGGGACCCAAGATACAACTTGCTAATGCTAAGTCAGTGGCAGGTGGCATTAGGGGGAGGGGACGTCATCATTCTAGCTTTTTGTTGGACAAACATTTCTCCACAAGTTGATCTGTATTTTTGCACTGATTAATTGATTGATCACGTGCTTCTTTTTTCTCTTATAGGACTTTTTTCAGCTCTATGCTTTTTTTTCTGTGGCTTTGAAGGCCTCTGCTAACATACTCTCTACAAAAAAATTAAGATGATGATTAGTCTGCAAAAACCACAGGTTTATTTAATCTTTTACTCTCTCTTAAATGGATATTTCACCCAGAAATTAAGAATACCTCATGATTTACCCACCCTCAATCCATCCTAAGGACTGTATAAATGACTTTCTTCTTTCAAACTATTTTTTTTAGAGTTATATAAATGTATATATATATATTGGCTCTTCCAAGCTTCTGAACCAATATCCATATTTACAGCTTTAATAACTGTAATCTCTAGCTATGTGTATTAGAGCCCGACCGATATATCGGCAGGCCGATATTAAGGAGTTTTCCAAAGTATCGGTATCTGCATTTATAATGGCTGATAAATGAATATTTCAAAAATAAAATAAAAATTTGATCTGGTTGTTGTTGTTATTATGTTTTTGTTCAAAGGACTTTAAAGTTTCATATCTAAAGTTTCTATTTTATACATTTTATTTATTAGAACTTTAATATATTTTAATGTTCCCCAGTTCCGTTGTGACAATAATATTTTAGTGAATACTCAACTACAAATAACTATTCTCGTATTAAAAGCTGCCTCTGCTGGACTGGAGCTATTGAGGATTGACTGATTCAGTACACTACCTCATATACTGTTACTGTTATTTATATTCTGTTGTTATTTATCAGAACTTAACAGAATTTGTCTCCAGTCCTAGTCGAAGTTATATTTATGAAGCTTACCAAATCTTTTAAAACTGGTAACTTTGATTTCGTTGTTGTTGTTTTTGTGTTTTTGTTCAGAGGACTTTACGTTTCATATCTTAAATTTGTATTTTTATACGTTTTATTTATAAGAACTTTAATATATTTTGATGTTCCTCTGTTCTGTTGTGACAATAAAAGAAACAAGTTTCTTTTTAAAATGCAGTTAAATGTTAGTTAAAACTCATAAATAACTAATGTTAGGGGAATCTGTTAATGTTTTCTTAAAAAAAAAAAATAAATATATATATATATATATATATATAAATATATATATATCGGAATATCGGATTTTAAAACCAACAAATATTTGTATCGTATCAGCCTTCAAAATCCTTTATCGGTCGGGCTCTAATGCATATGTCCCATATCTTATCTGGCGGATCACCACTTTCTCATGAAAGCATATATACGATAGTTAGCAGAAGCTAGACATTACGGTTTATAAAGTTTTAAATATTGATATTATTCTTACACAGAATTCGGTTTGGTTCAGAAGGATTTTATTATCTAGAGCTGCGTGGAGTAATTTTTATGATGGATGCATGTACTTGTTTGGGCTTATAAAAAGCTATAGAAGAGCCAGGACATTTTTACCATCACTAAAATTGTATTTGTCTGAAATAAAGGCATATATACCGAGGATGGACTGGGGGGTAAGTAAATCATTCAGACATGTTCATTTTGAGTGTACTATCCCTTTAAGTGACCCTCGACATAACACACACACACAAACAAACAAACACATGTTTACCTTGGTAAATGTGGGGACATTCCATAGATTGTTATTTTTGTAGAAAGCTAGCTATAAAATCTAACCCTTGATAAAAATATAAAAAGCTTCACATATTTATGAATAAGGATATTCCAAAAGGTTTGAACAGATATAGTTCACTTCTAGGGACAAAATATGGTTAAGTGCTTACACACACATAAATATACACACACACCTGGGTTGTCCATTTCACAGCCCTTCTCTAAACAAACTGTAAACAGTGCTGCAGCAGAATGCAAAGAGAGAGAGAAAGCAGGGAAAGAAGTGGAGAGCAGTGGGCGGAGTCTAACTCTCTAACCTATGAGAGACCTGGGTGTTGAAAAGAGGTGTGCCTTGTCGATAGTAACATCTGTGCCTGTGTCCTCAGAGAGAGATAGAGACAGAGAGAGAGAGAGAGAAAGGAAAAGACAAGGGGGTGCGTTTGTATGAGATGGTCTGTTGAAGAGCAGGGAGACGCTGCATGTGTTTACCGGTCAGCCGATGAGGATCCCTCACACCGGCTCTCGAACATGGAAACGTTCTGGGACTGATCTACGGCACATTTATGTTCAGGGTGACTGAAGCGACAGCCTTTTAGAGAAGATCCTTTGCGCTTCTGGAGCCAGTCTTCTTTCCTCTTGAGGGATGTAACATCAAACGGACCGTAGGCAAAGGCATAAAGGGTAAGTTATCACAAGCAGAGGGCTTTCCATCTCATGACAGCCTGAATGAACGTTTGCGGTGCATTTTTCCTGTGTTGTTCTTTGGCTGTGACGGCAGCTGAGCTGTTTTAATAGCTCGTAAAGCCTTGAAGGGCAGGTGTGTGTTCTCTCGCTGAGCGTTGTGGACGTGTACAGCGCTGCAGTGTGACAAGACATGCGGCTCTTAAATCATCCGGATCATGCATACAAATAAAACACAGTTAGAGTATTAAAAGCGTTGCATGCATCCGTGTTAATATGATTGGACTGGGTGAGCGGAGATCACTTTGCAAACTGCTTTTACAAATTGGCTAGCCTTTTCTTGCTGTGTTCCTCGTCTTGAGCGTTTTTTTTGGTTGCATTTATTCTCATGGGATGTGCTTGAATGAGAATAAGTTATTTGGTTGCTTAACTCCAGCATGAGCGATTGTTTTCACGGTATCTTTCATGCTCTTAGCTGTCATATATTGAGATTGTCACATCTGTTTCAAGCACTACTCCCCCCTCAGAGGTATCTGGGTTAAGATTGAGCTTCAAAGGAGTAGCTTCTGAAGCTTTATCTCTCTCTTGTCCTTTATTTTACCTTTTTATTCTTTGATATATTGCCGTCTTTTATGGTGTGGATGGTGTCGTTCATAATTAATGTAACTATTCGGGCTGATATCAAAGGGAGAATTCTGCTGACCTATCAAACGTCTCTAATTTAAATATTAAATGATTTTTAATAAGAGGGTGTGGCTCACCTTATGGATTGCAGGATGTATATTACGCTGACAGATTCTCATTTGACTGGCTCATCAGAATAGCGTTAGACAGAAGTCTATCAAAAATGCACATTAATTATTATTTCTATGTTTTTGTTTCGTTTTTTTTCTGTGGTCGTCCTTGGATTAGTGTAAAAAAGAGGGTTGAATACCAGTCGAGGACACATGCGATGGTTGCCATGGCAACAGCAGGGCAAGGGAGGGACTGATACAGCATCCTCAATGCAATGCATTTGCCATATAATGCTTTCACATGTTGTGCCTGTGTTTATGTCTAAAGTAGGTAGTGCAATTTTAAATGATTTAGTTTATGTAACTAGAGAAAGATGGGTAGTATGTGTAAAGTGTATAAAAGCCATTTAGTTCATTATCCTATGTGCTTCAGCAAAACTGATATTTCGTGAGGATGTCTATAGCCTTGGGGAAGAACAGGATCAAGTTAGCGTTCGCAGTGGTCAGTGGAGTCAGCGAGCCGCCATATATCTGAGTCAGGTGTCATTTCCTGTCAGTCGAGGTCTCGGAGTTCACTGGTATGTCTCCACTGAACTCCTTCCATCTTTTATCCATTGCCAACACAACTCTCATGGCCCCTATGCCGGGGTAAGTTCAGACTGCCATCTCCAAACATGTCTGCTGCGTTTAAGCTGAATGTGGGCCATCTTGACTCAATATTTCAGGACTTTAGCCGTGTTAACCAGAAGAGTGCATTAAAAAATAAAACCAGGCTTTGCTTTTAAAAGAATGCATGGTGAGCTGTACAGTTGGTACGTTTTTTTTTTTTTTTAAATCTGGCCTATGCAGAAAATCTGTGGAGTATTTTATGTTATGCCTGATTAACCAGCCAGTATTTTTTTTATTTTTAATATTAATTATTATTGTGTAATTATTAATATTTTAAATATTTTAATTTTATTGTTATTATTTCTAATTTTAGTTTTATTTTATTTTAGTTTTATTGATGTGCTTTTGTCATCTTTTAAAAAATATATATATATTTATATTTAAAATTAATTTTATATATTTAGTACTTAACTTAATTTGGTAACTAACTTAATTTAAAATAACTTAACTTAATTTGGTAACTAACTTAATTTTAAGTTATTTTAAATTAAGTTAGTTATTTTAATTTAGTTTTATTTAATCTAATATATATTTTATAAATATGTTTTATCTCATTTTATATATTTTAAGTCAGCTGAGCTGTAATTACACAAAATGATTTTAACAATTATAGTTAACAATAATAACACTGTCGATAATCAATAAGTGGCCGATTATTAAAAATCTATTCTATTTTGTGTTCATAAATAAAAATACAACAGTAAAAGCAAGAGATAAAGAAATAATAAGACCAAAATAAGACATCACAACAATTAATGTGTAGAAAGGCTAAATTGATATATTGACATTTGCTAAAGATTACATCATGCAGAGTTATTAAATCGTTAGGGATTTTAACAATTAACTGTGAACTTATAAACATTACTGACAGCAAAGGTAGTCTAAATTGGTGAAATAAGACAAATTTATATATTTGGAATATAATTAATCCAAAATGAATAATTAAAAGATAAATTCTTATTTTGACCAATAACCAATACTGTGTATCCTTAGGGAAAATAACTAAAAATAATATCCACATTTAAAATAAAATGTTCTAGTTGCCAGTAGTTTGAGTTAACTGGCTGCACATGGGATTGGGTTTGGGTCTGGGTCAGGGCCAGGCTAGGATAATGAACTCCTGATAAAATGATCACCATTCTGTTAAACCCAGTTTGGCCTGGCCTCTCAGATGGGAGTGTCAGTGTGGAGAGGAATGCTCATGCTTTTGACTGGTGTGTCTGTGCTTGTGTATGCAGTTTGTGCAAGTGTTGAGAGGGGGGATGGTGGTCTCATTGTCTGCAGAACATGTTTGACAGGCTGTCTGCAAGGGGGAGCAGCTATTCAAACCTCTTCATCTTCTCCTCCTGTTTTTCCTTCTAAATTACCCCTGACAGGAGGGAGTGTGGAATCTGAACCCCAGCTTTGGGTTCACGTCGTAGGAATCCCTGCCTGGCCCGTGCCGTGAAGCTCACTGCGGTCTTTCATCCAGATCCTGTGTTCCTTAAAGCTGTGAGGGGGAGATCTAGCTGTTAGCTTGATAGCTAGCACCACCCTCATGATTAATGAAGGGCTTTTCTCACAATCGTAGTGTTACTCAACACCTCTTTTGAAAGCTTCAGTCTATATCTCACTCTCCAGGTCTACAGGTCCTCGTGCTGCGAAGCGCTCAATGGTTCCCCAGTGCTCCTCTCTACAATGTTGATTTAAGAAGCTATTTTAAGTGCAAGCATTTTGAACTTATCGACGTGTGAAATGTGTGCTGGCCCCGTCCCAAATTACACACATGATGCGGCCTTGTGGTCTTTGCTTAGACCATAGGCTGTCCTATTTGTCATGTTAGGTTTGAGAAGGTTGAACCTTTTTTTTTAATCCTTTGTGGACTTGACTGTGGAATATTACCAAATAACCCCTATTTCTATTTCCATTTTATTTCTATGTCTGGTCTTATGTATTTCTTATTGTGGTAAATAACCTGGTTTTATCAACTAGTAGTCAAGTGAACACTTAGAAGACAGGAAGGGGTTGACATGTCCATTGGGACAAGGATTGACCTCTTTATGTTAATTGAGAGTTTTGTTATAGTATCACAATTAGGGCTGGGCGATATATATCAGTCGATATATTATGCGCATCTCGTGAGTAAAGCCGGTTGTTTGATTACTGGTAAATCTCCATCACCTGTTTTCAAATGAACTGCCAGTTCATTCACAGAGCTGTAGCTCACTGACAAGCTACCCCCAATGAATCACCCGGGAAACTGAGCACGATATTGCTACAGCTCTGTGTCTTAACTGGCGCTTCATTTGAAAACAGGTGATGGACATTTACCGCTAATCGAAGAATCGACTTTACTGTCGAGATGCACATAATATATCGCTCGATATATCAATAAACATATATATATATATATATATATATATATATATAGATCGCCCAACCCTAATCAGTATTGACTGACCTTAAGAGCTGGTTTCATTACCTGGTGTAGGACCTTTTTCAATGGTTATTGTAGGTTTGACCACTTTTTGTTTAAGTTTTGTTCTGTTATCAGTTGTTGTTGATCAACCAGGCATCAAGTGTAGACTTGGAGGATGGCGAGGAGTTGATGATGTCATTTGGGACACATCTATATTTCTTAATTTCTAGGACCCTTGAACCTTTTTCTTTTGATTGAGAGTTTTATTGACTAGTATTTAATGAAAAACTGGTTTTCTCAGCTGGGCATCAAGTGTAGACTTGGAAGATTTCTAGGGTAGGTTTGACGCCTTTTCTTTCAATTGAAAGTTTTGTCCTGGTATTAGTATTTATCGACCATACAACCTGTTTTTATTGAATAGGGATCACTGTTTGCTTGATGGCCATTACTTAATAGTTTTTTACACTGGCATTGATTTGCAGCAGTAAGTTGACTGGAAGTTATTATTTTTAACGACGGTTGGTGATTTGTAGTGACATGAGCAAAATCAATTAATGATTCAATAAAGTTGAGCAGAGGATAACCTTTTAAGCAATAAATGCAACAACTATCATTGGGAATAAGAGAAAAATCGAGTAGGAATGCGACTCTGTGACCTTTGGATTTAATCACAGTCAGTGTAAATAATTTTTAGTGGAAGAATAGCATCAATTGTAAATGTTTCAGGCAAGTGAAATGTGTGCTTGCAGCCATAAAACAGATTAACACATGGCCTGTACATGTGAAGTTAAAAGCCGCCACCCCTGAATACCCTGTTGTCAGCTTTCTGAGAGAAAATCTGATTTGGCAGGCGCTCCCAGAACGCTCCCAGTGCACTGTTATAATGACATTTGCACCCCAAAAACACTCTTGTTGACTCTTCATTGGATACAGTCATGTACAGAATTCAGGCAACCAACTTAAACAGACCACTGAGTTATTCTGTTATTTTTTTTATATTTTTTTTAAATTAAATTCTCTTCTCTTCTCTATTTTATTTTATTTTATTTTATTTTATTTTATTTTATTTATTTTTTATTCTATTTTTATTCTTTTTTATTTTATTATATTCTCTTGTCTTCTATTCTATTCTATTCTATTCTATTTTTATTTTATTCTATTCTATTTTATTGAATTTTTTTATTATTTTTATTTTATTCTATTCTCTTATCTTCTATTTTATTATTTTTCCTTCTCTTCTCTTCTCTTCTCTTCTCTTCTCTTCTCTATTTTATTTTATTTTTATTCTCTTCTCTTCTATTCTATTTTATTTCTCTTCCTGTATTCTATTCTATTCTATTCTATTCTATGTTACCGTAACCTATGGCATACACTGTTGGAGTGGGGTTTGCAAGAGTATTTCAAAGTAAAAACAGAACTGTAAATTGTTGCAGACACTTTCTAGAGATTGAAAATCGATATAAATCAGAATAAGCTTTTATAGTGTAATCGTTGAAAGCTTTTCTTGATGTGGACTGTTTCCATAGCTTATTCTTTAAAAAACTAGGCCTTTCATTTCACTTTACTGTGCATGCTGCTGCTACCTAATTGTGTATGACTAATAATTGCCTTTATTTTATGCTTCATGGTTTTCCTAGTACTTATACACTTGAGTTAGAAGACTGGGTTGGGTTGAATACCCAACAGAGAACGCAGCCAAATTAGTTAGAGATTTGTTTTATTCCACAGGATATATTATAATAAAATGTAATTGGCTTGTATATGTTGATGCTTGTTATGCACTTTTAACCTTTTTCTGTGCTAGATCCTATAAAGTCTTCCCTGTCTAATCTGGGCATCACTCCAGTCAAGTTATCAGATTAAGTGCTCTTGGTTTTTGCTGAGTAGGAGCAGAGAAGAGAAATGGAAAGAGAGAAAATACAAGGCTGAAACGGTAGGACAGAAATGGCCTTGTTTCGTACGGGCCTTTCTGAGGGGGTGAGGGGTGTTCAACCTGTCACATCTGATAAAGTCACCGCCGGCATATCCTGACACATGGCTCTCAGTCTTTTTTCTTTTTCTTTCATTTTAGTCTTATTCTCATGACTGACAGGAAGAATGTTTGTTTCTTTCCAAATCAACACTAGACTCTAAATGTCACGGTGTCTCCACCCTTTGTCTGCAGGTGTATTGTTACTATAGTCTGTTTACAATGACTCAGGTGTCCGTCTCTTATGCACAGAGCAGTATGTAATTGAATATGTGAACGATACAAACAAACAAGTGGCTTATGGCACACAAACATCGCTTTCTATTCAGTAAATCTGACTGAGTCCAGATGACGTAAGCTAGATCATATGTTTTGGATTCTGTTTAATTACCAACTGTACGCATATACGATATAAATAATTATTAATGACAAAACTGGATGATAATTCTATAATTACAATTCTGATTCTTTATTGTCTGTACGGAGCGCCTGATTCGCTGTTAGTGTTGTTGTTGCTGATTTATTACTCTCTACTTGTGGTACAAAACAACCTTTTCATGGAAGATTCATGAGTCAAAGACTCATTCTGTGACACAAACACAACAGAAGCAGTCTAACGAGTGTTGGATTCGAATGCAGACTTGAACCCAATTACCATTAGCGCCCTGAGGACACAGGAAGAGTGACTGCGTGGTGAGATGGCAGTGGGGTTGAGCAGAGCTCGGCTGGCTATGTGTGGAATGTGGCCTGTCAGGACAGGCCCATGGGAAAGATAAACCATCAGCAGGGCCAGAGGTGAGCGAGCCGAAGGAGTAATGCAGCTACTGTATCGATGTGAACACCAGTGGGCTTACAGTAGCGATCTACACTAAACTTCTTTGTGTAAATCCCTCTCCCTTTTCATTGTCACAAATAAAAGGTCTCAGTAACTCAAAATGCTTAGTGTTTCCCACTTGTACATTTTGGCCACTGAAAATGTTTTCGATGACGACAAACAAAAGAAATTCTCTTTTTTTTATTGTATTTTTGCCGTATCGAAAACATACCGAACCGTGACACTACTGTATCGTATCGAACAGAAACGAGACTTTTGTGAACCGTTACACCCCTAATAATTACCCAAACATATTTGTGAAAGAATGCATATTTTTCCTCCCTATATGATAGCCCGACGGGCAGGGCTGAGATGGATTTTGGTAGCCCGACTGGAAGACACAGTTGCACAGTTAGACAGGGTGTCGGGCTAGCGATAACGGTAGTGTCACTTGTAATTACTTCTCAACACTAGTTATTAGAGCGGTGACATCTGTCATAAAATGTGTTTTTCTGGTCCTTACCATCTTCACCAGCTTCTTGTTTTTCTTCTTCGGACAGGCTCATATTTCTGGTTCGTTCATTTGTTATGTTGACATTCTTTCCATATTGTTGGGAACTTTAAACAACAGGGTTATTGTTTAAAGAACGTCGTCTCAAGGTAATTCGATTTTTATCATATTTCTTTTAGAGCTCTGTGATTGAACAATTGAAGTCAGCAGACCATTTCTGATTCTCCTGATAGTATCTGCGTTTGAAGTCTCAAATGTGTCTTAGTAAACACTTAAGACTGCTTGTTCCTGCTCGTGTCTTCCAGCTAAGTACACCTTGCACCTCCATGGAAATAACAAGGAAGTGATTTACAGTAAACTCTTGACCCCACTGCATTTGCTGCAGGCACATACTGTACAGCCTCTATCACAGTTTAAGTCTTGTGCATCAGCAGAAATTACTTATTGCTTAATCATAATCCTTCTGTAAAAGATTAAGCGGCGGCCCCTTTGGCAGTCACATGGTGAAGCGGGCGTTTGTTTTTTACTGTATGCAAAGCAGTCGGGTCACGTGACCGGCTCTGTTGTGTCAGCTGAATAAGAAGAAAGGAGAGATTATAATATGTGTCTGCAAGTCATAACTCCTCTATATCATGATTTCAGTTTGCCCTGTGTGAAGGCGATAAATGGAGGGAATTAAAATATCATGTTAATAAACTAAAAATAATCTTTTTTGTGTTGACATAACATCATTTATGCATAACAATTTGGTTGGTTTGCTTTTACTTTTGGCCTCACTGCTACTTAATGATACAGGTTTTAGACTAGCAAGTTGTCAAAATGTAGAAATTTGAGCTGGTTATAAATATGTGCCAAATGTTAAACAGTGAAGGAGAAGCACTTTAGTCCCCGGAGCGAGCAACAGCGGCTGCGCGTAAGACTTATTTAATACAGTATATCCATAGGTTGTGTTTAAATTATTGCACCGTGCTAGAAAGTCTATTTTTCAAATGAGTTATAAGATCTGACATTCAGCATACCACTGCTATGCTGAATGTCAGATCTTGTAACAGTTGTTTATTCCACTTTGGTGAAAATGGAGGTAATTTGTAAGTGCTTTGAATCCTCATTCATTTCATCGTCTCTTACTGTTGCAGCCATAACCACCTTCCTTTGGTCAGGGCCACTTGCAATGCAGTTCTCCAAACACCGCTTTGGAATAAACCACAGCACAGATTTCAAAAGAACGGTCAAGATGCTTAAAAAAAAAAAACCTAAAGGCAGACGGGATTGGCTATATCTGACGTAAATCCACCCAGTCCATGTTAACTTACGGTAATCATAGACCCTAGATATTCAAGAAGAAGGTTGAAGATTTTACAGATTTTGGAAATGTAAAAAAATCTTAATCTGAGAGAAAATCCAGATTTTCCAATAATAATAATAATAATAATAATAATAATAATAATAATAATAATAATAATAATAATAATAATAATAATAA
>JAUCMU010000080.1:16136572-16150918 GCA_032275025.1 Enteromius treurensis | reverse complement strand
AAATATACTGTATATATAAAAGCACTGGGAAATAATAAGAGGTTTTATTAACAGAACATTTATAACCCATGTATGTAACATATTTTGCCCTGTATTACAAGTGATTTGTCTCACATGTGTACATTCTCTGGGTAGATACGATTTTATAACATACACTAAATCTCCATACTAAAATATGTGTGTATATATATACTGTATATATGTATGTTAATAATATCCATATGTTGTTTTGTACATACATATATATCTCATATTACAATATATTTCATAGAAGTTTAATATGTGATCCTGGAGCACAAAACCAGTCATAAGGGTCGTTTTATGATATTGATATTTATACATAATCAGAAAGCTTAATAAAAAAAAAAGAAAAAAAGGCTTTGATGTCTGCTTTGTTAGGATAGGATAATATTTGGTTGAGATACAACTATTATTGAGAAAATCTCCTTTAAAGTTGTCCAAATTAAGTTTTTAGCAATGCATTTTAATGATTCAAATTTAAGTTTTGATATATTTATGTTAGGAAATTTACAAAACATCTTCATGGAACATGATCTTAATATATTACTGAGTTTAATATATTTACTATTTTGACCCATACAGTGAATTTTAAATTATTAAAGTATTTGTTGTCCAAATGCATATTATTAACCAGAAATCAAGTTTTGATATATTTACAGTAATACAATGTGCACAAAAAGAAACAAATAACTTTTCCAATTTTGCTCAACAAACTTCTCTCTTTTGATTATTATTATTATTGCTGTATTAGTGCTGAGGCCTGAGGATTTTAATATGCAAATTCTTTTTTTTATTTAATTTAGTTTTATCTGGTCTCTGAGCTCATATCCCACCAGTCAGCAGTCTCAGAATCACTCTGCTAACAGACGTCTTTAATGCTACACCGATGCATTTGACAGCTGCCCTGTAAAGAAGGTATGGAAATGCTGCACGCCATGATATCATCTTTCTGTCATGTCAAGTCAGAGGAGGCTGTGTTCCAGATGCATTTCCTTTAGGCCTGAGAGGAGAGATATAACACTTTAAAGTTGACTAATCAATATTTTTATGTTATCATTTTTTTCTTAAAACTATCTATATTAAAGTACACACACACACACACACACACACACACACACACACACACACATAGAGTACATGCACATATATGAGAATGTAGCTCTCAAAACAATCATTTTCAAATGTGGTATGTCAAGAAATCACAGATTTGTTTAAATTTGGTAGTTAGGGCAGACTGGACATTTTTCAAGGAATAATGTTGAATGTAGCACACATTCTATCGAACAGAATTTCATTGTGGTATTTTTATTTGTCTTCTGTGGAGCTCAGCAGCAGGTCTCCCTATTCATAAGGATGGAAAAGCAGCATTCCATACAGTGAAATATTACAGATTTCACTGATTCTCTCATATGTTTGGTGTTAATCTTTGTTGCATTTTAGTTGTTAATTTTTTACACCCATGCCACATGTCTCATCAGAAAGAACCAAGATCTTCTTCAGAAAACTCCCCTTAAGAAACACTCAAAAGCAGGAAATAGCCAAACAGAACCATTTAAAAAAAAAAAAAAAAAAGAAAAAAAAAAAAGAACCCTGACTGACTCTTCTTGACATTTATGTCTCTATGGCCCTATAGAATTGAAAGAGCCTTATGGTAAAGTAAATGTGCAGTAATGTGCTCTATCTGTCTTGCTGACAGGTGGAGCCCACATAGATTTCCTTCTGCTGGAGCTGCTGTGAAATGAGAATGTATTCTCTGAACCTTCTCAACCAAAAACACAGACTCTTCCAAAAAACAATCCTTTCTGTATTTTCTTGTTTTTAATCAAACCATCAACCTTTTATATACTTGTATTTTAATGCACCAGCTTTATCCTTTCTGTATTTTCTTGTTTTTAATCAAACCATCAACCTTTTACATACTTGTATTTTAATGCACCATTTCTGTAGGCTCACTGGAAATACCATTATCATATTTTATGATGATTCAGTGGTCTAATGCAGTGGCTTTGGGAATTATTGAAATAATTTGTGTCATTTGTTGGGAATAAAACGTTGTTGGCAGTACCAGTACAAGAAATAACCTACAAATCAAAAAGTCTCCAAATTCAACAAAATGTATCCAAAAAATAAAAACACTAGGTTACTGATCACCTTGAATTTCATGTGTCTGTTGCTGTCCGTTGATTCTGTTACTACCCCTGTTGTGGCAAAAATTCAGAGACTCTCGATTAAGAAAACAAATTGAGCAATTGCTTTATATAAAATATTTATTCTTGCAAGAAGGTCCACAATCAAACAGAAGACAAAGGTTCTCTGCTGAGTGCGACCAAGAGCAGAAGACGAAAGCTCCCTTTTATACCTCTCTGTGCCCCAAGGTTACAGGCTAAGACATCTGGTACTTTCCATATAAGGACACTATGCATGAAAAACACGTCAATACATCATCTCCCTTCATTCTAGCAATCCTAAATCTGGGCCTTTGGTGACCCCAAAGGTCACTATACGCTGGCGTTTCTGTTTCTGGTCATTCCTGACCTTTAAAGATTTCCCCTATAGGGTACCGCAGAGGCCCCCCTCTTGTTCAGCACTTTACCACCTGCTGTTTTCAATGTTTTGGTCACACAAGCATATATTAAGGTACAGCATGTACAGAAAGCACAGAGTTCATACAGAGAGTATTCATTTATGAATATACTGGATTAATATTATTGTCTAAAGATTAATATGATTTACCATAATAAAATATGAATTTCCGCAACAGTAGCACCTGTCATAAAGACACCTGTACACCCCATAATCAGCCAAAGTCTAAGTGGCAACATGGGCAAAACCAAAGAGCTGTCAAAAGGTAAAAGACCAAGATGGCGGTACGTGCTCATCACGAGGCTCAGGGTTTCTCCAGTTTCTGCAGATTGGCGGAATTTCTAAACAACAGACTGCTCACCTGGAGGCTGCATTTATTGTTGCGGGGGATTTCAATCACTCGAACTTAAAAACAGTGCTCCCCAAATTTCATCAAAACATTCTCTGTCACGCTACAAAACTTGGACTGGACCATGTATACACAAACATGGCGAAGCCTATGCTGTGACCCCCTCCCCCACTTCAGATCACCTTTCTTTGTTGCTCACCCCCAAGTACTCCCCCATCATCATCCGTGTGAAGCCATCAGTGAGGACCATCAAAGTGTGGCCAGCGTGTGGTGACATCACAATCCAGGACAGGTTTCAACACACAGACTGGAGTATGTTTGCTTCCCAGGCCACCTGTGGCTCTCACACGGACATAGACAGCTACACTTCTTCTGTTCTGGACTACATTAACACCACCACAGACAGTGTTACAACCCAGAAGGAGATCACCACAAACCCAAATCAGAAACCATGGATGATTAAGGAGGTGTGTCTCCTGCTGAAGGAACGCAACACTGCCTTCAAGTCAGGTGATGTACAGGCCTAGAGCACTTCCAGGGCAAATCTGAAGAGGGGCATCAAAAAGGCCAAGCATTGCTACAAATTAAAGCAAGAGGAGCACTTTTCCAACTCTGACCCTCGATGTTTGTGGCAGGGCATTCAGGCCATTACGGACGACAAACCCCCACAACCACAAATGTCCTCTTTCTGAATGAGCTTAATGACTTTTATGCTCGCTTTGAAAGTGACAAAAAACAACCCGCTATCAGGATCCCCCCATCAAACGACCACTCACCCATCATACTGACCTCCTCAGATGTCTGCACTGCACTGAGCCGGATCAATGCACGCAAGGCTGCTGGACCAGACGGCATCCCTGGGCGTGTACTTGGAGCATGTGCAGAGCAGCTCGCTGGGTTTTCACAGACATTTTTAACATGTCTCTTGCCCAAGCAGTTGTTCCAACATGCTTTAAATCCACCTTCATTGTGCCAGTGCCGAAACACTCTAACCCATCATGCTTAAACGACTACCGCCCTGTAACACTCACACCCATCATCATGAAGTGCTTCAAGCGGTTAGTCTCGGGGTCCCACCGACCCTGGACCCGCACCAGTTTGCTTATCGCAGAGGATGCAGTCTCCACAGCGCTGCACTCGGTACTCACACACCTGGACAATAAAAACGCTAATGCACGAGTGCTGTTTGTTCGAGGTGGTGTTTTTCTGCACAGGGGACAGGACAACTGCACAGTATTAAGGAGAGGATGAATGGGCCATGTATTGTGACATATTGGGCAAAAACCTCCTTCTCTCAGTCAGAGCATTAAACATGGGTCGTAGCTGGGTCTTTCAACATGACAATGAACCGAAAGCACACAGCCAGGAAAACCAAGGAGTGGCTCCGTAAGAAGCATATCAGGGTTCTGGAGTGGCCTAGCCAGTCTCCAGACCTAAATCCAATTGAAAATATTTGGAGGGATCTGAAACTTTGTATTGCTCAGCGACAGCCCCGAAACCTGACAGATCTTGAGAAGATCTGTATGGAGGAGTGGGCCAGAATCCCCCTGCAGTGTGTGCAAACCTGGTGAAAAACTACAGGAACCGTTTGACCTCTGTTATTGTTAAAAAAGGCTTCTTTACCAAATATTAAAAAATATTGACTCAAGTGATCAAATACTTATTTGACACAGTAATGCACAAATAAATTATTAAAAAATCATACAATGTGATTTTCCGGATTTTTCCGGATTCTGCCTCTCACAGTGGAAATGCATCTGTGCTGAAAATTGTAGACCCCTCCATGATTTTTAAGTAAGAGAGCTTGCAAAATCACAGGGTGATCAAATACCTATTGACCTCAGTGTATATATATATATATATACACACACACACATATATACAGTTGTGCTCAGAATTATCCATTGATCATCCTTGGTAATTATGATCAAAGAAGGTTGTGAAAATAAGTCTGCATTGTTTATCCATTCTATGTTTTATTCAGAAATGTAAAAAAGCCTAACTTTTTTAATTAAAGGTAAAAAAAAAAGTGAAATATTTGATCAAACCAGCTTGACTAGGAATATGAAATTGTCCAGCCTTGGCTTCCTGTTTCACAGGATCATAAATATGAGGAACATTCCAAACTCCATTAATCATTGATCACAAGGATTAAAACCAAAGAATGTATTTCTAAACATAAAAAATAGCTAAAGCTTTTAAAATCCCCATTTCCACCATCAGGGCAATAATTAAGAGGTTCGAATCAACTAAGGATACGAATCTGAGAGAGGACGTGTGTCTATATCATCCTAATACATGGTGAGAAGGAGAGCATGAGTGGCCAAAAGACTCTCTTGCAGAGATTAGTTGAATCTCGGGATCAGAAAACCTAAAAACAATATATTTATATATATCTCAAACAGCACATATGTCACCACATGTTATTCGGTAGGGTCTCAAGAAAAATTCTCCTCGCTCATCCAAAAACAACTTTAGCATATTCACTTGTCAGACATGACTGGACCTTTAATAAGCACTGGCTTATATGTTAGATAAAACTTTAAAAAATAACTTTTTAGCAGCAAACACTTAAGATGGGTTTGGTGCACACAGGGATTAAAATTTGAATCAGGCTAACGCACACAAACCGCTTTTAAAAATTGGAGACAAGAGGGTTAACAATGGGGTGGAGCTGATCAATTGTCATGGGCACGTTAACAAGGGCACGGAGACTGAACAGGGGAACACTGAACTTAACTGGAGAACACACTTCACAATAAGAGTCCTTAAAGCATAACACAAACACAGACAGGGGTAGCACATAATAGGAGTTTGTGGGCATTCCAGCTGGTGATCATGACACTTGCAACATCTTGCGAGTGTTTAGGTGCCGAGTTTTATTTGAGTGTTTCCTGTGAGGCTAATATTGAGGCTAATGTGAGCTAGCTAATACTTTAAACTGAAAAAAATGCAGTGTTTATTATATAAACCTAAGAGTATTACTAGACTTAGGTAGGGTAGGTAGAATGGTCACATACTTGCAAAGTATCCTATACTCAGTATGTCTGTCGAGGAACCATCGAAACAAAGTGTCAGCATATATTTAGCACATTACTAATACTCTAATGAAGGCTAGGTGACGTGGTTGCAGAGTTTCATATCAACAGCTGTCTAAAAATATTACTTATAAGTGGTGTTTTTCCACATTTAATATAGTAACATTGGTATAATTGCAAGATATGAGACTTATACTGCATTATAACTATGAGAAATATAATCCATTTATAATTTAACTGGATGAATCGTGTTCATTGTATTATACGTTATTATACTCTTAAAAGCTATTACCACAAATAAGTAGATATTGATTTATAATTTTTTTTAGCTTATTTTTACGGATGGTTGCCGGAATAAGTTACTCTTGTATTTTGTCAACATGCTTGATTTTCTCCTGTTTCAGAGTTCTGCCTCTCTTGTGGAAAGACGAGAGTGGTGACCTTCCACCCGCTGTTTGAAGGAGGCCTTTGCCTGACATGCAAGGTAAGAACTAACCTTATCCTCCACATTCTCAAAGCACAACACAACTCGAGAGTCTGGGAACGTGTTTCGCCAACACGTGCTGACATGATTGCTTATAAACGTGTCAAATAACAGCACTCGATCCTTTCACCTGGACACCCGTATAGTATCTATTGATTACCTTGAGGGGGACAAAGGAAGTACCATGCGTGTATTGATTTCACCGTAGATCATTTCCATCATCGCTGCGTTATCCTGTTACACGATGCATTGCTTTGGAATTCTGGTTGGTAGGACACTTAGCTATGCAAGTTATTAACACGTGTTTTTACTCTGTGCTTGCGTCAGGATGTTTATTTGGAAATCTCCTACATGTACGATGACGACGGCTACCAGTCGTACTGCACCGTGTGCTGTGGCGGCAGAGAGGTGCTGCTCTGTGGAAATGCCAACTGCTGCAGGTACAAAACCAAACGCATGCTTTTCACAAACTCGTTCTTGTCCCACAATCTCTTATTCAATCTCGCATTTCATTTCACTAGCGTCTTGGCATTTCGTCACACTCCACTTCCATAACCGCCCAAACACCCCCCAAGAGCCATTCAGATATTTCTCTTATTCTCTTCCTCAGCATTGAAATATTGGCGCATTGAAGGCAAAGTTCGCCACAAACTGCTGCCAATTCTCTGCCAATTTAGAAGAGCAGCATTATCAAATGTTCCCTTTAATTATTTCAGTGGAGGGCGGCCAGTTTTGATAAATCAATTAAACTGGTTACACTGATAGTAACATTTCAAGCAGCTGTCTCTCACACATGTTTTTCACACATAAAATAGCTGTAGGAACAGTGATATATTTACTCTTCGTTTGGGCTGTCATAATTAACATAATCAATAAATTATCATACGCTGTCATTCAAACATGAGCATTTATTTGTAACATTTGAAATGTTCTTACTAAAAAAACTCTTAGTAAAATGTATGTAATCAAGAAACATGATTAACTGTGTATTAGTTTTAAATGACTTATTACATTTTTATCACATTTGTAAAATAAGCTTAAACATAATGATTTATTTGACAGTTGTACTCTTTATTATTTAGTTTTTTTAAACATTTAAGTTGAGTTCCAGTGTCTTGACAATAAAGAATTAATCTTACAGTATTGTACAGTATTTATTCATAGTCTTATTATAATAGCGAGATTCGAAATTGCAACCATTTTGGTCGCATATGCTCCCGAAATTTCATCTATGCGACTTCAAAATATATTTGGCAACATTGGTTCGAGTGCATGTAATTTTTGCCGTGCGACCGGTTTTAATTCCTCTGCAAAACGTTAACAGTATATGTGTGTAGTGTGCTGATTGCTGATACGATGACGTTCTGCCGTTGAGATTTTAGATTGGTTAATAATAGCTGTCAATCACTCAATCACTAACTACAGAAGGGAAAGAGGGAAAAAGAAAAGAACATTGACTAATTCCTTTTGCAAACCACCTAAAGTTACAAATAATGGTGCTGGTGATAGTGATTATGTGGTCAGTGTTGATTCACCAGCCGAAATAAAGGCACACAGTTTTCGAAAAGAATGGTTGAAAGACTTGCAGTGGCTCGGCTATGAAAATGGCTCTATGCACTGCATTCACTGTAACGCCGGTTTCGCACTGCATGCGTCAACAGGGTGTATTTTTTCCAACGCCCATGTTAACGAATGACAGCTTTCAGCGCGTTGCAGGAGCAGAGCAGAAGCGGCAGATCATTTCGGCGCAGAGTCTATCTTTGCTGCGCCGCTTGGGATGAATTAAAGTGACAGACTTGATCAAAACTGACCTGATTAACACATTTTACCATAAAATCGTGTAACTGATGTGTTTTTCACTCACAATATAAAAAAAATTAAATGCACAAAAACACATGGGTGTTTGCCCAAACTCAAAAGGTCTGTTAAATGAATAAAACTAGAGGCATTTGTTAGCTTAAGATTAGTTTTTCAATTCAATTATTCAATCCAAATACACTTTATTGTTGGAATTCTTTCTGAAATTGGACTTTTTGTCTTGAATTTTAAAGCACAACCTATTTAATCTAGCATCTTCTGTCGCATGGCAAAATGTAATATTTCTTATACAAAATGTGAGAAGGCTCAGACATCAGGCAATTTAACACCGCATACACTATCGCCAAAGAAGAGCTCGCTTTTACTAAAAAAAAATAATAATATACAATACAATTAGTAGTTGTGGTGCTCATTAATTTTTGGTGGGTGCTCCTAAATTTTTGCCGGTGCTTCTAACCAGTGCTACGAAATAAAAAAGTTAATTTCAAGCCCTGAATGCTAAACCGGAAGGATAAAGAGAGACTGACAGATGGCCAAAAGCACAAAACTAAATTAAACAAACTACTAATCATAATCCTAGACTTTGTAGTGTATTTTGGCATTTATGTGCACGTGTGCTCCACCTTAAATTCATCAAATTCATCCTTTCAAAAACATTTCTCTGATCCTCTTTATTTTTCTGTTTTGTTTCCCCAGGATATGTTTGGAAACTGACATAGATTCAGAACTTTAGGTTAATGATGAACCGTACAATAATTATATGATATGGTATCTTCACGATGCCATAGAAGAACCTGTTTTTGTGGAACCAAAATTAGTTCTTCTGTGGCATCGCTTTATTTTTATTTATTTTTTTTATTTATTTTTTTTACAGTTTGAAGGCATTTCAGACTCATGTCAGGCTGCTCAAAGAAAAAGCATTGTTTTAGTGTCACCCCATAGTGTCACCTTATAAATAGCTTACACATCAACTCAAATAGTACACTCCCACCTTTGACACCACCCATTTCGTTTGCCTTTTTAAAGGCCGTCTTTGATCAGTGTCTCTGCTCGCAGGTGTTTCTGTGTGGACTGTCTGGATATATTAGTGGGAGCAGGAGCGGCTAACAGCGCTCGTGATCTGGACCCATGGCGCTGCTACATGTGTCAGCCTCTGCAGCAGTACGGCGTGTTAAAGAAACGCCACGACTGGAGCCTGAAACTACAAGAGTTTTTCGTCAATGACAATGGACAGGAGTTTGTGAGTCTCACATTAACCTTTGCACAGAGAGAAATACTCTGTTTGCGAACTAGATTTTTTTAGTTATACATAGTATTAACTTTCGTTTTCTTTCAGGAAAGCCCAAAGATTTACCCTGCGGTCCCAGCAGAGCAGAGACGTCCAATCAGAGTCCTTTCACTGTTTGATGGCATTGCCACAGGTATAATATGTGACTTGATATTATATAATAGAATAGCACATGAAAATAAATAAATGCATAGATAAAATGTATAAAACATACGTATACAAGAATTTTCTGAGTCTGTAAATAATATTTTTTTAAAAGTGGGTGATTTCAAATAATATCAAATTATAAATAATATCCTGTTATAGGCATTTTTGTTTATTTTAAGGCTTGTTTTGACTTATTTTTGAGAGCATCTTGAGGGAAGTTTGCTGAGGCCCTCTAGTGGGCCCCAGACCCCCATTGCATCATTGGTATTTTATCTAGTAACATATAAAATGAAGACACAAACAAAATAAAATTAAAGTTATATATATATACCCTTAATGCAATCAAGATGCAATTATATATATATAAGGTTGTGAGAAAACGTGATGCGTTTCAGATGTTTAGCAGCGGCAGCTCTACGACTCTGTGTATAAGCTGGCGTTCCTTTTATAAACAGCTGAGATGCGCATAAAATACTGTGCGATATATATCGCCCAGCCCTATTGGCTATAATGGTCAGTTGCATAGAGACATCAGTATTAGAGTGCAGATCGGGCCACATTTTTCTGTCCGAGCCCGGCCCGGCCCGGCCCGCGTCCGACAGAGCAGTAACCGAACCCGAGCCCGAAAGGCATTAAGATATTTATGTCCGAGCCCGATCCCAGCACTATCTAATTTTTTCTCATACTAATGACACATGCACTTTTTTTGTGTGGAAAGCCCGCTTTTATTAAGCAACTGTAGGAAGGTGTTCGGAAATGTCAACAGATGAGAGCATCCGAGCCCGACCCGACCCGTATCCATCCTCTAGTCTAAAAGTGCTGTACTGCATTTAATCAAACGCTTAATAACATTTGTTCTGTAAGTGTGTTGTGTATAGTGTGAATAGAGTCTGGACACACTGTATTCACCATGCTGTCTTTGTCATGTGACCTACAGCGTCAGCTGATGTTTCCTGAAATGTACAAATACGACAGCTTCTCTGGGATAGCATAAGGTTGGTTAGATGTGCACTTCAGTATTTCAGTGGAAGTTTTTGTTTATTGTTTTATTTATAAATTCTACATATTTGGATACACCAATGATTTGATGGCTTTTTGCACATTATAGTGGAGACCTTTTAGAGTAGTAGGAGATATTTTGAACATACGGAGTATATTGTATGAAAAAAAAACCTGCCTTAAACATGTCAGTTGCATTGCATTGTTTATGCAGAAAGCTCTCGGATTTCATCCTAAATATTATTTATATAGTAATATTAGTTGTGTCTTTAGCTTGTATAGTTTCAGAGGGACAAACAAGAATTCAGACTCTAGCTGACCTCCAGTTATTCTCTAGATATGTGCTACGGAGAGATTTTTCTTTTCGGCTTTAGCACGATGAAGGTTAAGGAATCTCCCCATGCTTGATATACCATAATATGATACATTAAAATAAAGCGCCCCGCTGAGATTTTCTTACATCTTCTTATCTTTGAGTCAAAAGCTGGTTACAGGTCAGCCATCTGTCTGGCCATGACATCTTTTCTTGTATGGCCATATATGCTGTGTCCCAATTACAGACCTAATTACTCATTGTCATGGGACACCGAGCCGAAAGAGGGCATGGCGTGAAGTAGGGCGTTCAAAATTGTCTTCTGACTTCTAGTTTTAGTGATGAGAAGGGTATTTTTTTTCTACATGTTTCGTAAATGACCTGCTTTCTGACCTGATCCTGGTTTTTGGAAGCGTATCAGAGCGCGCGGTTGGCCAGATCGGGATGCCGTTTCTGTGTTTTGATAAGTGTCTTTCAGCCACATTTAATTTTCGCTCTACTTGCCTGAGGAGGTCATGCTCCGTGATTCAACACATGGAACCAATGAAAAAGATTTAAGACGGTGAGCGGATGGATGAGATTAAGGAAGAATATGTCTGTCGTGAGACGGCCCGTGGCTGTGCAACAGCGTTCATGCAGACTCAGCACAGTGCCCAGCCTGGGACTTGTAAAACAGGGGCTTGGCGCTCTTCCCCAGGGCTTCGGTCTGGGATAGGAGGGTGGAAGGATAAGGGAAGCAGTGGTTGGTCCAAAGCAAACAGGAAGTCCTCCATTTGCAGGTGCAGATTATGTTATCTGCAAGGACCGGGGGCTTTTGATAGGTCTGTCAACCCTGGGAAACAACACCTAAAGCAGTCATCTGTTTTATTGCATTTTGTTTCCACGTATTTAGAAGGCGCTAAACTGGTAATGCAATCTTGTAATTTCTGAAGAACATTTTATAAATACACTATCATTCAAGTCAGAAAGAATACTTTTAATACTTGCATTCAGGAAGGATGCCTTGAATTGGGTTTAAAAAGGGACTTTTAAAGTAAAGACATTTATAATACAAATAGTTTTTATTTTACACAAATGCTGCTCTTTTGAAAATTGTTTTCATTAAAGAATCTGGAAAGAATGTGTTATAGTTTAGAGCAAAAATAATCTGATGTTAGACCTGTTTATTGCTTGACCAGTTACAGTTACTCTCAAAAACCCGCATCCTACAAAGTCAGCTACATTAGTTTATTTGGAGTTTAATCTTATAACCTTATTTGGTCAGATGATGTGGTCAGATAACTGTGCACACTGTACTTTGATATATGAACCTGTCAAATAATGCAGGCTCTGCAGAGAGGTAGTTATTGCAGGATGGGGCAAGATGACAAACCCTCATCCCAGGCAAGAGAGCAGCACGTGCAGTTGCTCGTTTCACAATCTAAACAAATACTGTACATGTCTGTGTAATTTCAAAGGTCAGATAAAATTTGAAAGACTTAGTTCAGACTGTTTAAATAAATGTACTAAAAGAAGAGATAAAACGAAAATAATTTCTTTTTAAAATACTTGCATTGAAAACTGCAATTGGTATGTGAAGGCCAGGCATATCGAAGATTAGTTGTGTAATCATTCATGAATTGTCGTCTTTTTGTGTGTGTTTGTTAATTTTGTGGGTCAGAAAAGTACATAAAGGTGCCATAGGATGCATTGATCAATTGTTCTCTGTCATAGATGGTGTGTGGCTTAGGTTTTCATGTCCATTTACAACCCTAGGATTTGTGCCTAGAATGGAACGGTCTGTTATTACCTTTTTCAGAAAGGGCAGGAATAATAATGTTGAGCTCTGCGCTGATTGGCTGATAAACATCCAAACTTCTGAGCCTGCATCAGACGAAAATACAGGTTTTGGGAGATTTTGCAAGAATGTTTAGTATCTATGGTAAGATCGCTGTGAGACACTAAGAAAGTTGTGAGTGAGGATGCGAACGCAGCCTCTGTGTTGCCAGATACAGCTGTTATAAGTGTTTTGGAACTTGTCTTTTCCACTTTTTTGATACTTGAAAATCTTAATAAAGTAGGACATTGCAGTTTAGAGTCAGCGATAACTTTTTCAAAATAATGTTGGTTTATTTTCATTTATCTTTTTTGTTTGTTTTAATAGCGATATCTGGCAACACTGCAATACTTTGGCTGTGCAAATCACATCACAGTTGGTGTTATGTAGGATTCGCCACTTTTTCATTGGTATTTTGCACACATAAGAAGGTGTTTGAGGCTCACGGTATGTCATTTCATCTAAAGAACTCTTCATATTCTACTATGCCAAGGTAAATACAGTATTCCATCCTATGGCACCTTTAAAATGGTCACACAAATCTATGACCGCACTTCAGGGAAAACGCAATATGTTTATTACATGGAATTTTTTTGTAGTCATGAAAGCATCTTTTGTGCCTCTTTGATGCTTCAGGAAAGGTAGCAAGACAGTATAGCGTCCTTATGACCCCTGTGAAGGGCGAGGGCTATATTAAGTTTTCCAAACTGTTCTGCTGAGGTTTCTTTCTATACGGTGTGCTGAGCATAATGATTATTCACCTGTGCCCTGAACGCAATGTCTCTGTGTGCTCAGGTGTGCACGCTCTGCTGGCTCAAGACCAAAGCTTGAGGTATGATATCAGCTGTCCTGCTCCTGGCAAAGGATGATTAAGAATAGTCGGTCTGGATGTTCATCTGACTTGCCTCAATTGTCCCCATTGTGGAAAAATAAACATATGTAATCAGAGCTCTCTGATTTCTACAAAATATATTAATGCCGTTGTAATTTTACACTCTCTATCTGAATGCCTAAGCATTGGGCTGAAGAGGACTTTTTTTTTTTTTTTTTTTTAGGTCAGGGGCTATCAAGCTTTTTGCCAGAGTTTCTTGGGCAGTAAGCCAACAAATACTTAGTCAAGTGGGTTCAATCGAGCAGAGTGAGTCTCTGACCCGCTGCTGTCCGGCAGATGTGAAAGATTAGACCTAGAGCGTTGCAGTCAACATTAACCATTTCAATCCGAGACACGAATATAATCAATGCATGAATCTGAATATTGCAAAAAAATTATTTCGCTAATAAAGCAGCGTTTGTATTTTCTTAAATAATTTAATTGCTGTTATATTTTACTTTTTCGTGACTTTGGCCAGTTACACAACATTTTTCGTTCCATTGACTTCCATTTGTATTCTAGCAAGGGCGGTGAAAGACAGGAGACGTTAGTTATTCCAAAGTTAAAATGTAGTGTTCATATAACAGGAAGAAGTGATTCTCAAATAGGGCCGTCAAAC
>JAUCMU010000080.1:16106842-16119982 GCA_032275025.1 Enteromius treurensis | reverse complement strand
CACAAGGTCAGGTTTGTTATCTGAAAAATGTGTTTTTAAATCTATATCTAAGATCCAAGATAAACACTGATAAACCTGACCTTGTGCACCTTCTAGGCCAGGAGACATCAATCTCTTTCTTCTGACAAATACATGCATTCATCTTGACTGTCTATAAAACTCTCTTAAGAGTAATTTCTCACCTCCGGAGCTTTCATTGTCTTCAAATGCACTTTTTACCATTCAGAACATCTATGACTGCACTAGGGTTGGGCTTTATTAGCTTTATTTTCCCCTTCAAAAAACTGTAGATGTACTGTCATACAGTAAAATGTTTAATAGCTTTATTTTCCCCTTCAAAAAAGGTCTGTGGGATGTGTGGTAGCTCATGGAGAAGAGCAGATTCACAGAGAAAGCCAAAGGGTTGGCAAAATGAGAGAATTCCTCCTGTCTGCTAGCCCAAGCTGAAGCGAGGAGAGCAGTGTGGGGTGAGAGGGTTCATTTGGACAAGGCCTGGTGACCGTGGTCAGAGAGGCACGGCCCGAGACGATTTGCCTTGCTTATTCCAGATGTGCCTTACAGGCATTGGCAGAACATTAAAGCTCGGCTGCCCATTCCTCAGCCACACCCTCTCAGAGCTAAAAGAGTGTGAGCACATCAGGTCTGCATACCAGAGGCTCTTTAGATCTTTGCAGTTTCAGCACAGTGTAACTTCAAAATCGTCCTTGCAGATCATTCCAGTATTATTCCAAATATTAGAGCATAGGAGGCCAAAACCAAACCCTACGTGGAAACTAGATTTCATCAGGAAAGAATGTGAGCTCACTGGATTTAGCTGTGCGACTTTGTGTGGCACCAAGGTAGTTTGGTGCGATGTGGACCAGAACACAAGGGAGAACCTGGAAGTGCTGCCTTGTGCTGGTGACCTGAACTTGCAGATCCTTTAGGAAGGTCAAAGAGGTCATGAGATCTCTTCAGTTCAGATCACTTTTTTTGTTGCGTGACAGGGCATCACTGTATGGCTCACCGTCCTCACTGAATTCAAATAAGATCTGACATGCTAAAGCGTTGTCCAGGTTTCCAGAAAGAACGGCTTAGTCAGACTTTGAAGATGATTCTGGCCCTTGAATGGCTGAGGAAAGGCATCTTTTCTCCTCATATCAAGATGTCCACATCTGTCTGAAAGGTTTAGGAGGCCAGGTGCGGCTTTTCCAAGAAGAATAGCAAATTTTCCTTAGAAATAAAAGGGGCTTTAGTGTAACTGGGTTGGCTGTTCTGAAATCTCAGACTGATCTGAACTCCTGGAGTCTGTCAGAAATTAAGCCACACCTTTTCCTCAGCTCTCTCTCCTCCCCTCGGCCAGACACTTTGCGTCCCGTTTTCTGTTTTTAATCTCTCCTCGCTGCATTCTCACCGTCTCACTGGGAGTCTAGTCCTCCTTCTACAGTAATATTCCTTTGCTCATTCATCTCTCTCTCTCTCCGTAGGCAGTCTGCTCCAGACAGCTTGAGTGCGACCTGGCAGCAGTTTTGTTTCCTGCTGACGTGGCTCTGCTATATCAGGGCTGCTGAAATCCCTCTCCCTCTCTCTGTCTTCCTCCCTCCATCTCCTTCACTTCCTGCTTCAGTAGCTGGCAGCCTATCCTTCACTCTCACAAAAAAAGTCCCACAGGCTTGCTTTCATTTGGATCTGGTGGCGTATGGAATGGAGTTGAGTATAGCTGGTGTGGTGCTGTGCCATGTCTGCCCCGCTGTGCTCCAGCTGAGGAGTCTGTGGTCTGTGCCGGAGCCAATGATGGACACAGCTCTCCGAAACATTCCGCTGATGCAAACTCTTCTGTGTGGAGACAGAATGAAGCCGTTTAACAGGACATTAAACCCCAAAATGAAAATTATACCGTATTCTATTGTCTTTCTGCTGCCTAGTTGTTTTGTCTAGTCATTTAATCGCTTTTTTAAACCACTATCTGTGAATATTAAATTCAGTGCTTTATTTTTAGCATCTTAAGCCTCAAAAAGACTAACACATATGGATTACTAATGCTCTCGGGAGCCCTAAATGGGACACAGTGATGGAAAATATGAATTGGAAAAATATACATGTCAATATTCACACAAGAAACTAAGAAAATATCTACTTTTGATTGGCTTAGCTCTTATGATTGTGCCAATGTAGTTTATGAACAACAATTTAAATATTATCTTTTTGTTTGTTTAGTTTACAATATTTTGAAAAACACAAACTGAATCTTTCATCCAGATCAAAACCAAGCTTGGATTATTGATCTAATCTGATTTAAAAACACTTTCTTTTGATCAACTGATTTGATCAGATTATATTTGAACAACTGGGCCCCACTTTTAAATTCCAAAATGAAGGTTTGTAGTTTTATAATTCACTTGTAGTACATTTTAGTTTTCATTGTAATATTGCCTGTTTATTATTTATCAGCCGTAACTTAATTTATTACAAGTATTAACTATAAAATGATTGGCGATAAAAACCTAATTAAAATGTTATCCTTGCATCTAAAGAAGTTTAAGTTTTTTTTAATTAATAATAATTTGACAAAATGATGTATTTATTGCCTTATTGTCCATAAAATCTGCAATTAAGGGTGCTTTCACACCTGTGGTTCGGTTCATTTGGTCTAGACCAAGGGCAACAAATGATACACTGTAGCATTTTTCTGCCGTTTTGGGTTCTTTTCACACCACACTGGTTGCTCTGGTCCGAACCAGTTGAAACGAACCAAAATGCAGTCATGTGACAACATCCACATCACTCCTTGGCCAGATGTGCCATTAAACGTATTTCGTAAACTGCTTTTTAATTGGTCACAATTAACGTGCGGGAAAATTCCAATGGAACTCCCGGAAATAAACAAAGCGAGGAGACAACAAGCCGGTAGACAACATGCCGCTATTTGGTATGGAGGGACGACTGCGCTGGCTGATTGTATCGCTGGTCATCGTATACTATATAGTTTGTATACATCACTTTAGACAAACTATACATTTCGAGAAAAGAAGCGCGGATGAAAAACAATGTTTTAATGCACTGGAAACAGCGAAGGCGCATCAGTCACTTCAGGAGGAGGCGTGAACAAATACTGTCAACAAATACATCCCATAATGCACCGCGCAGCTGACTACGGCAGCTGGATTAGTCCAAAAAGGCGCAGTACTTTTTGCAGTTGGGTCTGTTCGAGTTTGTATCATGTTCTCACCACAAACGAACCGCTCCAGTGCTCGTTTGAAAGCGTAACAAGACCACCTCTTCAAGGAGGTCTCGGTACGCTTTTTTGGTCCGCTTTTGGTGCGCACTCGGGTGCGAATGTTACATTCACACCTGCCTAAACGAACCGCACCAAGTAGGAAAACGAACTAGTGCGATTCAACCGAACTAGATGAGGTAGGTGTAAAAGCACCCTTAATGCCCGTCGGGCTTGGGTCGGGTTCGGTTACTGCTCTGTCGGACGCGGGCCGGGCTCGGGCAGAAAAATGCAGCCCGATCCGCACTCGAATTCCAATTAATCTCAAATCAAACTGCAGCTAGGTTATTGTAATTATAGGTAAAAACATACAGCTAACTAACACTATGAAAACATGAATATTTTTTATTGTATTTATATAATTCATGATTAGAATTATATTTATTGTCATTATTCCACAGATGTTGTATTAAACTGAAATAAAATGATTTATTTTGATACTGTGCCAAAGATTCTGCTGAAACACGATGCTTTGATATCTACATTAGTGTACGGTCACCATATTCCTTTACCATGGGTATTTAAGTGGTGTGCAAAAGTACTTAATACCATGGTATATACAAAAAGTGAGTCCTCAAGTTGAATTAAAGATTTGAGAGGTTATAATGTTTGAAATACGAAACAAAACTACACATTTATCCACTGATACCCTTATCAAGAACCAGGGGAAAACAAACAAGATTAATCTAAGCCCGGCTCATTGTTTAAATGACAGAAAAATGCCACGCATTCCCAGTGTAACAGACTGATGCTGAGTCTTACTTCCACTCTCTCAGCACAGCATTTTGCAGCTAATCTCTAACAGAGTATTATATAACTCAGTAATGCTATTCAGATACACACTCGTGTTTAAGAAAGAAGAAACTGTGAGGGAGAAAGAGATAAAAAGTTTTATAAAGGTGATGAAAAACCTCCTCATCAAACAAATCAGTGCTCCTCAGAGATAGGAGAGATCCCCCTGCTTCTCATGTCCTTAGAAAACACTCCAAGCACCACTGTAGTTTGAGAGATGCCAAAAATAATGCCATCGGCATTCCATCAGGTTGGCAGCAACCTTACAGTATTCAACCAGCTCTGTCAGCAGTTTGAGAAGTCTTCAACACCTTCAAATAATCAACAGCATAGCTGGCTCACATTCGGCATTCCAGAAGCAGCAAACAATATTCCCACATTCCATACTTCACACTTCACCAGCACCCAGGGTCCAGTTTTAGGGAGGTTTTCCATAGTTTCACCCTGGAGGAGTTCTATAAGTGGGTAGCAGGACCAAATCGCAAGCCTTGGAGACTGGGAAAATTACAATCCAAAAAATAGTTTGTTGAGTTAAATGACTAGGTGAGTCCCAAAGTCACTATAAACATAACATATATCATTAAACTCATTAACATAGAGGATATGAGCTAATATGAAAGTAATGGAAATGTACAACAGAGCAAATACTGTTGAAATGGTGTAAGGGATGAAATGTTTCGGCATATTACACAATGGCTGGAGTGAATCTAACAAGCAGGCCGAGGGCCGTGATATTCACAACAGCGATAAACAAGATGTTAATAAACAGCAAAGTGTTTCATTCTTAGACAAATCAGTGTATATACAGTGCACATGAACATTTTGTACCTAGATATTTTTCCACGGCAGCTCTGAATTCTGAATTATTCTCCAGTCCTGTGATTACCCGAAGGTGTGGTTTCACTAACAATTTTAACTAAGTGCTTCCTGAACCTTGACTGAATCTGATTGGGCGACTTGCAGCCGCTTACTGCTTTACACTTAAAGACTGAAACTATATTTGGGGATCTACCTGTATATACGTGTAGCTGAGGAGTAATAAAACTGGTCTATCAAGCCTGGAAAAGATTTACATTCTTGACATCCTCTCTTGGTCAACAATTATCTGTACTGTCGTCAATGGGTTGAGCTCCAGGAGGCTGTGGCTGAACCACCATCTGTTCAATCACCCGAGCGGCTAAATGGAAAATGAATCACAGCCTGCTTGGCACCCATGGTTACAACTCAACTGACCTTATCTGTACAAGCCATATTATAGACCATTCAGCTCAAGATTGTAAGTGAGATCAAAACTCTAGCAAAGAACAAAAGACAGGTCAGATCTTCAAACTATTTTGTGTGATTGTATATGCATTGAAAAGCACAATATTGATGTACGGACAGTATCTAAAATTAATAATGATAATAATAATATGCGCATCTTAAGCAGTGTTCAAGTCTTTAAGAAGCAGCCATTATCAAATCTTCAAGTTCAAATGGTACTATGCTAATTTGGAACTAAAGGAGCAGTTCTTATTATTAACGTAAAAATTAGTCCCAAAGTTCAGGACAAGGTCAAGGCCTAAGTTAACCTTTGCATGCATCTGAAAGGTCTCGAGATCCAGAACAAAGGATAAAGGCAGGAAATTGATGTTGAGCTCTGAAGCTAAACTGTTATCCAGGAAAGAGGAGAATTCCGGCAGGAACACTTCAACCCTCTTTACTTCTGCTACTCTAATCCTTTAAACCATAACCGCTTGGCCCTGATGCGAGACTCATAATAATCCTTTTAAATCATGGTTGGATGAGAGAGAAAGAGAGAGAACAAGTGAGGGAGACAGAACAAAAAACAAAGAGGAAGAAGAGCAAGAGTTACAGTATGTGACCTACCACTGCAGTGTATGTGTGCGTAACGTAACAAGTCATGTAGAAAGGAAGTTTCATTTAGAGATCAAAGAGTCTTAGCATTTGTATAATAGATTATTTTCAGCTTTTCTGTTCAAATCCCCCATCTGAACTTTTAAACTGATTTAAAAACATGAAAAGAGAGCCAAAGAAAAAAGCATAGCTTATATAGGCCCAGGTCTACTGTATGAACCAGTACTCGGAGAGAGGTCATCCATTTAAGAGTGAGAACTAAACAACACACCAAGACAATGACATAGTTCAGGTATCCACACACACACACACACACAAACACAATGCCTGTATGCTTTTTTACCATATACATGAATACTGTAGAAAAAAAGAGCATAAATGAACACTTACACACCTAAAGTATACATTATATACAGTACTTACACATTAAGTATATACTTCGGAACATATTGTTCTGAATTTGGGTCAAGATGTGGGACAAGTGTTCCATTCCACTTACATAAGAAAAATACACACAGATGACCTAAATATGCCTGGACTTAATATTGTTTTTTATGAAGACTACTCTGAAACAGTGCCTAGTGCCTGTGAATATCAGAAGATATTGAAGCACAAACCCATCATAATCATAAAGCTGCAAACAATTACACGGCACAATCGCTAACAGCACTATATAGTAGGCCCTGAGCTTGACCTACATTGTAGTCTGCACTGTCTAGAGATACAAAAACAGAGGCATAATTTAGCTTTGGTGTGTGGCCAAACAGAACAAGGTATGTACTTGAGAGACATGGTAGTTTGTCAGCCACGTCTTAAAAATATCTGAGCCGAATTTGGTGAGAACCAAAGTGTTTACAAAATAAAGTCATTTTTTTTGGCATGTCACAGGAAAAAATTGTATGAATAGGAACAGCATCTTTTTCACTGCTGGATTTCATTATTAAAATTGATGATGATCAGATTAAAACTGTAGAATGAGTTCAAAAAATCCAATTAAATTCAAAATGGCGGAGTAGCGTAATGCAGTTGTGTCTAAATGTAACTGCAGACAGACAAAAATGGTATCATTGGACTTCCTGGCTTTTTTTATTTCTTGCTATTAAACTACTAATGTTAGGGAAAGTTGCTTTTAAAGGGTTAGTTCACGCAAAAATATCATTAATTACCCACCCACAAAAATAACTTTATTTAACAGTTTCTTCTCTTCTGTGACAGTTTCTGTCGTGTGAAGCACTGATGTCACATGGACTATTTTAATGATGTCCTTACAACTTTTCTGGGCCTTGAATGTATCAGTTCTGTTGCCATCTATGCAGGGTCATATATCTCTTGGATTTAAAAATATCTTTATTTGTGTTCCAAAGATGATCAACGGTCTTACATGTTTGGAATGACATGAGGGTGAGTAAATAATGACAGAATGTTTTTATCTTTGGGTGTACTATTACTTTAAAAGTAATATATTAGAATATTATGTTTCTTCCTTACGCTGCGTTCCCAACAGATATGAATGAAGCGTTAAGCGTGAGTGATTTACATGTTAGTTCAATGCAAAGACGCGATTCGCGCGAAACGTTCAAGTTGAAAAATCTGAACTTTGGCGAAAATTCGCACCGTGCTAAGTAGGGATGCAATGGTTTTCTGTTCTTTATCGAACTGTTTGGTTCAGTAGACCCACGTGAGCCGTGATATTTCAGTAGCCTATTTGAGCCTATTAAACTTTCATTTTAATTAAAATTGCCATTTTCTGTGTATTAAGCGCACAGACAATCAGGTGATGGTCAGAAATTTCTCAAGACTATTGAGGTGTCGTTCTTGAACGATTCGTTCATTTTGAATGAATCTTTAATGTGACTCTGGAAGAACGAGTCGTCTCGTGGGAGTGATTCGTTCAGTCGCACACGGCTCGGGCTGCATAGGTTAAGCTTATGGGGCTGTCACGTGATGAACGAACGACTCGAGAGACGAACGAATCAATTCTGTTTCTGGCTCAGGCTGCACAGGTTAACATTTGAGCAGCAGCGGAAAAAAAAAAAATTACGACGCAAGTAAGCGCCACCACTTAGTGATACATTTTGTTATTGTTGTTTGTTCTGATGTTGTGTTTAGAAAACTGAAGTATTTTCTTGTTGCTGTCAATATTTATTTGAATAATATTTCATGTTTATATTTCACGTTATACTGCACTTTTTATATTGTCCGTTTTTGAAAGAGGGCAAAAATAAGTGTTCCTTTTTAAAAATAATTGTGGTGTTTTGACTTAATCTGTACCTTTTTTAACATTTAATATTGTCTCTGTACCTTGAGAAATTGAAATAGAAAGGGCAAATGACCTCCCGTATGTTAGAGCTCACAGTACTGTACAGTAATATTGATGTATACAAACCGAACCGTGGGCTCACTGTACCGTTGCATCCCTACTATGCACCAAGAGCTTGTAACACTCTAAAGAGAAAAATAACTTAAATTTAATATGACCCCTTTAAGATGCATCAGGTGGCAATCGTAAGATATGAAATCACAATTAGGGAAAAATTCACAACTGTGAGCTACTGTGTAACGTCGCAGTCATGAAGAATAAAATCACAGTAGTGCGCTACAAAGTTACAATTATGAGAAATAAACTATCATGGAAATTCAGATTTACTTTTTAAATATAAAGATGCGATGACTAGAAACAAACCATTATGGGATATAAAGTTGCAATTACGGAAAACAGCCACATTGTGATACTGTATGTAAAGTGGCAATTGTGATAAAGTAACTACGAAACTAAGTTACATTTACTACCAAGTTACTTTTTTACTCTAAAACAGAAACGAGTCTTCTAAAAATGATACCCCTCAAGACTGGTTGAATCTTCATTATTAGTGCTTTTTTCATGAATGATGATTTCTTCGCTGCTCCAGATGCTCAAGTTTATCCCAGAGAAGTGTGACGTGGACCTACTAGAGGAGCACAAACATGAGTTGGACCGCATGGCCAAGGCAGACCGCTTCCTTTATGAAATGAGCAGGTAGGACGGTTAATCATGTCGATGTGGTTATATGTGACGGGTCTTATTTGTTGGTCTATGCAAACCATTGTGATGCATCTTGAGTAAAAAGAAAAGTTAAAAATCCATCACGAGTGTGAAGAGACCCTAATTTGTTTAACCCTTTTCCGTACAATTCAACTGTTGTCACAAGGAGCTATATATTTAGTTAGATAAATGTGATGGCTTAACAAAGTTAGTCTTTGTCCGTTCTCCTCACTCTCTAAAAAGGAAGACATATTTAATAATAATTTTTAAAAATCATAAAACTAAATGTTGCTGCACACTACCCATAAGCCCCGTCTTTTTTTCATCTTGTGCTGTTCAGCTTCACAGTCCCACACAGTGGATTTCATGATGTTGACTGAGTACATAGTGTGTAAGGAATATCTCATCCGTGAAGGCCACCCACCACTGTACAGTGACTTTTTCAGATCTGTTTCGTTTTTCCACACACTCACGTAGTAAATGCGATTTCCTGTAGGAAGGAAGGAACAGGGTTATGAATCCTGGGTGACACATTGATCTGGTCGAGCTGAGGATCCCATTCAGCGTCAATATTTTCTGTAACTAAATAAGTACTATCTTATCGTAGATGTGCAGAGGAGCTTAGCCAAACAAAGCACAGGTGCCTTGGCTTGCTTGCATTGTTTATGAGACCCTAGTGAGTTTTTTTCTCCTCCGCTGTGGCTGATGTGTTTGGAGCATAGCGGATGGAAGACAAATCTTTCCAGGAATCGACTGGGTTGTCCGATTTTAGTCTCTAGGGGTGTGTTCGGGTCCTTGGCAAGTGCGGTAACCACGGTGATTGTCCCCAACACAAGAGTGCTGAATGCAACACAGCAGAGTCAGGTTCAGAACAGTTTGTTCTTTATTCAGTGGAACCATTAACGCTGTGTATACAGATCATGTGCGTTTTATTGTGTCATATGCAAGACAATAAAGCTCTACCGCTCATTTAGAGACTATTATGGGTGATGTACTGTAGCATGCAATGCTTTTAATGGAGCTTGCTTTTATATTGTTAATGTACTCTTTCTCTTTCCCTATCCCAATCTCTTCCTTTGTCCTTAACACAGAATAAACCATTACCAGCAGAGGTTACAGTCTTTGTATTTCAAAAAGAAGTTTGCTGAGAGGATTGCAGAAATTAAACCAAAAGTTGAAGGTTGGAGCATGTGCACTTTAAACACATTTGTTTTGCAAATATCAGTTGATAATTTTTAAAGCTTTGTATGTTTTTTTTTTTTTTTTTTTTTTTTTACATTTATTTGCTTTTTTAATTTTTATATATTTATTGACTTGTTTTAAGTCAACTTTTTGTATCTCAATCAGAACAGGAAATGAAACCATAGAAATATATCAGCAGGGACAATACACTAGGAAAAAAAATGTAATATCTAAAAATAATAATAGCAACAACATAATTGAAAAATTTGGGGGTCAAATATCTTTTTCTTTCATTCAGTAAGAGTGCATAAATTTAAATAAAAGTGAAAGGCAACGATTAATTGTGATTATTCGCATCCAAAATAAAAGTTTTTTTTTGACCGTAACAAAAAAAAAAATCTACTTCAAATAAATGCTGTTCGTTTGAACATTTTATTTATCAAAGAATCCCGATAAATTGTATCACTGTTTCCACAAAAATATAAGTTAAATATACATTTATTTAATATTACTATTTAATTGCATTTTTTTTTAAATCAAATAAATAAGAACTACTGCATTAAAGTGCAGAATATTCTGATTTAGATTGATTAAAATAATTACAAATTATTAAGATTTTATATTAAAATGCTGTATTAAAATAATATTTTATAAAAGTATATTAGCAAAAAAAAAAAAAAAGGAAATTGTGAAATAGTACTTAATTTAAAACTGTAATTTAAAAAATATATATATTTTATTCTTGTGATAGCAAAGCTGTATTTTCAGCATCATTACTTCAGTGTCACATGATCCTTCAGAAATCATCGTAGTATGCTTATTTGCTGCTCAATAAATTAAATTGATAAAAAAATAAATTATATAAAAGGTTATGTCAAATAAATGCAGTTTTTTGACATTTGCATTCATCAAAGAATTCTGAAATAATGTTAAAAAATATTAAGCAGCAACAACTATTTGTAACATTGATGATGATAATAAGAACCATTATTAATAACTGAGCACCAATTCATCATATTTAAACAAAGTGTGACACTGGAGTAATGGCTACTGAAAATCCAGCTTTGCCTTCACAGAAATAAATTACATTTTAAAGTATAAACAAATATAAAATAGTTTAAAATTGTAATAATATTTACATTATGGATCTCACAATTAACAGACTACTATACTGATGTTCTATCGCTTAAATCTGCTAATGATTACAGTATTGTTACAGACAGTATAGTTCATGAGCATAAAACATTTCAGGCTTGTTTTGCCTTGTGTTTTCCTGCCAGCTCTGTCTAAGGCCTCAAAAGAGGTGCTGCACAGCAGAAATCTCAAGCAGCTGCTGGAGGTGGTTCTGGCGTTCGGCAACTACATGAACAAAGGACAGAGAGGCAACGCTTACGGCTTCAAAATCTCCTCACTCAACAAGATTGCAGACACCAAGTCCAGCATCGACAAGTGAGAAGATGTGGAAACAATACAAACAAGCCAGTTATTTCCAGATTCTAAATTCATACATGTATTGTGGTCCTTGTCCCATCGCAGGAACATCACGCTCCTACACTACCTGATCACCATTCTGGAGAAGAAGTACTCCAAAGTCACGGTCTTCTCCGAGGAGCTGCAGAACGTGCCGGAAGCTGCAAAAGTAAAGTAGGTATATCTGCGGCGCTGCTGGCGTGCGCTTCTATCGTCAGCTTTACGATTTACAGGCCTTAAGGGTCTACTTGTGCTAAATGGATTTTGGAAATAGTTTTTGCGGTGTCCCTCCCGCCCACCGCTGGGCTTAAATCCATGCTGTGGGTCATGCAAGCTTTTGGTAACTCACATATGCAGAGCAAAACCCTAAATTATAGCCAGAGGAAATGGGGCCCTCTCCTGGCTCCTGGGTGCTGAAATATATAAGTGGAAGAGAGATACATGCGTACCACCGTGGCTGAAAGAGCTCCACTCGATGACCTCTCGAGATCTGCGTGCTGCTGTGAAGTGTGTGCCAGCAAATTTGGGCCAAATTGTGAGTGATACGCTCGTGACACTTTCACCCTTTAGTAAATAGTTTCTCATTTTGAGTCATTGCCTTAAAGGGGCTACAGTAGAATGGCCACTAAACTGCTTTTTAGTCGTTCCAACGAGACTAATCTAATCATGCTCGGTCCACCAGGGAAGTCACAAGACCGTGATCTCATTTGAGAGGATTGAAAGAATGAAATAAAGGACTCTTGTTTGGTCTATAAGTCTGTGTCATTTATTTAGCAAATAAAAATATGTACCAGGGTCACAAGGTACAGTGAGTTTGAGTGGCAGACAGGTTTTTCCATAATCGCGTCTCTATGTGCTTCGACGGTTCAGTTTGTTACAAAGGCCTGTTTGTGTGGAGGGATGGAATAAAGGCTGCACAGATTGAACACAAGCGGCTACCAGTCCAACTGAGGTCATTTGTGTTGCTAAGAATAGCTTGGCTTGGCGTGCACAAGCATTATATGCAGTATCTAACTAATGGAGTCACTTTAGTGCTATCACAGGGGTTAAAGTTCAGATAGATGCCTGTTGGACATATCTATGCTTCTTATCAGTGTGACCTGTTTGGATCAAGGCTAAAAATGGCCAAGCTGTGTGGATAATGGACATTTTTGTTACATGGCCAAATATTTAAAAAGGGCCCCTTTACAGCCGACTTTGATTGAGAGAAGTAGTTTATATAAAAAATATTGAATAATTAAATTGAGATAACAAAATATAAAATCAGTAATTAAAAACTTTTTTTTTTTTTTAAATATATATATATATAAATTTTATTTAAATTTCAGCATTTATATTATTAAAATCATGGGTTTATAAAAAATATATATATTATATGTGCGGCCGCGAAGGAAAAAAATAAAATAAATTTAGAGCCTGCGCATGCGGTTTAATATTTTCGTGTCAATTTATTTTACCTACCAATCATATGAGAGGAACGCAGCTTTATCTAACATTACAAGCCTATCAGAAGCAGAGAAGGGCGGGTCCTTGGAACACGGTATGATTGACAACCCTACGTCAA
>JAUCMU010000080.1:16074618-16089419 GCA_032275025.1 Enteromius treurensis | reverse complement strand
ACTTGCTTTTGAGCAATGAACTATCCATTTTGAGCAAGTGACATGCTTTTGCAGGTTATCAACTAGGTTTTGCAGTTCGCACTAATAGTTTTGAGACTATTACTGTAGTTTACTTTTGTGCAAATTTAAATGCTGTTGTGAGAAATGCAGCAAAACAACTGAGAAAAACTGTAATAATCCCTACTGTACATTATGATCAACATTCCTCCCGCACACAAATACACACATACACGAACACACAAGAAAAAAACAAGAGAATCTGAAAAAGGGAAGTGAAAGATAAAAAGATGCCCTAAAGGGCTACAGTGATAGCAATGCTGTCTCAACAGGTGTTATGGAATTTGGCGAGTGTAATTTGCATGTGATGTGCATGTGTTAAAAGGCTCATTTGCTCCATTACGTTGAGCCATTAACTGAAACAGGTGGCTGTTAATGATAAAAAAAAAAAAAACATTGAAGAAACAGACAGGTACTGTAGCTTTCTAGGAGCATCCAGGCACTGGTAGATCTCTTTAATTATTACCATACTTATCCTCATGGAGATAAACAAAACAATTTTCCAAAACAAATTAAATATATTTATACAGTATAGTCATGCACCTCACTGGATGCCTTTTCTGGTAATAATAAGACGAAGCAAACATAGGGGCTACAAGCCCATCTGAATTGTTTTTGAATTAACAGTGTATTGCAATGGAAAGCAAATAGCACAGACGAACACACATGGCACTCCCTTGTGAAAATGATTTCTGAAATATGCAGTATTTTTAGGGGCACTAAGCAATGTTGTATTATGAAGCTGTACTGTAATGTTTAATGGAAGACTAACTTACAGTACTGCTTGCTTCATATAGTACTTTTTTCTAAGTATTATATAAGGCGGTATAAAATATGTGATGATAAATGTGTGAAAAATGTGTGAAAAAAAGTGGTTTTATCCTGATACCTTGCTGTAATAATTCCAACATTTATCTTTGAATCTTTTAGCACACACACACAACAAAGCACAGTGATTACAATTATTTGCTCTAAAATAATATTTTTTACTATTTTAAAACATTATACATATATAAAAGTATATATATATATATATATATATATATACTTTTTAGTACTAATTAATCTAATAGCCTAATTTTTTAGTAGTATACTTAATAGCAGTCATTATCTCAAGATATACATCAGAGTACGATACGGTAAATGTAAAATTACTCAAAAAGTAAACATATGTTTTATTTAAATGAGCTTTCAATGGCTTTACTGTGCCCACCAGGGATAGTTTCGCAAAGCTACAAATTGATTTCCTGACATCAACTAATCTAATCATAAGCAACTATCACAAAAGAGAAAAGAAAAACTGAAGAGAGAAGAAAGTACGCACTCATTGTTTACAAACGCATATTTGTCGATGGTCTCAACGACAGATTTAAAGGTGATCTTGGAGGTCAGAGTGTAACCGTGTTGGACCATAGGCTCCCCATCTGGACCATCCCAACAGTCCACTGTAACATAAAGTGTAGTCACAAACAATTTTCTAAAATAAATTACAGCCATTGGAAAAAAATGTATCTACAAGTGTTATCTCTTACCCTCCACACAGCGACACCCAGCCTGCAGAACCCAAGCATACATGTCCGTCTTGGAATGGGACAGCAGCTGATCTCCAGTCAGGTAGGTGTTGTGGGAAGAGGCAATGAAATAGTTACACAGAGACTGATCCATGTCTTGATTGACTTCGTTGTGCTGAGGGTTGAACACATCACAGACTGGGCTCCTCATGTAGTTGGTGAACCCTAGATAGGGAAAACAGACCCAAAACAGTTGTAATTTTTTTATTTGTTCGAGCTGTATATTATATAGTGCTACACAATTAAAACAAGTCAAAAACAAAACATGCTACATGTCTTTTAAAAGCTTAAGATTCATGCAAATGAATAATGGTGCACTGCTAAAATATCAACTGTGATGACAAAATTGCAGAACTGGAGAGATCATTCCAGCGACTTTTTAAAAGCCTAAATGTCTTGCTCTTTTTCAAAAAGGCAGTTTCTAACAATACTTTAACAATACAGATTGTAGCAAAGCACTAAACATTATCAAATAGGAGAACAGAGTGATGGTTATGTATTATGACGAGATTAATGCAGAGACAGTCTCTGTCATCAAAAACGATGATGATCATTAGAAATTAAGTGCCCCCAAAAAGAGAGTTGTGTGCCAGTGGTATGCAGCAGATGTGTGCTGAATACATTAGTTTCAGTTTGACAAGCAAAAAGTCACTGAGGAACACATCATACATTCAATAATGGAAGCGGCACACACACATAAACCAAAAAACCTTTGATAATTTACAAAAAAATACAATGTATAAAAAGGACAGACATGCCCTGTTTGCATTTGGTATTAAGATGTGTTTTCCACAATCCAATCACATGCGGACAATGCTACAGTACATACAGGTGTAAATTGGATCTGAAATGTTTTGAGCTTGTCAACTTGTTTTCACAGTGTAGGTGCTTCTGCGGTCAAATGTGTATGAACAGCCACTCAAGCCTGCCTGCTCTCTGCCTACTGACCTCATTTTTAAACAGAAGGGATTCAACTGCCGGTTGAAATCGTAAGTTTGGTTTGAAGATTAAAAATATGTAAAAAGCACAATGTTCTTCTACTAGTGCTGACTCTAGCACAAACCACAGCATTCGGCATAGTTTTGTGATTATCTGAGTGGCTAGAACAAAAGCCGATGCCCACTGTGTCATATTCTGTTATTTGTTTCCTACAAATGTAAAGTGCACACGCTTATTTCACAATATTAGAATGGAAGATCAGAAAAAGCTCATACATACACTTGCCTATGGATAAAAAGAGAGAGAATAAAAACAGAAATATGTCTCCCTCCTCTACCTGATCAGACAGACAGACAGACAGAGACAGACAGAGACAGACAGACAGACAGAGACAGACAGACAGACAGACAGACAGACAGTTCATTGTGTGTCTTGGCCAGAGGATTATTTAGGGCTCACACACAGCATTTCAGGGTCAATCAGTTCCAACAGCTTTGCTCTAACAGGATACCAAGCTGAACTGAGCCCCTGTGTCTTATTTAGCATAAGGGAAAAGGGGGTGGCCAGTGCTTCACTGTGAGTGGACAGTGTTCATGGACCCAATCAATAAAGCTCCAAAAAGATGAAATTTCACGTTCGTAAGGTTGGTCTAGACCAGGGGTGTCAAACTCAGTTCCTGGAGTGCCGGAGCCCTGCAGAGTTTAGTTCCAACCCTGCTCCAACACACGTAATACACAGTTTTGAAGAACTAAATTAGTTGGATCAGGTGTGTTTAATTAGGGTTGCATCTAAACTCTGCAGGGCTGTGGCCCTCCAGGAATTGAGTTTGACACCCCTGCTTTAATGTGGATTTGAATTATGTGCATATCTTTGTTTGCTCGTGATGTTTTCTTAGGTCTTGGTTGAGGACTTAAGCCAGCACTTGAACACCCTTCATCACTACCATAACACAGATGATGAAGTGCCAGTCGAGAAGCTGGAGGAGATCAAGAGACGGTTGGAAAACAAAATCTATTCAATGCTTCCTGCTGAAAAGACCAGCATCTGTGTTGTTTAGAACATGCTGGTATGTCCATAAGTAGTAACAAGACTGACCAGTTTGCTGTTCAAAAGATGGTCTTTTCAGCAGGTGCATCCTTCAGCTTTTTAGAACTTTGCCTTTTTCAATATATCTAGGTTTTTTTGCTAATGTTCCTCATTCTCCTCGATAGTTTCACCAGTGCCAGAGTGACAGCCAAGTACCACGGCATCAAGCTAAAATACAGAGAGCAGATGCACCAGGTTTATGACCTGCTGGGACGTCTGAAGTCTAAGCTGAGCTTGTGGAGAGGGCCTTACGGCTCCCAGGAGTCTGTGCACGATCTGCTACAGGATTGGCATGTATGTGACCCTCAATTTTTTTTTTTAGAATAGCATTTTTGATTTACGCAAAATAAAGTCTGTGGTTAACATTACTTCAAGTTTATTCAGCATAAATTGCATGCAATCAGCTCTCAAAAGTGAATTTTGAAAACGTTGATTTAAAATGACAACTTGCATGCCTTTTTAACTGGTTATTGACAGTTTCTGCATTTAGTAAAGCATATCTAACTTAGTAGCACTTAGTATGCACTTAGTAGTGAAGCCATACCTAAACAGGCTTTGAACAATAAAGCTTTGCAGAGATGAGACAATTGTGTTGGACTGTTGAGTAGTTAAATGTCCCTGACAACCTAAAACATAATTAATTGTAAGCAATGCCTATTTGCCATTTAGGATACTGTTGACAAGCAAGGTCTGGTGTGGCTGTTGAAAGAAGCACTTCATAAGCTGAAGGACACAGCTGTCAGCTATACCAACAAAGCAGCTCTGGGTAAGTCTATATTGTTGGCAGTTCTGTTATACTTCATTTTTATTAAGCCAGTACTTTTATCGGATTTACCCTTTCTCTGTTTCTTTTCTAGCAGATGACTCACCTGTGGTAAACAGACAGGTAAAGGAGGCCGATAGTGAGACAGGGGTCAGTACGGAAGCTGCAGAAGCAGTAAGGTCCACCATGGAGCGTGTTCTGTCTGCATGGGAGTCCTACAAAGACTGCCTGTATCTATTGCAGGTCTGGCTGGGGCAGGAGAAACAATCAGAGGCTCAAGAGGTACTATAAAGCGTTTGTCATTTAAGGGGTCATATGATGCAATTTATAATGTTCCTTTCTATTTGGAGTGTTACAAGCTGTTAGTGCATAGATAAGATCCATGAAGTTGCAAAGATTTAAGTTTCAAAACCAAAGAGATGTTCTTAATAAAAGTTATGACTCGTCCACGCCCCCTCAAAACGACTTGTTTAAACACAACCCCAATTTTCTACATCACAGACTGGGTTTATTTGAATGTTTATGCAAAGAAAGAAGGCGGAAGTATTATTCCAGCTGTACTGTTGCTACTTTGTGCTTCCAAAAGAGGACATAACTAGAAATCAGTGGTTGAGTTGTTTTCACAACACTGTTTCAGAATAGTTCAACACAAATATTAGCATGTGTTCAGCGCATTTATGGAGAAATGATTCCTTAAACCTGGAAAGTAGCCTGTGCTGGCTGTGCACAGAGACTATAAAATGGAGCAATTGTAGCTATGCAATGACAGTTTGGTGCTTCTCACTCACAACCTTTAAGTAAGTTTTCTTATTTAAAAAAAAAAAAAAACCCTGCTACTTACTATTCAAATGCGAGTTTTGTGAAGTGAAGGGTAGTGCTTGACGTTTGTCGTTACTCCGATCACAAATGCAGACATGGTGTTTGAGGCGTGATGCAATGCCACATGTAAAAAGACTGTATTAAGTCATGATAAGCAGTAATTATGTCAACACAGGATGCAACAAATGCCTCGTTTGTAATGTTTTATTGTTTTGGTGTCATAGCGCCGGGAGGCAGCATCAAGTAAGGGGCATAACATTTCCGCCACATGTTTGCGGTAGTCTGCCACAGTGCACTGGAAAGCTGGCCAATCAGAGCACACCTCGCTTTTTGAGAACGATGAGCCTTGTACAAATCGAACCCTTTCAGGAGACAGGATTTAGAGGAGAAACACAGTATGGAAAATATAAACACCTTAAACCACATAAACACATTGCATTACACCAAATACACAAAATAATGGTAATTTTAGCAACGTCATATGACCCCTTTAAGATACAGGATACAAAGTATACAGTGACTCAAAACGTGTTTGAACACCAGTGATGCACTTGAAAAGTATGACTGTCGAGTATAGATCTTAATATCAAAGCAGTTGTGTTTATATTAGATGTTTTGATGTTTGTACGCAGTCGCTTTTTTCAGAGGTTCATTTGTTAATTGTCTCGTGATCTCTTTCAAAATGCAGCACAAGCATTTTTCCTCCAGCTTGAACGAGTGGAGATCACGTCAAGCCCAGCTGAACGAGGCGGGAAACTTTCTCATTGAGATGAGTGACGCCTCCACCAGCCACTCTCTGACTGAAGAGCTCCGCAAACTGAACATGCAGTGGGCCGACTTCATAAAAAGGACCAAGTTTGTGAGTTTGTTGATAGAACACTAGTTTTTAGCAAGGCCAAAGATTTACAGAAATTAAAAGAAATGGCACCATATCATCATAGGTTATAATCTGAAAGATTCAAAACAAGGGGAGAAAACCACAGGCAATATCTCTCATCAGAAAAAAATATTTTTTATATGCAGGTGTTTTACAAAATATGCAAATAAAAAGCTAAATATATCCCGTTGTTAAAGACAAATATTGCAAAATAAAGTTTCATAGCTGGTAAGAAATATTTATGGTTGGTGCATTTACTCAATTCATTCACGAGTAGGCGTGGCAAAGAGTTTATTTTGGTTCATTGTTATTTTTTCAATTTGAACTTGTTCAACTGGATTTAATAAAGGGTTTTTGCCAAGACCCAGCCTGTTCTGATTCTCTATGTAAGTTGCATAACTTGTTGGTGGATCTTTGCTACTGTTTTTCAGTTTCTTTGAGTAATACACTGACAAGCTGGTACTTCAGCCTATTGTGTTTCAAAACCACAGAAGCATTCTGTTTCATCATCTGTGCTTACTGTTCATCAAAGCATGTGATTTGTTCTTGTTCTTTGTCTTTTAACATTCTACACCCTTAAAACGATGTTATTGTTTAACAGTAAGGTGCTTATTCTGTTGTAAATGGCATGTTTTCAGGCATTGGCCCCTCAACCCACATCTGCAGTCCCAGGTGTCCAAGCTTCCCTGATGCAGGAAGCCAGCTGGGTGCTTCGAGAGACCATTGAGGTGTCATCTGGACCTCTGCGTATTTACAGAAAGAAAATCCAGGTACACTGATCTTTCTGCCATAGCCGTAGTACTTCTTATTGTTTGTATTGTTATATTAGATCTTCCTTATGTGTCTTTCTTAATTTTTTGCATTTTCTTTGCTGTTTCTCAGTCATTTTCTTTTTCACTCTCTGCAATGTTGTTTATCCTTGTCTTTCTTTCTTTATTTGATTTAGGGCATAATTAAGAAGATGTCTGAGTTCAATCGGAAGTCTTTGTCTTCATCTCCAGACTGCAAAGAGGAAACTCTTCAGAAACTCAGACAAACTCTTCCAGAGGTCAGGCAATATTTAGGTTAAACATACATGGATTGTAGATATGAGAGACAGACAAAAATACAAATTTTGAGGAATCTTTATGATTCATTGAGTTTGTGAGACAACAAATCAGTCTTTTGAGTCAATTATTGGTAACTCTTTAGAATCGGTAACACTTGTTAACTATTAACTACAACTTTTCCTTTTCCCTGTTTTGCTAGACTGTCTCTCATTCATTTGCCTTCGACAGAATTTAGTGTGCAGTTGTAGCTACATGCTGTCAAGGTTTTTCAGTACTGCCTCCTATGCTGGAGTGTCTACCAACGTTTTCAATACTGTGTATTTAATGAGAATAGTTGATTTAACTAGGAACTGAACAACTCTGTGGACATGTTTCTTGGCAGATGCTTGAGACTTTGACCCAGGTGGATCAGATGTGTGAGAGACTCCAGAAAGCCGCATCTCTTCTCGAGGGCAGGCTGGCTGAGCTTGAAAACTGGAGTACGGAAGCCCAAGAGATCTGCCACCACCTAAAAGAAAGGCAGCATAAGGTCCACAGGGGGCCACATCCCAGGGCTAAAGTGAGTACAATTAACTGAGTTATTAAGATTTGGTTGATTAAAACAGTGCTTTCACATTGTTGTCTCTTTCTATTCCCATTTGCAGGCACTGATCTCCAGAGGTCTGCAGTTGGAAGGACAGGTGGTGACAGAGGGTGAAGACCTGCAGGTGCTTGTGACGTCGGTGCAAAAGAACTCCTCCCTTCCTTACCTCAGCACATCGGCAATACAAGACCGACTGAAACGGACTGTCTTAAACTGTCAGGTGAGTTTTATCGCAGACCAATATCAGCTAAGGAATGCTCAAAATCATGATGTGGCGACCTCTCACAGCCTTCTGTATGTCCGTTAGGAGGTTACTGAGATGCTCGGTTCTCATGGAGTGAAGCGTGAAGGACAGTCTGTAATTGGGCAGCCTGCTTCCAAGGTTTTTGTGGAGGCACATTCTCAGCCTGAATCCCAAACTAGAGTTATTCAACACCATCAGGATCAAACGTTTTTCCAAAGCAGCCAACTTTCTCTGGAGAGCCCAGTAGAACCTCAAAACCAAGAACTCCATTCTTCTCAGCTGCTGTCACAGTTGGAAGCCACCCGTGGCATACAGCCCCAATTGCTCCCCCAGATTCATGAAAAATCTCCAAAAGCCCAAAGCAAAGCTATATGCCAAGTACAGCACACAGAACTCGAACAGCCTTTACTGTCATCTGTCGTTGGAAGGAAGGTTCAGTTGAAACTCCAAACTCACGTTCAACTGATCTCTGCAGACTCAAGCTTATCCAGTGACTTTGGACCATCAGGGCAACAAATTGTTTCTGGAAACTCAAGCCGATCCAGTGGTTTTAGACCATTGGACTCCCTTCAGGTTATATCTGTAGACTCAAGCCAAAGCGGTGGCATTGAACAATCGAACACCCTGCAGTCTCTATCTTCAACTGCGTCCAGCTCAAACATGTTGCTTGCATCTGCTGCCACAACTCAACAAAGAATCCCAGTCGAGCAGCATCTTGATTCCCCACCTATTTGGCATCCACAAACCTCCATGGTGACATCACACCAAAGACAAATGGTTCTGGCTAAAAGTCACAGTTTTCCAAAGCCCCATGAGCCTATTATCTCACTTGCATCCTGCCCAAGCACTACACCAGTTAAAGTGACTCAACAAACAACGGCTATCGAACAAAACGTTGGTTCACCACCGAAAAGACATCCTCAGACTTCTGTGATGGCCCCCCACCAAAGGCGAAAGGTTTTATCCAAAAGTCACAGCTTTCCACAGCCATCAGAGGCTTCAGGTGTTCCCCATGTCCCAGTACAGAACGAGGTGTATGCTAGAGCTCAGGCTTTGGCCAAGAGCAGACTGGATAAAGCAAAACAGCACCTGCATGAACACATACAAGATGTCATCACAGTGATCAGCACCAGAGGCAAATCTAAAAAGCAAGCCAAGAAAAAACAGGTAAGGCCATTTCAGTTTTCAGAGTTTTAATCCAATAATTATTTAATCAAATAACTGTTTAACATATGGTTGGTCAAAATGCATACACAGAAGCTGTTAATGACTGCTGATGTCTTTTTTTTTTCTATAGGCAGTGTTACGTCTTCTCAGGCCTTCAGTGTTGGAGGCGTTTCTAGAAGCTGTGAAGGGAATGGGTGAATTCTGCTCCGAAGCCCAGCTCAGAGACATGGACCTCCTCTCTCAGTCAGCCAGGGTCCAATGGGAGGTAAGAATAAAATCATGGTCTTTCTAGCTTTAGTGTATGCTACTCAGTACTGGGTAGATCGGCTGGCACTCTGGATGGACAAATGCCACCATGGTCCTTATATGACCTTGTCCAAGCATTAATGATTAAATCATAGCATCTTTTAACAGCCCGTCCTGTTATTTAGATAGTGTGTATGTGCAGGTAACACATTCCTTAATCTACATGCCTCTGCATGTGAACATAACTGCATTAAGTCCAACCGAGTCTCTTCTTTGCTCAGTACTTGTACTCGTTATTAAACCTTATCCAGTAGTTTATTTAAACATCGGTTTTATCATTTTATAATGGTTAAATCCTCAACAGTTAAATTTGGTGTAACTTTGATCATTTATTGACTGCATGCATGTTTTGGTGGTTAGATATAGATTTGTTTTCTTTTTAGCTATAAAATCATATTTTGCATTCATATCTCTTATCACCACCAATTAGCCAAGTTACCAGTAATGGGAACTACCGTTAGCGTAAATCTTGATGCTCATGCCAAAACCACAACTTTAATTTTTTTTTTTGTGGTAGTCAGATTTCAATTTGATTTATATAAATAAAAATATGTTTCGTTATATCATTATTGACGAGTTTGTTTTGGGTTTAAACCTCAGGTATGTGCCACAGTAGCCGAGCGTCCAGTGCATCTTGAAGCCTTGAGAAGAATTACAGAGAGTCTGCAGCCCATAGGGAGTGTTCTTCTCAGCACCACCCATCTGAGAACAGACACAAATAGGGTGGAGAGCATTCAACGCCCCACAGACTCCACTAGTGGCTTGGCACCATGCCAAGATGGGTACGCAAAAAGTGGAAATGTTGGGAATATATAATGGAAATATCTATAATAGTAAACTACTAATATATATCGATAAAGTACAAGTTTTAGAAGAAAAAAATATATATATGTATTTTGTTAAATGTTTAATACTCTTTAATACTCTAAGCTCACATGTACCAGCAGTGTTTTTTAAGTAACTTACAGTACACCACTGTTCTAATGACTGAGGTCTAAAAATTGTGTTTCAAAAGAAATTATTGCTTTTATTAAACAAGAATACATTAAATGGATTTAAAGTGACAGTAAATACATGAATAGTAGGACAAATCTATTTCAAGTACTGTAAAATATGTACAATAATTTTTCTAGAGCAAATCAGGATTTTTGAATGATTTCTGAAGAATTAGACACGTTATTTTAAATTGTAAAAATACTTCACAATATTACTGTTTTTACTGTATTTTTTGTCTTCAGTACAGTCTTAGTGAGTATAGTAAAAATTACAAGTATTGACAACCCTAGATTTTAAATATTATAAATGTTTTTGAACTCTGGCTCTTCTTATAGTTAGACTAAACCTTTCCATCTGAAGTGGTCTTTTATATATTTGTGTTTGTGTGTAGTAAATATCTTACAGTCACAGTATATACACAACCTGTTTTCTTAAGTGTTAGAATCAGTGTATATTAATTATAGCTAACTTTACATAAATGTCTGTGGTTCTGTATGTCATTAGCATAATTAAGTAAACATGTGCACGTGTTTTCACAGCAGGGGGGGAGCAGTCAAGGATTGTGTCCTACTGAGAAAGTCTGTACTGGTGGATGACTTGAGCCGCATCCACTCACAGGTACATGCGATCATATGCCGTGTGTGCGCCATCTTTTATTTTTTATTTTTTAATCCCTTTTTGATCAGTGCAGTATTTTAAGTATCATTGCAGTATCATAAAGAGTATTTTATCATTATCCTTTCTCAGTCTCTGACACCAGCATGATTTTACAATGGCAGGTACATTCCGTGAGCATCTGTGAGCTCTGTACCTGCCCAGTGATAACATGGCACGTTTTCGTAGCGTGGTCGTGTTTGCTTGTAGCCAAGCATGGAGATAAACCTTATGAGAACTTCTTAGCTCTGATTGGATGTTCCTGACCTTCTTAAGCACATAGGACAGCTCAGAGGAGTTAATCTGCTGAGATTGGCTAGAACCGCTGAGGAGTGTATTCGCTTGTTCTGGGGTCGTTTGACCCTTGCTTTTAATGACCCCTGCTTGCATTCTCTCTAATAGGCTGTTGTTCAGACCAACATCGTGGAGATAAAACAGATACCAGAGAGGACCGTCATCCATCCCTGTTCAGCACAGGAAAAGGTTACGGCACAGGAAACTCGGAGCAGGTGAACATTTTTGATACAATTTATTTTGTCAATACTGCATAAACTTCTACCGTACCCTTTGAAATGTTCATATCTGAAAATTCATCTTTATAATACGCATGTTTTAGTTGCAGTGCTGCACAGACAGTTCTCCAGCAGCAACTCCTTAACAACAATCAGCAGCTGGAATCAGAGTTTCCCATCAGCCCCGGCAGCAATGCTGCTGACTTACTGAGGACTCAACTCCAGCACGTACTGGTTAGTTTCCTTCACCACTTTCCTGTACTTTGGGTGTGTTTCGTATACAAATAGCTGTGTGCTCATTCAGGCTCTTAAGGACCGGACGGAGGCTCTGTGGAGTGAGTTTGAGCTTCAGTGTTCCCAGAGCTCTCAGCGCATGGAAGATGAATGTAATATGGAGCAAGAGAGAGCTCAACTCATTCAACAGTGGAGGGAGCAACAGATGTGCATTCAGGCCAGGTGAGATGCATACAGAATGAGACAAACTCTGCAAAATGTTAATTACATACATTTGTTGTTTATTTCTGAAAAGTATTGATAAAATCTATTCCCAGGGCTCCCCATGCAGAGCTCTATTTTTGTGGTGCGCACAGTTGTTGCCATTCTAAAGCAGGTCCAAATGTGTCCCTTATAAAAGTTCCATGACCATGTTGCAAGGGAGATTGCTAGGTTTCAGAGCAGAGCTGCTGTTTGCACACTTGTAATGTTGTTTTATGTATTGCTCAGGGTGAAGTCCCTTGAAACTGCGGTAGAGCTGCTGGAGTCAGCGGACGTTCAGATCAGACTGATTTCTGATCAGATCAAACGGATCAGTCAGAAACCTCTTAACATTAAAAACTTTGCCATTGCTGATCCCAAAAATCTACACGAAGAACTAAAGGTACATTATCCTCCAAGTTCATCTTCTTGCTTGCAGTTGGTTCTAGAGCTAAACATTTTTCACACCTCACTAATCGGACAACTGACATAATTTATTTTTTATTTTTTAAAATGTCCAACTTGTGCATTTTTTCTTTTTGGCTTTCCTTAGGAAAATATACGTTTACTTTACCTTTGAAAAATGTGTGCTCCTGATTCAGAGCATACATTCAGACGTTTGCATAATCTACTTTACATTTGCACGTTCAAAAACTGACCTCTTTGTTTGTTGTTCAGCGTCTAGATGAAAGTATCGAGAAAGAGCTGTTTCTCCTTAATAAGAGTGGTGGTCGCATTGAGCTTCCCATGCAGCAAACACTCCACGACCGCACAAAATGCTTGGACCAGCAAAGACAATGTCTGAGAAAGAGTGAATCGGCCCTGTTGGGCCTCGAGAGCCTCCTTTCGCATCTCCAGCAGGTAAATGACGACCTCAGTTCTGCTCAAAGCCCATCAAATCGCAGTTTAGTCTCTTTCCGGCAAAGCCTTCAGCAGGTCAAGGAAGAATCGGTTCAGCTAGACCGAATGCTGGATGGTGCTTGCATGAGGATAACTGTGGATGACAAACCAGGCAGCTGTCTTGAGATGGTGTCAGCTCTGGCGCTACAAGCTGAAGAGGTAGAAACCAGACTGGCTGTAGGGCTGAGGCAAACTGACAGAGGAGGGAAAGGAAGAGCGGAGGGAGAACAGAGGGACAGAGCATTCGGTAGGAAGAGGATGGGTTTGCAGGTCACCCTGAGGGAGGTGCTGGCGGGACTCGAAAAACATGGCATGAAGGAGCCCACACTTCCTGCACTACAGCACAGGTCAGTAGACTTTAAAAGAGTAGTACATCTGTTTTCTTTTTCTTCCTTTGTTTTGCTTAGAATATTTTCAAGGCTAAATTACATTCAATCAAATGCTAGTAATATTTATGAAAATAACTATAGTAATTTACAATAACTAAAACACATTTAATAAAACCGGATTGCTTTTCTTTTTGTTTTTGCATACAATAAAATTAAACTTGCTTTAGAAATCATTTAATTAATTTTCTGCGGTATGTTTAATTTTTTCTAAATTAGCTATACTAGTACCTGTTTTGCATACAATATTTCTAAAGCATATTTTATTTAAATCGATTTAATTAAATTTGCTCAAATATAATAAAAGTTGCTTGTTATGTCAGTTAAAATAGCAGTTGTAATATACATGTACATATACCATGTGGAATGGGAATTTTATACCTCTAAAGGAGACAGTGTGTCTCAGTCTCACCAGTGTCTCTCTTTCTCAGGTTGCGCTTCCTGACAGACATGGAGAGCAAACTGGTTGCAGTACAATCAGAGATTCAGGATCTGAGAAGTACCTGTGCACAGACAAGCACCTCAGAGACAGCCATCAGCGAGCTGCAGACGCAATGGGAAAACGCACACAGAGCAGTCACAGAGAGGTGATGAGAAACGCTAATGATTATAGGAAAGCACTTTGTGAAATGCCATTTCACATTTTTCATGCTTCTGTTTCAGTCGAGAGCAGTGTGTTTCTCTGAGCGAACTACTGAAGAAGTTCCAGAGCTGCCGAAATCGCTTGGGCAGCACTTTGCAGAAAGCAGAGCAGACTATTGGTGATCAGGCCTCTTATATGGGCAAAGACAACCTGCGGCTGCTGATCAGTAAGGTACCGATATACCGAAACATCAGTACAGTGCTTCCATTCATGGTGGACTGCAGATGGCAGTATTAACTGCATTATTTAAGATTATTTTTAGTATTAACTGCAGACTGATAATTAGTAAAATGTATATAACGCATTCTCTAGATAAAACTGTGGTCAGAATGAGTATTAATAAATGCATGACTATGTATATTTTGTGTATGTGTGCAGGTGACCAGTATAAAGTCAGATCTCAGTGGTCTTGGGGACGGAGTGGAAGAGTTCAGAGCTGTGTGTCGACAGCTGCAGACTCTGATGAGAAGGATCCCAGACTGTGTAGATGCTCCGTTTGAGAGTGAGGCTGATACCCTCATGGACCGCTGGCTTGATGTATGTTCCCTTAATAAATGCAGTAGTGTGATGGCAATACTATCACTCTGTTTTTCTAAAGTTCAGTAGGGATGTAACGTTATCAAAATTTCACGTTACGGTAATACCTCGGTATGAATGGCACGGTACTGTATTTATTGAATCATTTAAATTAAAAAAACAACTAATTAAGAGGCTCAAAAAAAGTGGCAGAAGTGTTTATTAAACAGTTTACATGAACACTGAACATATCAATGGC
>JAUCMU010000080.1:16059304-16073527 GCA_032275025.1 Enteromius treurensis | reverse complement strand
ACAATTACACACTAAGGACCGGGGCGGGGTTTACAGAATGACAGGAGCACATGAGGGAGACTGAATGAAAACAAAAAAACACAGATCACAAAGACATGGAACGCCTGGGGGGCGTGACAGTATTAGAACGATTTAGAGTATTTATTTCTGAAGGATCATTTGACTCTGAAGACATCACAAGAATAAATTACATATTACTGTGCTGCTTTTGCTGTATTTTTGATCAAATGTTAACTATAATTGTTTTGCACAGGACGAACTCTGGATTCAAGAGGAGAACATTGATCACATCCATTGCAGATCTTCAGAGATCCAGGAGCTGCTGCAGAGTCGTGAGTTTCCGCTGGAGCTACAGGTGACACACCAGCAACTATGATAGACAATGTGTAATGATATTTGCACGCAAAAATAATATTACTATGTTATGTTATGTTTTATATGTAAACCTCATGTATTAATTAGTATTAACCAGCCTCATTAACTTTCAATTTTTAGCAAATTCACTGTAGTTCATTTTTAAAGGTGATTGAGAGCCAGCTGAGGAAGAAGATGGCAGAGGTGAAGGAGCTCTTTTCTGAGACCAGTGATGTTTTTAGACAAGTGGAAGCTGCCAAGGGGAAGCTGGCGTCTGATATTGCAGATCTCCTGTCCTCCATTCAGACTATCAGAAACGCTCTGACCTCATTGTCCACATCTGAGAGCCCACAGGTGCTCAAAACAATCCAGGTAAATGTTTATTCTTTAAGACTAGTTCAGTTTCGGTCCATTTTGATCTATGTTTGTCACAATGTCTCTGTTACATACTGCACTTTTTTAATGAGGTAATCCTTTAATGTGACCATTTTGGCTGGCAGGGCTTATCAGAGCAGTTGCAAGCGGAGGCAGAGCAGGTAGATGCATTACTACAGCAGATAAGTCTTCTGGCCAGCATTGCAGGTCTAGAAAACCTGAAGACGCTGGCTGAAGACGGAGCTCACCTTGGAAAAAGCATCTGCATGGCCAGAGAGCTGGTTATAGAGAAGAGGGAGCAAGCAATGAACCCCAGCAGACCTGAAAATCGAATGCTCCAAGACCCTAAGCACCTCAAGCCCTTGATTGTAAAAACTGAAGATATGGCGCCAGAGATACAGTCTGAATCTAAAACAGAGGAACAATCAAAAGGAGGGAAGACACCAGATGAGTTGAAGGACTTGGCCTGTGGACCGCATCTGAAGGGAGATTTGCAAGTTTCTGAGGATGTGAACAAATGGGTCACACCAGCGCAGGTAATTTTATTGTCATGGGTCTGTCTATTCTAAAAAGCTATGTGTCTTTAAAATGAAATCTAAACACTTTCAGCTTTGAGAACTAGTATCTAGTTTTTTTTTGTTGTAACTGCTTCACTTCTAAGGGTTACGCACTGTCCATTAACAGCAATTTAAATTCTGTTTCAGCCTGTCTTATAGAAAAGAAGCATCTGAGGCACTAAAGGAAATTTATTTTTGAGCAGATCATTTCTATGTGCACCACCTATTTTTATAATATCATATAATGTAATGTAATTTTATTTTTTTTATTGCAGAAAGTAATATATTAAGTGTTTAATTTGCAGTACTAGCTGAACATTTTGTGGCTTTAATGTACCTCCATAAAAGCTTCTCAGACGTCTGATGTTTTTGTTCAGGATGTGTGTGTTGATCTTGGTGAGAGTATGGCTGAGGAGCTGAAGTGTGCAGTGTTAATGCAACAGAGCCAGGAGAGTCTGGATGCTTTGACGGGTCGGATAGAGGGCACCTCTGATGACTCAAATGCATTAAAGGTAAAAGATACTGACCAACTTAAATTTAAAATACTGTGCCACTACACACTTACACTTCTGCTTTGTTTTAGAAATGTATTCATTACTAGCACCTCAGGAATGTTATAGTTTCCTTTTTAAAGTGCTGAATATTTTTAAAATTTGATTTAAATTCGGATTCACTTTAGATGAGCTAAATCTTTTATATTCAAAATGCAGTGGAGATGATAGCCTTGAATAGGCTTTTTTCAGATGCCTAATGTAATGAGGCTAAGTTCCTTGTTGGATTTTCTGTAGGCTGAAGAACAAGTGGAAGGGAAACTGTTTGAGGTCCTGCAGACAAGCTGTACTGCAGAGGGTCAGGCTGCTCTTTCCCAAGATGTTCAGATGCTTATTGGAAAGACACCAGCCCTGAGCAAGATCTTAGTAGATGAGAGGACTCAGGAAGGAAACGCTGATCCAGATCCAAGTTTCATTCAGCGCGTTGAGCCTCAGCAGCCTGGAGTTTCCGAAGAGGAGCTCCAGTCAGTTCAGGTTAGTGCGGTATCTCTTTTACACAGAAACTGTTTAGGGAAAAAAAGGTTTTGAGTGGTTTTGGTACGTTTCTACAGTACAATAAAGCAACATCAGTTGCCTTATATTGATCCAAACCTGTATGACTTTCTTTCTTCCGTAAAAATCAAAAGGATTTTTTTTTTTTGTCCATGCAAGGTTTGTATATAGTGTCCATAACAACACTAGCCCCCAATAACTTTTATTTTTCAAACCATCTTGCGTTCTGCAGTAAAAAGTAAGTCAGTACAGTTTTGGAAAGAGAACTTTTTTTTGAAGAATCTCTTGGCTTCAATTATTCTTTGGCGGACGTACAATTCCTTTTTTCTTTTTGGTTCTGGCTTTGGTGTCGGCAGGAGAAACGTCACTGAGTGTACCACGGTTGCATGAGCAAAGTATCCCTCTGTCCTAGCTAAAAACCTGCTAAAAGGAGTACCCACTCTGTTTTTCATCTAGAGCCATTAGCGTAGAATGGCACCTCATTGCTTTTAAGTGCTTGTTTTTACCTGGTCTCTTAGAAATATGCTGGATGTTTTGCTTTGTGGCACAACACTTAAAGCAGGTGCATTTCTGATGTCAAAGCTTATCTTTAGACTTCATTATCTGCATTACTCTGCTCTGCCTGATTGCTTCTCAGAACAGTTTATTTAGAGAGTTGGAAAGACTGGCACATGCTGACGGCGTAAAAGGGCCTTTGTAAATGGGTGCAGGATTTATAATAATAATGCATTTTATGTGTATTGCACTTTTCTACATGGATAAGTAGGGACTGTTGCATGAATAGCTTTATATGTTTGAATCTTTTTTTTGTAGTATTATTCAATGCGTGCATGTTTTGGAAGTTGTAAGTGCGAGTAATTACTGTAAGCACCAGGGAAATTTGCAGACGAGCAGTTGAGTAAGTCAGAACCTAAGCGCCTGAATTCTAAGTACACTGCAATTTCTGGATAGGTTTATCAGGGAGCCCAAAATAAAGCAATAATCAAGCCTTGACATGTTAAAGGCATGAATAAGCCTTTCTGCATCAGGCAATGATAGGGAAGATTGATGTCTGGCCATTTCTTAGCTGAAAAAAATGCAATTTTCAAGAAAATTTTCTGAACTTTGAAATGAATGCAAAGCCATTGACAACAAATAAAGTGATGTTTATCGTTGTTGGGCAATAGTAGTTACATTTCTGTTTTGCAGGTTGCCGCTGACAGTAAAGTGGATGACATGGATCGTATGAATGTAAAATGCTTGCCTGCAAAGAATGATCTTTCACCTTGCACAGAACAACAAGCAACAGAAGATCTTGGTTTTCTCGACACAAACAAGCAGCAGTTCATGTCTGGACCTAAAACGATGGATGAAACTGGACCTGTATTTAGAGAAGGTGACAGCAGAACCGCTCATGGCTCATCCTGTGAATCATTGCTGGAATCTAATCTTACCAACCCCAACCAGAACCCACTAACACAAGCCGTACCAGCTTCTTTAAATAAATGGGAGACTGTTTTACTTGTTCATGGTAAAACTGCAGAAACATCAGAGGATGGCTTGAAACTCTTGGAGGTCAAACCAGATGTAGCTGTAAATGAAGAATGCAATCCAATAAGCTCTTCTGATGAACCTGTACGTTTATGTGCAGAACTTTCAACATCAGAAGTGAAGTTTGAAGAAAACACCAGCAATACTGAACTCACTCATTCTGATCTAGACTTTGATTTCATGCCTAAACCAGAGAAGGAGTTATCTACTCAAGCATTTGACCCAATGCTTTCATACGCAGGGATGCATCAAGGAAGCTCTGGAACTGCTAAGAAAGTATTTACCATCGTCCTGGATGTTGATACTCCAGCTTTATCATCAGACGGGTATCAAGCACTGCAAGAGACACCGTGTACAGATCCTAAAGGCTCAGCAACTAATGAAGTATCCAGTTCAGATGTAAAAAATCAACAAAGGAGCGCTTCTGGGACTCAGAAACCTGGAAGCCGAATTGCTGAGCTAGATTTATCAGAAGAGTCCAATGTGAAATCAAGTAGCTCTGAAATGCAGCCAGTACAGAAGCCAGCTATGCTTATCCAACCCCCTGAAATCATGGAGATTGACGTTCAAAAAGACGAAAAAGAGAAGCAACATGATGTCTCTGTAGACACATCAAGCCAAACGGATGCCAAAACTGGAGAAGGCAATGAGTCAGGGTCTGTAGTTTACCAACAGGGTGTCCCAGTGTTGAAGAGTCATGACGAGGAGGGCAAAAATACCGTTAAAGAGGCTTCAAATGAAACAAACACGCTTCAAAAGCCTACAAAAGGAAAGAAGAAGAACAGAAAACCAGCTGGTGCAGAAAAAGCAAGCGATGTTGGTAATAAACAGCTGAACACATGTAAATCTGAACATAAAAACACAGCTTCAGAGGTCAGGCTGCCAGACAACGCAGACACTTCACTGACAGTGTCTTCAGACTTCAGTCAGCCAAACACAGCTAAACCTTTGAGGACTCAAGACAAACTATCAGTGGACAGTCTGCAGAAAGAAACCTTGAGTGAGACACAGGACGGACATTTTGAAAATGTTAGCATCTCACTTGCTGGAGGTGACTATAGTAGTACCACAGATAGTGAGGCTGTGCAGTCAACACATACAGAACACAAAGAATTAACACCAACAGATTCTTCATCTGTCGTGACAGCTGACTGTATAACACTAATTCCTACCGCAGTCCTGTCAGAGTCACACCTCAGCCATGCTGAAGCTCAGAGGACTGAGGATTCAGATGGCGGTTTCCCTATACAGGTGAGGTTTTCTAATAAAAATACAAAAGAAATACAGATTATCTATTGCACAAGTCTCATTTGACATCACCCTCAGAGACCAGGATGGTCATGTTTTATCAAGCACATTTAATGTGCCTTTTTTTAACCTTAGTTAGCAATTTAAGACTCATTTATAACAGCTGTTTGGGACATGTGTGAACTTAACGTGCCTTTGCTACAAGAAAAAAATTATTTATTTTCATGCTCAAAGGATGCCTTTCATTTGATATTTTTTATATAATCCTCATTTAGTTGTGAATGTTGTTTCTTTGCACTTTTATCTAGTGCAGTTTAAGGCGTCAATCTTGCATCCTTTCATATGTTGGCATTACTATGCATACTGTATCACCCTCTAGCATTTATCATGGTTACAGTGTGGCACTTATACATTTGCTTTGATAACAGGTTATTCAGTATTGATTTGGTGACCAAGAACTTCATTACTCTTCGTTATGCCAACTACATTAGCATTACTTCCTGCAGTACTGCCTCCCAAGTTTTGGGCCTGAAGGCACACCACGCCTTTTAGAAGGAAGACTTAATTCCCAACTGGGCAACATTCCTTGTTCTTTTGATACCGTGACTTAACGAGTCCACAGCAGAGCCGTTTCTCTTTTAAACGAGCTCTGAAAACATGTGCAAGCAATGTTGAGGTGAAGTTTTTCATTGAAGTATAAGCAAAGTCACTTTTGCTTTATTGTAGATTGAAGAAATGCACACAGTTAATTCAGATCCGTCTGCCGGGAACGAAATTCCCCAAAACAGAGGATCAGTAGCAGACGGTGAGGATAAAATGAGGCATGTGGAGCAGCCTACTGAGACACATGCGTGGGCCGTTTTACTGGACACCATCACTAATGTTCAACCACTACAGATGACCAGTCACGGTTCTGAGGTATGTACCTGTATGTAAACCTATTGTGATTTTATTCTGAATTGTTGATGGAACAGCTAGAAGAACTACTGAACTACTGTAAACATTTGGGCTTTTGACAAAAGATGAATAAATAAAAACAGCTTCAGAAAAAAAGGACAGAACCAAAAAAGCACAAACCAAGACTGACTTTTTCGCTTAAATGTTATCTGTTAATCAGCTCTTTTTGACTTGGAGGTCATATATTCCTTCAATTTTTCTGAGAGGAAATTGCACAGGAAAGAGGAATTTCCTGTGATATGTGCTACTTTTAGCTGTATCATTTTCTTCCTGTCTGTGTTTTTCAATTTTTTAAATACAATTGTTAAAAATATTTTAGTCACAAATTGTCTTTTTTTATTTTTTTTTATTTGCAGGAATCTAGACCAAGTAAAGGTTATTTTTTTCAGAACTCATCACTCTTAGAGTCCGAGAGCAGTCTGGCATGGACTGTCCTTTGGGTGTTCAGATGTCGGTACCGACCGGCCCAACTCAGCATTGCACATATGACTCGTCAGCTGGAAGAGGCTGAGGTACAGTACATTACATTACTTCATTGCACTGGTTTCTCCAAAACCTCCAGCTGTGAATAGCTGGTGACTATAAAAGATGTCTGTACTAGTCCTGAAGATCTAATCTATTATTTACGAAAAACCCTCAGGAGATGTCTGATTGCAAAACTTATGACTTAAAATGAAGAACTTATTCACATTTCCAGGTCACATGTAATCAAATTTGACGCTAATGATGCCAACTCCTTTGTTTAAACGGTTCTTCCAGTGGAGCTTAAGATGATCCTTAGATAAGTCATGCTGGTGAAGATTTATTAGGTTTTACATAAACTTCTGGAGTTTATGCAGCTTGAGTGCTTCTTTAGCAGAAGGGATAATACTTTCTGAAATTTGTTATGCATCCATGTATCATGCACCCAAGTGAAATGTTCTGACTGTAACTATTTAAAATAACAGTAAATGTTATGACATGACATATATTTGTGTGTCCTAGATGTGCCGGCAGTATGTCTTGGAGCAGGTGGCTAGACTCCCTCAAATTGAATCTAGTGCAAAGCCTGAGCAGAACATAGAGAGCGGATTAAACACAGTACTAAAGGATACCTCAGCTATGGTGGAGTACAAAAAGACACAGCTCCAGCAAGTCACACAGTACCACCAGCAAAAACGGGCTCTTGAGGATATGCTACACAACCTGGAGGCTGAGCTCAGCATACTGAAACAGTGAGCATGCTTGACATTTTCTGTGTGTGTGTTGGGTTCAGGTATACCCTGCAAAGATGGCAATATCCAAAATTCTTGTTCTTGTAGGGATGTTTTGGGCCTCTGTGATGAAAACTACTGAAAGTTTTGTGAGAGGGTTAGGGTAGGTGACTGCTACCTTTTAATGTTAAAAGAGCCGTTTAACCCCTTTCCGATTGAATGAAATTCATGTGGAGACACAAAAAAATGGATCCCCAAATAAAGATTAAATGGCATACAGTTTTATATTCAGTTATGTTTCAGGGCAGGGGAGTAACAATCATTTTAGAAGTGAGGGGGGCAGAAATGATAATAATTGGCTAAGAAATAAAATACTTCTGGACAATAACCAGTCATTTGTCTCTTTTATAATATTTTTAATATATATTACTCTAATGACATCAGCATTTTTTTTAAATTACAGAATAAAGCTCTATAGCTCTAATATACTCTGTACTCTGCATCTGTACTGTAATTTTCAATTACCACTATATCATTCATATTTGCTGCCTGTAGAAGACTTGAAAAACACATATAAATCATACCGTCTTCACGTTAAGGTTTATGCTTGTTATACAGCTTTCAACTGCGATTGTGGTTTTGGGGATTCATTATTAATTACTCTTAAGAGTCGGTTTTGGACTTTCTGTGCAAGAGCGCCCTCCAGCTTCGAGTATAAATGAAACATACAGTGCATGAGAGTGTTCAACACTCTGTGATGTTCACATCATTTTGGATATGAATAAGAAGTATGCAATCTTTTCTCTTTTAGTTTATTAACTAGATAAGTAGGGTAGATAGAGTAGACAGATCTATAGATAGATAAATCTTCTTTTAAATGTAATGTTTTTGTAAAATAGTTTTGGTGTCCATTACTTGTACTGTACCTGTATTGGTAGTGTAGCTATTGTACAACATTGAAAAGTAACCATATTCTCACATTTTTGAAGGGATTGCACTGACAGCAGCTCTTTGCGAGAGACGAAGCTGAATGCATTCTTGAAGAGCACGCAGAAGAAGCGAGGCATACTAGAGGAGCTCCTACAGACTTGCTCTCAGATTTCAGCCCATCTGGGTGAGACAGAGGGACCCGTGGCCTGCATCGAACCATTTAGGACTTTACAGGAGAGATGGCAAATTGTGGAGGGGGTTGCTTCCAGCAGTCTGTGGTGTGCTAACATCTGCACAGCAGAAGGATTAGTGCTCCTGCAAGAAGCCAGAGAGCTGCACCATGAACTGGAGCTTCTGGAGAAGTCAGTTTCTCATACGCATCCCTCTCAAGGACAGACAGATTGCCAAAGTGTGCTACAAGAGACTGTCAGACCTGCAAACCTGGCAGTGTTAACTGAGCACTACTTGTACCTTTGTGAGGTCTCTCAGGCTCTTTCCTCAAGTCCACTGGGGAAAAAAGAGCTCCGAGATGTGGAGGACGCAATGCGGGGTTTGAGTTCTCAGCTTGCTCTGACTCAGGAGAAGCTCAGCTCTCAGACTTCGAATGGCAATGGTTGCTTACCGATCATGAGGATTATCAGGGACTACGTTACATGGGCTAAGCAAACAGAAAGTAAAGTCAGTAGGATAAGGAGGTTGTCTCTATTTCCTGAAGAAGCAAGTCACCAGGTCAATCGCATGAAGAAACTGCAGTCGGAAACATCTCTTAAGAGGTTTCAGTTGGCCTCTGTTTTGAAAGAGCTAAGAGAGGAAGTTACAGGACTCGATGAGGAGGATTCCATGTCACCCACCCTCAATTCTGTTGAGGATTTGTACAATAAGCTTACAGAGAAGACCGAATGTGCTGTTGCAGAAATGAACAGAATGTTTCAAATTCGAGAAAGACTGTGGAAGCAGATAATTGATAGCAGCTCTTGGTTGACTTCAGTATTAGAAAAGGAGTCTGGTAAAACAGTGGCTTCTGAACCTAAAACTACAATCCCAGAATTGAGGGTTCAGCTTCAGGTATGCACAGAGGCTTTGAAGGACGCTGAGAGACAAGCAAATAATCTTGAGACTGTGTTAGATGAAATCAAAAATATCAATCACGGTCTGAGTGTACCCGAAAGCTTTCAGCTTATCAGTAGGCTTACAGCCTTACAAGAAGAGGTCTCCAGGGTTGTGAACCGTAAATGGGCCTTGCACTGGGTGCTTGAAGAACTCCTTCATGCTCAGGAATCTTCTGCTGAGGAACAGAATATCATTCTGAAGAGCTTGAGACAGATGAGTGCTGATGTCACGAGGCAGAAGTATCCAGTGACCACGGATTCGCTCTTGGCTCTTGAACCGGTCAAGCACATGCTAATGGAGCTCCTCTGCAAGGTCCCGGAAATTCCCCACTGCCCAGATCCTCGGAGGAAAGAGATGCTCAACGCGGTACTAGACCTACAGAGGTGCATACATCTGCTGGAGTTGCGAGCCAAAGATCACGAGAAGTACCTCTATTCAAGGCAGCACATGGAGAACTCCAGAGAGGAAGTGAAGAAGAGCTTGTCGCAGATTGTAGACTCGAGTGTAGGGGCTGACGTAAGACTCCGCTTTTGTCAGACTGTCCTGGTGGAGCTGGCTTTGTTGAGAATGACATGTCGAGAAGCCGCTGACCACCTTGAGGCCATTTCGAAAGATCTCCATCCATCCCAACTAACAGCAGAAAGGCACAAAATCCGTTTGGTCATTGAGCAGTTTGCCTCTTGGGAGATCACAGTAAAAAATGAGGCTAAAACCCTTGAGTGCTCTCTGGCAGAGCAACTCGGCTGTCCTACAGACCTCAGTCCACTCACTGAGCTCTTCAACAGTGTCCAGCTGCAGCTGAAGGAGACCATCTGCTTGGAGCCAGAAAATAAGACCATCGATACACAGCTACGAAAGCACTGGATGCTAATACAAACCGTTGAGTGTGTTCTACGAATGTTGGAGCACTGCAGGCAAGAAGTAGATGTTGAAAGCTACCAGATGACCATTGATCTCGGCCAGAGAACCCTTAACGATTGTGGTATGAATATGGTAAGCTCCATGTGTCCACATATGTCTAAAACCACTAGAATGCTACTTTTTGTAACCATTGTAGTTGTCAAACATGCATGTGACAACATTGTTATATTGTAGTATTTTTAGTAGGACCATGTATAGATTTCCCAATTTAGTTTGTTTGAATTCAAATGCTCTTGAATTGCTCTAACTTGACTTTATTCAGTTTTCTTTTGGTTACATTTTGTATATGACCGTTTTCTAGTGTTTTAAACCGATTCAACTATTCATTAAAAGAATCTTCTTAAAACGATAGTTTTTTAACTTTGAGAGTTTAAAAAATAACCAAAACATTTCGCGTGTGACACTGACGGTGCGTTCACACGGGGCGTCAGCGTCAACGCTTCCCATTGACTTAATGGGTGACGTCAAGCATGGCCGAAAAGAATTGTGGATCCGTTGGCGGGGCTTTACTGGCATTGCTCATGGCAGAAGTTGAGAATTTTTCAACTTCTGCTGTGAGCAACGTCAGGGAAGCGTCGGCCAATCAGGATTGCTCTATGCAAATACAGTAGCCAGACGGCAGCCAATCGCGTTCGTCCTGTATCTGAGTTTTTGTTGTTGAGTTCCTGTCTAATTTCATTGGCCGACGCTGCTATGACCAAGGGTTGACACTGACGCCCCGTGTGAACACACCCTGACATATAGATATATATAAATAGGGGTATATGTAAATCCTTATGTATCGCAGCCCATATAAACAGTCTCTAATGGGTCATATATGTATATATATATCTATGTGCCAGAGCACTTTGACACGTCACATGACAGATGCTGTGAATGAGCTGAGGACAGTTGTACATTGTGGTTTATCAGAGGTAAAGGTTTCTTGCACAAACTGATCGCTTCATGTCTTAAGACCTCAATGTGTCAACACAAGCAGCAGGGATTAATTTGGTTTCGTCTGTGAATTTATTAATATATTTGTCAGTCTGTAGTTTTTAGAATGTTTTTTTTCTCCAGTTTCTAAATATTTTGTGTTTCGTTGTCCAGGACAAGCTGCTACAAGCTAGGGAGGCTCTGAAACATTACCACTGGGCTGTTCAGGGAGCAGAGAGCTTCTTTCAACAGATTGGATCCAAACTTATCATCCCCTCTGATGCCTTCAGAGGCTACAAAGAGGAGCATCGCTATGTTCAACAGATTTTCAGCACTCTGGTTGAGGGTTTCCAGTCCCGCTTGTCTGAAGTTGGTGCTTCTGTTCCCCAGCAGACATGCCTCTCCATCCCTCTAACCGAACAGCTTCATATTGAGGTTTTGAGTCACCTTCTTGTCCAAGATGCCAAATTAGAAGCTCAGGCTCAGCTCAGACTTGAGGCCTTACAGAGGTTAGTCATACTCTAATAAACCAGTTTAGGGCTGCTTTTCTATGAAAACTTAACGACCTTGAACTATGATTCATATTGCTGCGTTCACAGTGCACTCTGATTGTTGTTGACATTTTTATATTAAATTGGAAAATCATTTTATAATCGTAAATAATGGAGATTTTACATTTGTGGATCATGTGGGCAAAATAATCAAGTGTTTTCTCAGAAAGCTCCTAAAATGTCTGCCTTATGCCGTAGAATACCAGGCAACATTTTCCTCTGAAACAATTAGTCTGAATAGACAACATCTGTTTTGGTTAAATGAAATGCGCTGGAGGCACTTTTATTTGGCTGCCTTTAACAGTTAAATCATTCCCCTCCAATTTAGGTCCATGAAAGATCAAATTGTGCACGTGAGCCACCATGAAGAACTGAGTCAACTTCTCAAAAATGTTGATTCTCAAATCTCAACGTTTTTAAGTCAGAAACCAGCTGATTCTGAAGCCTGCCAAGATCAGCTGCTGAAAGTAAAGGTTTGTGGTCATTATTTGCCATTATCAGGTTAAATTAACAGCAATAAGGTTCCTTGTTGCCTTGTTACATCTCATAACAATGCATGTATGCTAGATTAGCATGCACTGAAATTGTCTTCATCTGCAGGTGCTCCAGACAGAGCTGAAGAACCTCGCTAAGAAGCTGGAGGAACTGAGGGAAAGCTGCCCAGGTCTTCACTGCAAGGCACCTGTGGATCTGATGCTGGGACAGCTGTGGAGGTCATGGGCAGTGCTGCAGTGCAGAGTGGAATCACTCAAAGCCAACATGTCTCATAAAGAAGCAGAGTGGAGAGACTTTGCGATACGTGTATGTAAAATATATAAGCTTGTTAAAATTGACATTTTCTTGTAAAATGATTAAGTTAGATGTAACTCGTTTCTCTTCATGTTTGGGTTTTCTGTGCAGCTGAATAAATCAAAAGAAGGTCTTGACAGACTTCAGAATGATCTTCCGGGCTCATCTACGGTTAAGAGATCCCTGGTGGATCTTCAGGGCCTTCTGAGCCTCACTGAGCGCCTTCAGGATGGGATTGAGCAGGAGCATCACACTTTGGCATCTCTACAGCACCATGTGGCGCGAATGCTTGGGGTCTCAAATTTGCAGCAGCTAAAAGTGTGTCCTCAAATCTGTCAGGACTTGCAGTCTCTACAGGGTCACTGCAGAAGGTTTGACTTGTGCACACATGCACAAAAACGCATAAGTAGATGAAATGTTCAGAATCTACATTTACAGACGTTTTCATACTCAGTCTCAGAGATCAGAGCAATAACATCCGTCGGGAGGTGCTTTTTGAGATCCAGGAGTTGGGTCGTGTGCAGGAGGAGCTGAGTGGCATTCAGCAGAATGTTCTGTCTCTTGTGACGGCTTTACAGTCGGAGTCAGCTGCTCAACACTTACAGGTTGGTGCCTGCATTTGACAGGCAGGGTGTCTGTTTCTGCAGTCTTTGGTGTTGATATTGTGTTCACTGTGCTGTATTGCACCGTAGGAAGTCAAAGTGGAATTGGTCTCACAGAGGGCTCGACTGCAGGATGTCATGGACCGAGTGCAGAAGAAATGGAGCTGTGTACCTGCAGAGATTCAAATCTTAAACAATGAGCTCAATGTCTCCATGCAGGAAGCCAAAGACAAAGTACTCACAGTTTTATAATTAGTCTATAGTTTCAGTGTATTCGTATTGTGTGTGTGTGTTTTCTTTTGTTATTGTTGTTGTTTTTTTCAATTAAAACTAATACAATTGTATCCTATTTTCAGTTGGTCATGGTCATGGAGAGAAGTGGTCCTATTTGCAAAATGGGTGAGCTGGTTGGAGAGGTGAGGGTGGGCTTGAATTGTGTGCAGGCCCTGCTGAAGCAAACAAGTCCTAATATTTCTGAGGCTGAACGTACACAAAAGGTACTTTAATCTTGCATCCCTTCACATGCACATTATTGAAAATATCTTTCTATCAGTTGCTTAGTTCTTATTTTTTCTCTCCTTACTTAGTTTTGCATATTACGTGTTTTTTTTACTGTATAATTGTAAAAATGTAAGTATAAAACAAACAAATTATGGTGCCATTTTCGTTGTTAAAAAACATTTTATTATAAATGGCAAAACTAATTAATATAAAGTGAAACTGAAACTACCGGTTTGTGAGAAATGTGCCTGTACAAAAAAACACTTTTCAGATTTTAGAAGTGTTGTAATATATTCCAGCCTCGAACGTGAGCTCACACACTTCTCTCATTCAATACCAATCCAGATGTGTGCAGTTTGCATGTTTTGCATACTTGATGGTAATTGCATTATATACTTTTCTTTGGAAATCTCAGCATGTTTCTGATAATTAAATATAATTATGCACAGCTCCAAAAAATAAAGGGAACACTAAAATAACACATCCTAGATCTGAATGAAGTATGCTTATTAAATACTTTGTTCTTTACATAGTTTAATGTGCTGACAACAAAATCACACAAATATGATCAATGGAAATCAAATTTATTAACCCATGGAGGTCTGGATTTGGAGTCACACTCAAAATTGAAGTGGAAAAACACACTA
>JAUCMU010000080.1:16046397-16059204 GCA_032275025.1 Enteromius treurensis | reverse complement strand
AAAAGTGAGGAACCCATCATGGACTTGATTACAGTAATTGTTTCGTGGCTTTTGGTCAGAGAAGAAATGTGGTAGCTGAACTAAAAGGTGAGTTTTTTGTGTTTATTTTAACAACCTGATCATACAGTCTTTTGGACCGTATGGTGTGTTTGCAGCGCCTCTCTGTGTTTGGTTGCCTTTTGAGAATTTGCATGTGTTTTTTTCTGTTTGCATGTGTTTTTTTCTGTTTGCATGTGTTTTCTACTGTCTGCATGTGTTTTTTTCTGTTTGCATGTGGGTTTTTTCAGTTTGCATGTGGGTTTTTTCAGTTTGCATGTGTTTTCTACTGTCTGCATGTGTTTTCTTCTGTTTGCATGCGTTTTCTACTGTGTGCATGTGTTTTTTTTCTGTTTGCATGCGTTTTCTACTGTGTGCGTGTGTTTTTTTTTCTGTTTGCATGTGTTTTCTACTGTGTGCATGTGTTTTTTTCTGTTTGCATGTGTTCTCTTAAGTTTGCAGCGCGTTGAGCTCTCTCGGCCACCGTAGGTTTTATCAAACCATAGCTACACAGGATTCGAACCGGAGCTCTTCACGTTGTTTGGAAGCTCTGTCAAGTACATCTCTGTACTCTGTGAGCTACTGAACAAACCTACAGTCTATGAAAACCCACAGATACGAAGCTGGATATGTGTGATGCTAACATTCAAAAGCATCAGTTTTCAAATCTCCCAGCATATTAATATATTTTGAAGTCATAACGGGATATTCTAAAATATGATATGCTAAAATGACGCTTCATTAAACGAAAATCTGTAAATTTGTGTGAAAAGGAATAGCAAGACACATCTGTGTGGCAGAAAACCTGTCTGAGAGATCTCACTGCAGAACCAAAGCCATTATTTCACAGCGCTATGGACAGGTGTTTCCACATAGCATATTCTGAACCAGAAACAGTCTGCAAGAAAAAGACACGTTTCAAACTTATTCCAACTGACAACTTACCTATTTACTTAATTTACTTAATGTAAGTTGCTAAACTTTTGTCATCAACAAAAGGAAATTGCCTTGAAATGGCTTTCCTTTTCAGCTGATGAAGTCAGGCCCTCATTATGTCACGTCTGAGCTTGCTGTTTCTGTGTTCTTGACTCAGTTTCATGTTGATTTTGTTTGTTCTTTGCATTAAACAGCTTACAAATAGATCTTCACCTCAACCATATTTACCTATTCTCTCCAAGCAACAGCATAAAAATCAAATATATAGATAGATAGATACATATATGCACACATGTGCATACCTTTTGATTGAACACATATTTTAAAACATGATTATGATATTTTCTAGTGCAAAGTTTGTCTAAATTTATCTGACTTTAATAGACGAGTAAATGATGCCAGAATTTCATTTTTGGGTGAACTATTCTATTAAATATTACTTAACGTAAAGAGATCTGAAAAGTAGCTAGACTACCAAAATATACATACAGTACTGTTTCATGTAGTTAGTCGATTTGCCAAAAACAACAAGATAATGGAGTGGAATACTGTCCTGTGAACTAAGTTCACATACTCAATGACCTCATGAAATACTCATGTGTAGCAAAGAGTCATGACTTCCCTCCAGCTCTCTTTAACACACAAACACACACAGACTGGGTTCCATGTTTTATTGGGACTCTTCATAAACGTAATAGTTTTTACACTGTACAAACTGTATTTATATCCTTACCCTTGACTCCTCACACAAAACTTTCTGCATTTTAAGATCTTCAAATAAAAAAATTATTTAAAAAAGCAAAGCAAATAAAACATATTCTGTATGATTATATAAAACTTGTTTCCACACAGAAATCACAAATGTCTGCACAATGGACAACAAATTACTAGTATATCCTTGTGAGGACATTTGGTCCTCATGACATAGGGAATACCAGGTACACGCACACACACACACTTGACATCATGAATTGCATGATGCGATCATATGGAAGCCTATTTCTACCACAGAAGGGAAAATAAAGAAGATTATAGCTCAGGACAGTCTTTCTTTATGTTGTTTAGTTAATGGAGGCAGTTTATTGTTCCTGGTTTTCTCCACACTATCTGTGGCCACTGTGTCCTTGTTAAAATGTGCTAATTAAAGAGCTGCTCTTTGTTATGTCACAGAGCCTCTGGGGAGCAGCAGTAGTCAAATACAGCCTCACACGCAATAGACAACATTGATGCGTGATGTGTGTATGGAAATGAACTTTCTGCCTCCGGTTTTTAGTGTATTTGTAATCGTTTCTAACCCCATCTCACCCACCTAAACCTTTGGTACAAAATACAGCTTAAAGTGTAGCGATATGTTCAAAAAGATTGAAGTAAGGTTTTATTATTATTTTTAATTGGTTCCCTCCAGTAATTATAAATTGGTGTATATTCAGGAAAAGCTCATTGATTTTTAGAATCGACAGAAAAGACTAGTTATGCATAAATTTGACATATTGCCCAATGCAAATGATAAACTTATTAGTTGGAGATTGACTAGTCTCTTTTTATAGGTTGATATAGTGGATTTTATTAACATTGCATGAGATAAAATCATGTAAATATGATACTGTAAATATGTAAATTACATGTATTTTGAATTTTAAACCTACAACTGTTAAGATTTAAGAAATTTAAACTCAAAAGTAAATTAGAAAAGAAAATTGATATTAAGTTAATTATTACTAAAATTATCATAATGCTTTTTGATAAATTACATTGTATCTCTCCCTCCTTGCAATTCAGTCATCCAACTATATGTTCAAGAATGTTTCATCTTTGCAGGGAGTTTTTCCATCAAAATTTTAATTTTTTACCTGTATAATGGTAAATCACAATAAGCTTTTTTTGAATGCTAGAAAAATGCAGCTGTAAATATATGTCTACTGAAATATTTCTATATTGTGATATTGGATAGAAAAATAAATATATTATTATTAAATACTTTCTCTTTTTCCCCCTCACTTTTTTTCCTTTTTCATTTATTTATTTATGTGTCGGCTTCAGGACTGTGTTGTCTTTCTATATATTTTTTCCTCACCCAGTTTAAATATGTCTGTATAAATAATAATATTTATGTCTTTATATTTTATTAAGGTTCAAGGGCTTTCACTGGTCCCTGATATTAAGTTTTTGAAAAATGCTGAACTAAATCAGCAATTTCTCAAATCTCTCACAATGCCCTGTGTCTTGCATGCATGAAGTTAATATGGCTTTAGCAAAAACCTGCTGGTAATCGGATTTACAGTTTCCCCTTCTGGATTCCTTTTTGTTTTGCCAATGTCCACAGCAAAAGTCCAAACTGAACGTAGGACTTCACGTGTTTCAGCCACACCTTGTATTCTGGAAAAAGCGTGGACACATACTTAACATACCGTTCCACATGTTATATTTCTCCCTGCACCATGCACTTAGTGTTCGGGAACATTTTAGTCTTGAGCAACAGCTTGTGTGAGAGGTCACTGATAAGAGGGGTGGTGGGAGACGGAGAGAGACCTTTCCACCTCTGCCGGGCTGTGTTATCACTCACGCACCAATGAGGAGGACCGTCAAGTGTGTGTGAATGGGTGATCTGCATCCTGTCAGTTCTCATGGTTAACTGTAAATAATGGACTCATTTCTCATGTCTTGAACATCTCCATATTTATGATCCCTTGGACAATTATTAGATTAAACAAATAAACAAACAAACAAACAGTAAAACCTGTTAATTTTTGTTAAACCTGATATACATGGTCAAATAGAGTAAGATGTTAAATTTGTGGTAATTCACTATGCCATTGTATTAAAAAATATTTAAAAAGCAGAGTTTTCTGTACATTAATGCATTAATGTCAGGGTAATACACACAATATAGTGTTATAAGATACGATAATTTTTTATTAAAATAGTGAAAAAAATAAAAAGTGTTTTTTTAAATCAGACAATTTCTGTGATTTGTTTTAAGTAAAAGACAATACATACAATACAATACATTTTATATTAAAAACAAAAAATTATTAAATTTTGGTGCAAAGGGACATTCTCAAAAGTCCCACTATGATGAATGGCATTTGGTTATATTTGATTAAATATAAATAATATTTATTTTATGTGTTTTTGTTACATTGCACAGTGTTGTTTTGTGAATATTTATTACATTGTTTATGTGTTATGTATTTTAATTCAGCCTGGGTAGGTTGATATAACATTATTGTTCATTTAAAACATTCTGTAAAATTAATTTTAATTTATTATACATATTATTTTAAACAATTGTTATTATTAGCATTTGTATAATATAGGCTACTACTAATTATCCACTGCTTAGGATAATAGTAAAAATGAAAGAGTTAATGAGTTAAGATTCCACTTTATGTATAATATATATTTTCTCTAGCCATGATGTAGATCCAAATGGCACTAACAAAGAGTTTCTGCAGGATTTAATACTCTGCCCTGTATGCTTTTGTCAATGGTTCTTTACATGAAGAGCTGGGGGCTTCACAGCATGATTTTATGATTACAGACCAGCAGACCGTTTAATGGTTTTCAGCCCAGGGCCCTTTCCATGATTGAGCTGGGGCTGATTGTTGATGGCTCTAATGTGAATCTCTACGAGACAGAGAGATCAATAGGAAGAGAGGCGCACAACAAAGGCACTGCTCTGTTCACCAGCTGCTAATCGCCCAGCCTTGGTCTTTCCTGGGAAGCTGTTTTTTCCAGGCGGTCCATGACCTGGAATGCTCACATACACAGTTCAAGCACTGCGGATGAGTTAAAAAACCCAAATACATTTTTTGTTCACTATTAGTTGTCCCTTTACACATTTTTGTTACAACTGATGCTCACCTGGATAGCTTCCAGATCTTCTCAAAATGAAACCACCCATAACATATTAGGAACCCATTAGGGCCAGTCAAGATCTGAGGCTTATGAAGATGTGGGCCATCTGGAGAGATGGGAAGCACATTCACTGTCTCCCTGCAGCTGTCGCTCTGTCCCAGACCCCCTCACTCACTGGACATCCATTCGTTCATCTGTGTCTCTGCACTGACCGCCACATTCAGTCACAGTATGGCAGGATTGGGTTACACCCAGCATATGGTTATTTTTATTTGAATCAAGCACAGATGCTTAATTGCTGGATTTAATTTAAATAAATTGAATGCGTAGATAACATAACACCTGGCAGAATGAAGCAGAAGGCTGGATTAAAATGGAATTAAAGCTTTTACATTAAATTAAACTCCTGCATAATCCCAGCAGCAAGCAGGTTTCTAGCACACACTCTGTCTTTCCATTAAGGAAAGCACATTTCCTCCCAATGCCCACGTGCAGGATCTGGACTTCCACACCTTCCACTGGAATGCATTTGTGTTTATTTTTTTACAAAATATCACCTAAGCAGATGCTCCCTTAACTTATTTAGAAAAACAAAATTACATATTGGTCATACGCTATTCACAGTTTCCCATATCCTAATATCTAAATAGAAAGTTTACTCAAAAATAAAAATTCTGTCATCGTTTACTCACTCTCGCGACATTCAAAATCTATGATGTTCATTTTTTCCCATTGAAAATAGTGCGTGTTTGGGGGTTTGTATGCTCCGTAGCATAGCGGACACTGTCAGTGGTGACATGGCAATTCTCCAAAAAAAAGAAAAAAAGAAGAAGCAGAACATGGGTTTGAAAAGTCGTATAATGACTAAATCTTAATTTGATGGTGTCTCAGAGCGGAATTGCAAAGTTAGTTGCATGATGCTGCACTCCTCTGGTCATAATGAGTACTGTATGAACTGGAACGTACTTAGCCCCATGTAATAATAGACTATATATGGCAGGGGTCTCCAAGTTCATTCCTGGAGGGCCCTGAAGCAGTGAATCAAGGTCGTCCCAGGTATACTTGAAACTTCCAGGCAGATGCGTTGAGGCAAATTTTAGCTAAACTGGAGCTAAAGCCATCCATTTGCATTTATCTAAACTGTTCAATATAAATGTATTAGTTAATAAAAAATAGTTTCATTTTAAAAAGCTGGTAAGAATCACAGCTCACACAGAACAGAAGTCAAAACACACTTCATCAGACCTTCATCTTGAACTAAATAAAAGCTGATTTCTAGGGGCTAAAGTTACTTTACCATATATGATGATCTCTGATAAGAAAACGTTTAAAAACGCTAGACTTATCTTTCTTCAACCACTAAGAGGCGCCATTTAACAGCTACTGTTACAATTCGACCATACGCTGCAAAAAAAAAACATGATGGGAACACTAAAATAACACATCCTAGATCTGAATGAATTATATATTCTTATTAAATACTTTGTCCTTTACATAGTTTAATGTGCTGACAACAAAATCACACAAAAATAATCAATGGAAAGCAAATGTGTTAACCCATGGAGGTCAGGATTTGGAGTCACACTCAAAATTGAAGTGGAAAAACACACTACAGGTTGATCCAGCTTTGATGTAATGTCCTTAAAACAAGTCAGAATGAGGCTCAGTTGTGTGTGTGGCCTCCACGTGCCTGTATGACCTTCCTACAACACCTGGGCATGCTCCTGATGAGGTGGCGGATGGCTTCAATATTAAGGCTTCATGACAAATTGCATGAACTGTTTTTCTAGCTCTCAAAAGTTTAGCTTGTGTCCAATGAAATGCGATGTGTCTGTGCCCGTGTGTGCAGCGCATATGGGATGAGCTGGACCAGTGGCACACTCGGATAGCTGAGCTGGAGGCTGAGGTGCAGGATCTGGCTGAGCAGAAGCCTGAGAGAGCACACGTCCTCATGGACCAGCTCACAGAGCCCCTGCAGCTCTACCAGACCACAGCCAAACAGGCCGAGCAAAGGACCGCCCTCATTAGCAAAGTCAGATGATTTCACGACATAAGCCAATACATAATGCCTCTGATAGCAAACCATGACTGATTATGTATTTGTGTTTTGGTCCCACAAGATCCCTGCTTGTCTGCAGGACTATGAGGGTCTACTCAATAGCTCCAACTGCTGGTTGAGAGAGGCTCAGTCCTGGCTGGTCGCTCCTAGAACCTACACCACTGCGAAATGCCTCCACTCTCATGCCAACTCCCTCAAGGTCCGCTCAAAACCTCTCTTTAGAGATATCGTCTTTATGCATGACCTTGTTAGCAGCTCTTGTGATGTGTCTGTAGATGATGCTGGATGAATCGGAGGGATACAGGGCAGCTCTGGAGGCCTTCCTGCCTGGTCTGGAGGAGATCACGTTTGTGTGTGACACCACCGCTCAACGACATCTTCTCCAACTGTGTGTACAAAACATCACACTCATGCAGCAAAGCGTTCTGGACCCTCTCTCCCACCTTCAGCACCTAGCAGCTGTAAGAACCATCATTACAATCAAAAAAATGTTTAGGATGTTCAGTTTTGTCTAAAGAAATGTCAAAGTTTTTCTCAATACCAAGTTTTTAGTTTGTATCCAGTTTTATAGAAAACTGTTACTATAAGACATATTAAACTAATTAAAACAATAGTGTATGCATAGTATTTCTTGTTTAGGAAAACATTTTGTGAACATAATTAATTGACACTAACTAATAAACATGAATAAGTAAATGATACTGGCTTAAGTAATGATAATTAGCTAGAAGATTTTAACGTATTTATTTGTGATATTTTAATATTTTTAAAAAAATATTTAAAAAGAAGTAAAAAGTGGTATTGTGAAATTAAATTTTGTAACATTATATTATATTTTGTGAAATAATAGAATAATAGTTAAATTTAAAAATCATACGTATTATGTTGTAAACAGTTGGTCTATTTAATAAATTTAGGTTTCTTTTATGAAAATTTTTAAAGCTTTTTATTTTTAACTCGAGTGTTTTTACATTCACTTTTTATTAATTCAATGCATCCTTGCTGAATAAAAGTATTATTTGAATATCAGATCTTCTGTCGCTCCTAACGATGTATACATCGTCTGCAGGGTTTCATGAAGTCATGAAGTACTGGAGTTACCTACTTTATGATACTGTGATGAAATTTGTCTATATTTTAATTCACATTAATTTCTAACTTCTGTTTTAGGAGATGGATGCCATTGAAGCAGAGGTGAAGACAATGGAGGAAAATATAACTAAGATCAGAACAATCCTTTCAGCCACCGACACAGAGAGCATTTATCCTGAGGAACATCTCGAGAACATACAGGTACTGTACATCACGTCTCATATAATCAATCCTCTGTTCGTACTGTAAACATTTACAGTACCTCTCTCTCCTATCCTCTGTAACAGGTAATTCTGGATAATGTCCAGTCCATGAAGAGGACCATTGATGAGATTGAGAGCTGCAGGCCAGGACTGGGGCTTCCTGCTGGGGCAGAGCAAACTCTCACAGCCTTTCATCGGGCTCAAGAGCTCCTGCAGCCCATCCAGGAGCTGCAGCAGCTCAGCGTGGAGCGGAGCACAGCTTTGAGGGTCTGTCGCTCTAATAGCTTGTTTGTGTTTACCAAGAGTCAGTGGTTTACCATTTACTTTAGTTCATGAAAAGCACATTTCAGTAGTTCAACATTAAAATGTTCAACTTAAATATTTGCAAAGGAAGATAAAGTATGTATATTTTTTTTAAGGTGCAGAGAGAAAGTTTTGTTCATGTTGAGTCACCTCTCATCTACAGCAGTGTGTTTATTGATACATATAAAACACACTGAACTTCCATAACTGTTTCACTTTTCTGTAAATGGCTTTTTTAAAAGTTAAAAAAGTTCTTGTAGTCTTTCTATTAATACAAGACCGTAATAACTTCATAAACAGTAATTATACAAGACTTTTTATATTAAATAATTAATGTCACATTGCTTAAAATGGTAATATTAGATGATAAATAACTCATTTTTTCAACTGTTCTTCTAACACATCTATTTACAGCATCAAATAAGGAGATTTATAATGCAATAATTCAAATGACTTTTGGTCTAGTTGGTTCTAGTTAGAAAATATTAGTTTATCCCATGAAAGTGCAGTAAATTTGTAATGTTTTAGTGACCGTGACCAGCGCATGACCCCTCCTCTTCGCTTTCATGTCTGTGAGAATGAGAGGAGGAGAAAATCCCTGCATTTAAAGCCAACTCGCAAAAGGGATGTGTGGGAACCTTGAATTTTCTGATTGCGCTAAAAAAATTAAGTGCTTTAAAACTTCAATATGGTGCGGCAGTAAATCATTACAGGCACCACTTTATTGGCAAAGGCACTCTTAAGACACTCTTTTGGCTTTTCTCATGATCTCTATCTTGTGACTTTGGTTTGTCAAAGTTTAACAACTTGATGAAATACGGTATTTTCCTGTATTTTTTTCCAGGCCTCTATTGGACAACCAGCTGAAATGATTCTCCCTTTAGACCAAACTACAGAATTCACAATGCCGCATCGTTACACCGAAGATGTAAGAGTAAGTCCATCAACTCAATCAAAAATACGTCTCAAACTTATGTCCTAACTTACAAGACGTCTAAGATGAGGACGAGTCCGTTTTAGGAATACAGTAGTCAACGTTTGAAGTGGATCCAAACCTTTGATAAAAGTTGTCCCAAAACCAAAACAATACCCATTCTTATCTTTGATGAACATTTTTTGATCCACTTCAAATGTTGACTACTGTATATACAGTAAAACTAAATCAGCTCATTAGTTCTGTCACTATGAAAACCTACAGTAAAGAATAATATGTTGTTGCATAACCCTGGTGAAGCAGGTCTCCATGGAAGACCCTTATACTGAGGAGGAAGATGAAGACAATCAGTCTTCATCCTCAGGAACTCTCACATGCAGTGTTCCAGAGGTAAAACCCTCAAAACCTCCAAATTATCTCCCGGGCTTTGCCAAACCCTGAAAAGGGACAATTTCTGAACTCTCGTCTGCACTCTGGACCTCTTTATTATAGCTGTTCATTTGCATGTGCCTTTCCCTCTTATCCAAGGAAGCTATTATTAAAAATCTAAAGGAATGTTTATTATATTACCTAAATGCGTATTTATACATATTTTTTTGTTTCTTTTTAGACAATTATGGGCTCTGTTTTCTATCATTTGACAGGAATTGGTCGTCGATGCTTTTGCTAGTCTTGGAGTTGCATGATCACAATTATAATTGGGGTTTAGGCTCAAAGCGTATAAATTCGTTGTTTATAATTTAGTCAGCTTTGCAAACTGGTTCTTTTGCTTTCCTACTTTCATCGCAGAATGCTGAATATAAACCCTCTTCTTCTTTCAGTAACAGCTGCTTCATTTTCTTTCTTCCGAACCATCATTTCTAATAATTTCATCATCTCTAATCATTTTTTTCTTTTTCTATATCAGGACCCAGATGAGATGATAGAGGATGACGATATTAAGTCAGATGCTGCCTCTGCTGTAATAGAGCGTGACATTAAGGTTAAGACTGACCTCAACAAAGTTATTTGACCTTTTATCTTTTATGGCATTATGGTTTACCATCATTATTCCTCATTGTGAAATGCATAGTTCTTGATTCTAATTGGATAAGCCCTGCTTAAAGTCATTGTAAATGGCAATTAACACACACATGTCTGAATTAATATGCAGTTTTGCATTGATGCTTGGCAACTACAAACAGCCTTCTATTGGAATAATCAACTTAAGTATCATTCAAAAGTTTGGGGTTGGTAGGATGTTTAATATTTTTGAAAGAAGACTCTTAGGTTAACCAATACTGCAATTTATTTACAAAAACACTGTAAAAACAGAAATATAATTTCAATTTAAAATAACACTTCTATTTGAATATCTTTTAAAATGTTTAATTTATTACTGTGATGGCAGCCAATTTATTATTATTATTTTTTTTTAATTATTAGCTTAATTTGAATGTGCAATTTTTTTATGAATATTGTGTAATATTTTTTTACCTTAATGTTTTTTCTTCAGGATTCATGGAAAATGTGAAAAATTACTTGGCAGAATAATTATTTCATTATTTACTGTGGCTATGGGGGTTTCAGATACATCAATAATTATTTAGCACTACTCAGTTGCTAATGACTAACTGCTTGTTTCTGTCTTTAGGGATCAGCTCCTGAAGAAGAAGTTGATTTTCCTGCAATGAAGCATGTAATCCAGGACACTGACACAGGGAGTTGTTTACTGGAGCCTTCTGACTTCTCTGAAATCCCTGGTGTAGTCTGCAGAGCGGTTACTGGAGAGACATCCCAACAATTCGCAAATGATACTTGGCTGAAGCCTGTATTTGCTGAGGAAAAGCAAAACGAGTCCACTGAAATCAAGTCGACGGAAACCGTACTAGCAAAGCCAGGAATATGCTCGGAAGTCACCATGTTAAAAGCAAGTGAGACCAATGAATTAACTGAAGAGTCTATATTTGTAGATCAGAATGAAGTGTCCGTAAACACAGAAATGGGTACGAGTGAACAAGTGAAGAAAATAAGCCCAAAGCCACCTGACACTGAGGCAGTAAATGTTACTGATGGTGTCCAGACCCAGACAGAGACTAAACCCATCGACGCCGCAGCTCCTCTTCTGCTCTCCTCCCAGCATACACTGGAAGAGACAGCACTGGTAATTATGTGTGAAATCTAGGAGTAAACTCTGAAGTATCATTTCGTGTGGTCCGTTTTTTGTATAACTAAATACTGCTCTACTATAACTTTCTAGGAAATGCAGAGAGATCTTATTGAGGCCACCGTTCACCAAAGCAGCAGCCTGTGTCAGGACCACTCATCTCAGCACACAGCAACTGTCAGTGATCTGTCACAGTCTGAAGGAGGAGCTGAAGATCAGAGTTTAGTCCAGCTTCTCAGCTTAACAAAGGACCCTTCTGAGACACTTGGATCATGTCAGGATATCAGTTCTTTAGAGGTCAGTTTCAGCCTGGCAAACAAATACTGTCACTTCTACGCAACAAAATGCACGCTTTCTGAATAAAAGCATTCATTTCTTACTGTCCCCAAACGTTTGAGTGGTCATGTAGTTATAAAAGCTAAGAAAGGGCAACATGTAAAGCAGTTAATCTGCAGCTTGTACTTGTACTTATAGAACATTTATTAAGAATACAAGGTTATATTCATATGTTACATTTTATATATGATTATAAGTGGCTGACAGAACACATTTCAGAGAGGCTCTAAGAACGACTCTGCCTTTCTGCATCCTTTTATTTCTTGCCTGCATAGACGAGACAGCATCTGCTAGAGATCCAACCTTCTGCATTGAATGCCAGTGAATCACAGATGGAAGACTCAAACAAACTTCTCAAGGACTTTTCAAGCATCAAGGTATAAGCATTTCACTTGCTAAATGTACAGAATAAACTTTCTCTCCTCAGTGTGTAAATTACATTAGTATGACATATTATTTATATAATAAATATATAATATGATATATAATGATAATATATAATATTATATATATATATAATATAATATAATTTATATAATATATAATAATAATAATAATTATATATATATATATATCATTATTTATTTATTTTCTCTGCCAGAGTCTGCAAGGTGGGTCATGGACTTTGGCACATGAGCGACGAAGATTGGCGGGACAGAATAATGTTGAGCTCCAGAGATGTTCTGAAGCTCTTCTAAAGGGTCTGCAGGGTCTCATGGAGCTGGGCTCTGAGCGACTGCTGCGCAGTCAGGATGCACGGCCACAAAACTGTGCTCAGCTGCACAGTCTGCTCACCAAACACAAGGTACACAGCTGATAAACAAGAAATATGGTAACACTTCAGAATAGGGGTCCAGAATAATGCATTAGTTAAGCATTAATTAATGGTTAATTTGTTCACAAT
>JAUCMU010000080.1:16027073-16046297 GCA_032275025.1 Enteromius treurensis | reverse complement strand
CCCCCCACAGATTAATAAATTAAATAGAAATAAACATTACAGTCAACAGATTAAACCTAAATTATATAATATAATAATTATTAAATATATATATTAGTGCTATCAAACGATTAATCGGCATAAATAAAACTTTTATTTTGGATGTGATTAATTGCGATTTATCATTTGAACGCACTAATATATTATTATATATTATTTTATTATATATAATTATATAATTTTTCTTTTTCTTTTTTTTTCCTCCTTTTTTTTTGCATTATGGTAATGTTTCTAATTGTTATAAAAATAATTCACAATTCAGAAAATCCTACTGGATGAAAGCAGGCTTTTTAATAAAAAATTTACTTCTTTTGATTTTGGGCTGAGATATGATCTAAATATATTCTCGGCAAGTTTTGTAGGGGTTTGCCTTAGTAGTGCATGTAAATATCAGTTTCATCGGTCACAGTATTTTCATGTAGTATTGTATTATTCAGCTTTTAGCACATTTGGATCAGTTTTTCGGGAGTCGGTGCATAAATAGATTTGTGACCATGTGTGGGAACCATGAATTTGATATAATTATGTAATTATGGCATAATCTCTTGGATGTGTTTGCTAATGAATCTGATGTCCACTATGAATCTAAGCTAAAAATCGGTCTGTTGACTTCACTTGACTTGATGAAATGTTAATTAAAAACTCCAAATATAAAGCTTTTCAAGACTTTAGAATTAATTTCAGTGTTTTTAGGCCTGCTCTAAAAGGTCAAAAATGCCCAGACCTACGACTGAACTTGAGTAACACAGTTTATGAATATATTGTTCCAGGATCTGCCGTGCGCTTTCTAGCAACTGATGATTGCTGGAAATGTGATATTAATGCTTTTATTGTGGTGTGGTCCAGAGATGATAATGCAAGAGGCGACTGAAATGGTCTACATTATGTGCTGTAATGGTAAGTGATTGCAGTTGCAGTAATTCAATTAGCTTTAAACGTCCACTCAGGGATTCCAGCTCTGAGATTGTCTTAAGGTCCATCTGACCAAATTGTGTCTCTAAATCACAGAGTCATTAACAGAAGAGGTCCTTTGCTATTTAAATGATTGATGTAGAAGTTCAGATAATATTGCAGTGCCTGTTTTTATAGAATATTTAGGGAGTCGATGGTATATTTTACAGTTTATTTTGAAAATAATATAAACCATCGAAGAATTAAATTTATATATCGGCATGCTTATTGAAAAACATTTTCTATTTAATAACATCCTTAGTCTTAACTCGTACAAAGATAACAAGGTAACATTATACAATAAAAACTTGCTACCTCTCGGGGACAAAAAAATAATAATTATTGATTGTAGACAGATTTTAAATGTAAATGTGAAAAAAAATAAAAGCTTGCATATAACTGAGAATTCTGCAAGCATCTGAAATTAAATGCAGTGTCTACAAACAGTAATCTTCATAATTTAGTTATTTTTTTCTTTCTTCTCCAGTTGTAGCAAATTTATTTAATCAGCAGTGATCAAAGAGAAATGAATCATTTTAATGACACTCTAAACTTTTCATATTTATCTAAATTAGCAAAAGTTAATGAGCCGAGATGTTTATACACACACAAGCTCTGAATGATGAACCCAGCAAACTCCCAATCCAGACCTCACAACTTCGATTATGACTATCTCTGTGTGTGTGTGTGTGTGTGTCCTTGATGTCCATTTGTGTGTGTGTTTCCTTCATGTTCGTCATGAATGAGATTATCTCAGCACAGGTTTCCTGACGTTCACTTTGATCTGCTGTGTCGCCACAGGATGGAAAAATTCAGGGGCTTCATTCACACACACGGAATACAGTCAAAATGCAGAATGCTGTTTCCTAATCTTCTCAAGGGGTTGAACTTCCACTAATGCTGTCATTCTGCTCCTCCTAAATATACAGCACATTTAAGGATGTCACGGCTGACCTATGTCATAGTCAGTCTGACCTTGAACTCAGTCTTGGGTCATTAGCAATAATTTATGCTTGAAAATGACCGTAGAAGAGAAATGTTTATGCTGATTTCAGCATAGCACGTGTTGGCAATTCTGAATGCAACACATAAATCAAGCTTAAATCATTTGTGTCCATGTTTTTTTTTTTTTTTAAATAAATAAAAATACCATTAAACACCTGTTTGTAGGTTTTTCAGTTGGTTAAAGCAAGATATTTCTGACAAAAGCATGGTTTTCAGATGGATTCGGCTTCTAAAACAGGTATGTTTTCATAGTATCACAAAGAAAACACTGCATGTTTTGTTTTATTGCACTTTATCTATTTGCATCCACAGATTTGAATTACAGCACAAAAATGATTTAAGGTTTTCAAAATGAGGTTTTCCGAATACACTAAACCAGAAATCTCCACTTCAGTAGCTCTTTCACTAATCAAACTTTAGTTTTACTCCCATCTGTATTTTAAAGGTTTTTCTGATTCTGATTTGTATTGCATTGTATTCCTAAACATTTGGCAAATTAGTATTTTCTGATTCATGCAGTGATAAAAAGAGATCCAAAATCCCCTCTGTAAAAACCTTGAACACTAAAATGCCAAAAAAATGAGACAGGAAATTTGACCCTGGCTGTCTGTCCCAGAAATCTATGCAAATTAATGCATTCTTAATTACATAATGCAAAATATATATACATATAAAGCATTGTCTTAATGTATTGTGATTCATCAACAGGGGGAAGTATGTTAATATCAAAAATATTTTTTTACCCGATTGACCTATAAAGTCTTGCTTTTGCATCTTAAGATGTAGATATGTTTGTTTCTTCATCAGAACAGATAGGTAAATTTATATCACTTGCTCACCAATGGATAAGAATAAAAGTCTAAACAGCTGATAAAAACATTACAGTAATCCACAATACAGAGTCCATAATAACTCCCAAATTCCATCCAGTCCATCCCCTGTTATCTTCTCATTAAAATCCACCAACATATCAGTTAATTGCAGTTTTTGCTTGTAAACAGTCCTTGATCTATCTTCAGACAAGATGACTTTTTTCACGGGATAAAGCAATATTATGGATAGACTTATATTTTAGCTGGAAGCAAGAGTTTGACGTTAAAAAAAGCCTTAATGATGGATCGGTTTCTTACAAACTTTCACTTCTCAAGACTTGGACTGATAGACTGGTGCTCTACATCTACCTAAAGCTGAACTCTGTGGTTTTAAGTGCACACTTGTGTGGATTAAGTGCACTTTCACACACTCGTCAGTGAGCGTCAGCTGCTGGAGTGCTCTCACAGCGCATGGGAGGAGAAGCAGAATGCGCTCAAGTTCTTCTTGCTGATTCAGCCACTCCAGAAGAGACACTGAATGGTGGAGCGTACACGCAGTAATGTCCGTTTTCCCCATTCAGCTCCTTCTCTTGGCCACAGTGTGCAAACAGCCGTGCATTGTGGGAGACAGACACTCGGCGGGTAGAGCTGAGAGGTACAGTATTTGTGTGTGCTTGTGGCTTCTGATCCTTATCTCTGGCGGTGAGGGTCCGACCTGCTCTGGTTGGACTGAGTGGCTTCTCTGTGCCTCTCCGTCTCCTTGACAACCACCTGTGAACGAGCGGGACTCTTATCAGTCAGCAGACAGCATCCTTTAGGCACTGCAGAGACACTGTCACGTCTCTCTAGCTCTCACTCGCTCTCACTCTTGCCTCTCAACTGCTGGGTCATGACCCCCCAAAAATAGTGTAATATGTATAGGCCAAACACTTATAGGTCACATCCCAGGTTGGAAAGCTTGCTTTACATCACCTTATTCTCATAAAACAGGATAATATGACCCATACTCTACATTTATTATGGATTAAGTCATTTATAAATAACGTAAATAATAATAATAGACACTTGTTAATGATAAACTACAACTTTTCCCTCAATAAATTCTTAATTTTCTTCTTATTAAAAGTTTGTGCGGTAGTTACGTTTAGGTATTGGGTAGGATTTGGGATGTAGAATAAGGCATTTATATGTGCTTAATTAGCAATAATAAATGGCTAATATTCTAGTAATATGCATGCTAATAAGCAACTAATAGGTGTAACTGTAAAATAAAGTGTTACCGTAAAATCTTGTTGGTTTTGCAAGTCGTTTCAGCAATACTTTGGAATAGAGAACACTCTTTTCCTTCAATAAATTAAAAGGTAGTTGCTTAGGTATTGGGTAGGATTAAGGATGTAGAATGGGGTATTAATGTATGCTTAATTAATACTAATAAATGCCTAATATTCTATAATATGCAACTAGTTAAGATACCATAAAATAAAGTGTTACTGTCATTTTATCTTAAATTACAACAATTAAAAACATGCATTTCCAACTGTCTTTGACTTTTACATATGCATTGATTTTTTTTTTTTTTACAGTGCATTATTATTTATACTATTTTTAAAAAATGTTTTAGATATTTTATTTTTTATTCATATTTTAATTAACTAATATATAATATACTATATAAGACTAGATTTTTAAATATTTTAATGTCTTTTAATAATTCTTTTTGTTTGTTCACCAAAACGATAATAAATGTATTGCTATTTAAAATAACTGTTTTCTATTTAAATATATTTTAATTCTAATACACAGATCCTTTTGATGCAAAGTAGAACTTTCAGCATCATTACTCCAGTGTCACATAATCCTACATTCTAAAATACTGATTTGCCTAAGAAACATTTATTATTGTTTCAGTTCCATTTATAAGTCTATTTGATGAATAGAACACTTAAAAGAATTTTAATTATAGATTTTTTTTCTTTGCTCTGTACTATGTCTCTAACCAAGCAAAAGTTTTTTTTCCTATTTTTATTTAGCGGTTAAATTTATAAATCTACTGTACAGTACATTGATCTGCAATTTCCATCACAAAGAATGTTGCAGCATTTGAATTCACGTTCATCTTTTCACTGTCTCTACAGTGATGTGTGTTCGTTATGTGCTCTTTGTGTGTTTTCACAGGGCCCAGAGGTTCTCTCAGTAGTTTTGGTTATGACCAGCTTCTGCTTATGTCTGCGAGATAAATCAAATCAATGCATCTCGGTGCGTTTCTACTGTAGGATCTGTGTGTGACCACTGAAATGAGATCCAGTGAAGAGAACACAGAAGACCCTGTGAAGTTCTTGTGAAGCTTGTGTGTGTGTGTAAAATGACAGCAGTATTGTTTTGTTCTGGTATTCTTTTTGTCTGTTTGTGGTCTGTCTGTCTCACTCTCTCGTTCTCTCTCTCCCCAGAGGTAAGCGAATAACGAGAAGCTAATTTATGAAATGAAAGGAGATCACAGGCTAGAACAACTTTTGCTGTGATATATTATTTTGTGTCTGTGTTCACCTGTCATTTTCAACCTTCTGAACGTTCTTAACCACCAGAAATAGTCGCCGCCTTTTATAGGTTTTTTTTTTTTTTTTTTAAACACACTTTTCTAAGCCTTCAAAACTTCAGTGACTCAGAATCAACAGCTGCTTTTACACAGCAATACCTAATACACAGATCTCATACTCTATTTCCGATTCTCTTAAGTTGTTCGAAGAACACATTTCACAACACATATTTTTCAAAAGCAGCTTTATAAAAGAAACAATCAAGCTAAAAGCGACAGTGCCGTTTAAGACTCCCGGTATCATGAGTTTAATTTCCAAGAAATGCATGAGCTGCACAAATGAATACCTTGAGTTCAATGTAAATTGCTTTGAAATAAAATGTCAAAGCCAAAGGTATGGATGCAAATTATACTTGAATTCTTGACAGATATAACATTGTCCGATTTGAGTGTACTCACCCTCAGGTCATCCAAAACATAGATAAGTTTGTTTCTTAATGGAAACAGATTTGGAAAAGATACATTACTGTACCTCTAGCGTAACTCTCACCGTCAGAATGAGAATCCAAACAACAACAAAACAATCCATACCAGCCAATAATAACACTTCCTCCTTATTGTATTGTTCTTATGAGCTGTTTGGACTCTTATTCTGATAGCGGATAGAGGATACATTGTTGAACAAGTGACATCTTGACATCGTCTTGGGCCTCAAAACTCATCTTGACCTGAGGGTAATTATTGCAATGTTTTATCAGTTGTTTGGACTTTTATTTCGACAGCACCCATTTACTGCATTGTTGAACAAGTGACGTCTTGGCTTCAAAACTAATCTTGTCCTAAGGGTAAGTATATTTTAAAGAAATTTTCATTATTGGGTGAACTATTCCTTTATGCTTCTAGGTGTAAATGATTTTAACACAGTCAGTCTAAAGAGAATATAAACATGCATCACAAATGTATTAATACACTGCACTAAATCTTGTGGTGTAAATAGGCTACCTACTACTGTTTATTATTTTGTTAAAACAAATTAGAGTACAAAAATGGGAAAAAGAAAGAAAAGAAAAAGAAACATTCTTTGTTCTTTATACCTCACTTTTTGCATAAATAATTATTTGAAAAACCTGAAGCGGAGTTAACCTAATTGGAAAATGCCTGCTTTAATTGATTTGTTAAAGAATAACCTGTTTTTTTGTTGTTGTTGTTTTTTAACATAACTGTTAATTAACATATTAGTTTTTGCTGTGGTACTGAATGTGTTTAGATGTCACATACATTTCGGATTTAGAGCCACATTTGCAAGTGGATGCAAACAGTGCTGTTTGCCGTTTATATGAATGAAGCAAAATTTGATTTGTACCAGATATTGCTCGAAAAATTGGTTGACAGAGTAAATATGGTCAAGAATGCCTCAAAATGCCAAAGTAGAGAGAAAATGAAGACAAATCCATACAAATGAAGCGCAATAGCCTGAAATAGCCCAGCTCATGAATAACTTTGCAATATTACCTGAAAAGAGAGCGGTGTATTGATCTGTGATGTTGTGTTAGCGTTGGTATATTAAGCCGCCCACTTACTGAACTCTGACAGTGAATTGAGGGGTCTTTTAGCTGATGTGGCTTTAATATTCCATTACAGAACAGGGTTTAACGTCTATATATAGTTCATTTATATTTAGCTCACTGTTCCCAAAGCATTTATGCTTGTAAGAGAATCACTTAACCTTACGGGTTCAGTATACGTTAAGCTCTTTATTAGGACAGAAAATACAAACAGTTTACCTCAAATATTCCAATTTTATGGAATAATTAACAATTTTGTGATGATGACAGTGTGTTTGTGCAATTAATTATTGTTAGTAATAACAATAGCTACTAATAATAAATCATAAACTGAAAACAACAGAGAGATTTTTCAAACTGAGGGAAGAGTGAGAAGTATTATTAGAAACAAATACCAGCTTAATTTTGTATCACATTTCTACATATGCACACAATGTATGGTTTATGACAAATCATTTCATTCTTTCCCTTTGATCCACAGACAATGATACGCATTGTTCTTGTCATTCATGGAAGACCGGGAGAGTGTATCCATTCTTTGACTCAAACTAAAAGAAAAAACCATTGCTTTTTATGTTATTTATTCTTTTCTGGTTTAAATGAACCTCTCTTTACTTGAGGGATTTGACCCATTCCTTCCTGCATGCAAATGAGCTCCAAGGAAACAGGAGTTCAATTAATTTTCATGTTTCCAGCCTGTGAGCTCAGAGATTTTCCTAAGCTCTCTCTCTCTTTCTCTCTCTCTCTATGTCTCTCAGCCACGCCCTTCATTATATGTGCCAGCACAGGTGTGAAGAGACAAAAAGGTAGAAATATAAAGCCAAAGATGGACCAGTACGCGATAAGGCAAAGAACAAGCTCAGAGAAAAGGTTGCGCTTACACATGAGAGAGTTTTATAAATTAATGTGCAAAGCTGAAAACAAGAGAAACTTTGGTCAAGTGTTGGGGAGCATATGCATTGGGGAGAATATGCATTTCATGACGACAGATGCAATACGACACTGTCATTATTTTTACGCGCACTAGAGGGCACTTAACTTTAAAACGTAAATATAGGTCGTAATACGGTACTTGCACAAACAACCTATATAGTCGTTTTTTGTTGGAGGACAGGCTGGTAAAATGCTAAGCTAGACGTAAACAAACACGGTCTCCAAAACAGACTTTTGGTAACACTTCAGAATGGGGGTCCAGAATAATGCATTAGTTAAGCATTAATTAATGGTTAATTTGTTCACAATTAAGCATTAGTTGAGCAAAAACACAGTAGTAATTAATGATTAACTTAATATTTTAAGGGCCTGAATTATGCATTAAACTAGTAATTTATGATTAACAATTATGCATCAGTTAAGCATGAACACGTATATAACTAATGATTATCTGTAATTATTTAAGGCTAAACTACCATTAATATAGTGGTAATAAATGGAATTTGACCCCCTATTCGAAAGTGAAACTTACATCCATATTAATTATGGCACCTATCGAGTAATATTCAAGTTTATGACTAAAGAATTGTAAATAATGGATAATATGTCCTTTCAATATGTTCAGATAATCATTAGTTATATGCATGTTCATGCTTAAGTGATGCATAATTGTGAACAAGTTAATCATAAATTACTAGTTTATTTATGTTTAACTAATGCATTATTCGGGCCCTTAAAATAAAGTGTTACCAGAAATATATGTATATATATTTATATATAGATTAGATCAGATCTCTGTGTGGAGCACTGGCTGTTGTCAGACTTGAAAACTGATATTTTCAAACCGAAAAAAAAAAATGTATATATATATATATATTCTCTCTCATTTAATGACTCTAATATGTGGAATTGACTGGTAACAGATATACTTCCAAGGCTTGGGGCAGAACTATGTAATGGTCAAGTTGCTATGCCAGAAGCTGCCAGAGACGGCACTGCAGGGCCAAGCAGAGGTGGAGCAGTTCATAACAGATCTACAGCATCAAGCTCAAGCTCATGGTGTCCAAATGCAGCAAAGCTTAGAGGTATAATGAAATTAACTTATGCAGATCTTAATGTTATCAGTCTTTTCTTTTTCATAACACTTTCTCATTATCTGATTATAATTAAGTCATTAACACTTTTAATAAGCCACGATTTTGTACATAGGAGTCTATGACAAGTCTAAAAGGATTTAAGAGAAATGAGCAGCAGAAGCTCTCTCTGTTTGTGTGTTGTAGGAGTGGATTCAGTACGAGGAGGTCACTGAGAGACTGTGTAAGCAGTTGGATGAGATGGAGACAAGCATGTCCAGTCTGGATTCAGAGCCAGAGGGAGACCTGCAGGGTCTGCTGCAGTCCTATGAGGTTTGTTTGTGTCCCTGCATCCCTGGGAACACGAATGGCTGTCTTTCTTTGACTTCTATAGACCTCCTATGTTTTACATTCTACGACTTTGCATGATAATGACAGAAACACATTGCATTTAGCAATCTTTAAGTTGTTGACCTGTTTCACAGTTTTTAAGTTTCAAATTAAGTATTAATGATTGTATTAGTGGGTGTATATTTTAGTTGAGGTTTACGTTTAAGAAAAACAGCAGGTGTTATAAAAAGCAATGTATAGTATTTGTTGTACACTTATAGCATTTAAAAAAGAAATAAATCAGTACTTTCACTGAGCAAGGAGAAATTAAATTGATAATAAATATAAATGTATAATAATAAATACAGTAATTTTGAATATTGCGTTTCTCAAGATATCATGAAAAATATCACATTTTTGACAAAACTTTCAAACAACAAGCTGTTTTCAACCCTTCTCATGTTTATTGAGCACTAAAAAAGCATATTACAATGGTTTAAAGGATCATATGAGTAATGGCCTGTATGTCATCTTACATTTCGTACAGTTGACTGTTATATTGTAAGGATTATCACATGAGCGCTGATTGTCCCGAGTGCAAATCTGATTTATTTATTGTTTATAATTATTTATTATGTTATTATTACATAACATTAACATCTTTACATTACTGAATTAAATTGCATTAAATTAACTTTAATTTTGACACATCATTTACACAAGTTTTTGCCCAAACCTCAAATGTCTATTAAATGAATAAAACTAGAGGCACGTTTTTCATTTCAATTATTCAGTCCAAATACACTTTATTATTGGAATTCTTTCTGAAATTTGTCTTGGATCTCAAAGGGTAAGCTATTCAATCTAGCGTCTGCATGCAAGCCTTCTGTTGCCTGGCAAATGTAATATTTCTTATACAAAATGTGAGAAGGGTCAGTCATAATTTTTCCTGACAAGCTCTGCTATTTTTTCATATACACATATTGAAAACTTTGCTCAAGTTTATTGCGTAAACTATAATATAGACAGTCTCATAACAAAGTATGCTGGCAATGACATCAATCAAAGCACACAGTGTTCGGAGAAGAAAATACGACAGAAAGATGCTTGTCTATAGCCTGCGCGTGACAAACGCACAATCGGCGTGCTGCTCCTACTCTGCATATGCGCCGCTTCCGCGCTGCTTATGCGTGCAGTGTAATGCCGGCTTGTTTAAAGTGCCGCTTAATTCGCGCAAATCGCACTGCAGGATGTCTAATTGCGTCTTAGCAAAAGTAATACTTTTCTTAAACATGTTGGGAGTATGAAGCAGGGGCAAGTCACGGGAGAAGGTCTTCTATTTTTTTCTTTGACTGTATGTTGCATGAAATTAATTTTTGGCCCAGCACATGATGTTCTTGATTGAATGACTATCTGTGGAACTACGTGTTCTGCGGCCTGCGTTGGTCTCTCTATTACGAAAGCTTATTTCTCAGCTACACTGACACACGGAACAGCCAGAAGCATACGATTGGTTGCGTTCATATTATTTTTCCTTTTATGTCTACCAAAATCCATTACTCAGGCGGATTGATATAGGAGGAACAGCAGACTACCGTTTTTGTGTCTGTAATAGATGTACATCTAACTCAATCCCACTACATCTGAGCAAGCAGTTAAACCTGAGAGAGATGAGGAGGTGGGATGATGAGATATGTTAAATCAATGTTTGACAAAGTTTACCATCTCTGACTGCAGTACTTCAGCTTATTAATTTCATGGTTACACCTATGAGTTGCTTATTAGCATGCATGTTACTTGAGCATTAACCATTTAGTAGTGCTAATTAAGCACATATTAATTAAATAATGTATTTTTTTTTTTTAGTGTTTGTTATAACATGTTTATAGCATGTTAGTTATAATATGTTGTTTGTCCTGTTAGGGTTCCACAATGTTTAGTTAAATTTTACCGGAATGCTGAGGAGTCCTAGCTCTTAAAATCGAACCTGCAAACTTTTACTGTTTTCCCTCATTGTCAGAGATTGCACAAGGTCCTGGAAGACACGAGGCCTCAGGTATGGGTTATCCAAGACCGACTCAGGATCCTACAGAAAAAGGGTCGTGTCCCAAAATCCCAGATGTTCTTACGCTGGATGGATCTTCATAATCAACTACAGCAGAAGATACAGTCCACACAGAAGATCACAAAGAGTTATGACAGGTGTGAGAAAATGCCATTTTGTTAGAGGTCAGGTATGAGCAAATTAGTAGGTGATAAAAAAAGTTATGAGTTTGTGTGTGTGAAGGTTCCAGCGTGACTCAGCAGAACTAGAAGGATGGATGCGTCATGCTCAAGAACAGGTTCAGAAGTGGAGCAGTTCTGATTCATCTGATTCAGGCCTTTTGACAACCGGTACAGTTTTTACCCAGCTTGTGGTGAGTGTAACTTAGAAAATACTGTATTTATTTATTTAATTTCTAACACACAAGTAATGTGACCACACGTGTCATACCAAAAATGCCAGAATAGGACAGTGGTTTTGTTTGTGTGTTGCAGGAGTTTTTCAAACAGCTGGAGGGCCGTTCAGCACAGAAGGCTTCTGCAGAAAGTGCAGGTGCACAGATACTGCAGCTGACTGACAGTGAAGCTCCAGGTCTGCGCAGACGACTGGCTCAACTTGAGCAGGAATGGACGAACTTGAGTTACGTCTTGCCCACTCTCCTCCAGAAACAGCAACAAGTATGACTAAAGTTTCTATATTTTTCTCTCTCTGTATTCCCTCCCTCGATCTCAGATATTGTTTAAGTAAGCATCCTCTTGCCCTCCGTCTAGCTTTTGACAAACCAGCCTCACAGTCAGATCTTAGCCAGCTTGACCTCCTGCCTCGAACATGTAGATGGGCGACTGGAAGATGAAAGCTTGGGGGTCCACTGTGCCCTCAGACATCTACAGGATCTGAAGGTAGTACACCTACTGTACGCTTTTAATGACTTTGAATTACTGGTTTCTAATGATTTCAGGGTATAAAACACTGTTAGTAATGCCATTATCTTTTCCAGTAACGAGTAATCAAACAAATGACCATTTCCCCATTCCAACGCTATTACCGTTACTTACAATAAAATAATGTATAGATATCTAGTCACTGGTTGTGAGAAGTTACTAAAACTAATTCCTTTTTAAAGTAACGTGCCCAACACTGCAAAACACACATAAATGGAAAGCTTATTTATTTTGATTTTATTCAGAATGTACAGTGTAACGCTCCAAAAATGTACAAAAATAAAATAAAAAAACTATACTATATGCTGGTTTTGTGGTATCTTTACTGTCACTTTTGAATGTGTCTAAGATAAATGATAGTATCCGTTAAAAAAAAACGATGGAAAACAATAACATGTCATATTCCGCTCTTATTTTATTTTTATTTTTTTTGCATATTTGGACCTTAAGGCTGAAATAACCTGTCATCAACCGTTCATTGACTTTCTGAACCATCCGTCTGTGGAGGGGGCGGGATCAGTGAATGAACCCACCAATCGCAGTGAACGCATCCTGTTTGCTGAGCAACTGGGAGCTCTTAATCTGAGTTGGCTTATTCTACAGGCCAAAATTGACAGCAAGGTGCGTCCAGAAGTACAGCATAGTTGCAGTAACCTGTATAACCTGCTAAAGCCATCCTATTTGCAATGTGACGAGTTCTTCTGCCTCTAGATACTTGACGTCGAGGACAAATGGCAGGCCTGCACGGACAGAGAAAAGCATTTGCGCTGTATGCACAGCTGGATCTCTCAGCGTTTTGAATGGGTGAAATACAGCAGGCGACCAGAGAGCTGTTCGCAGATTGAGCAAACATTACAGGAGTGTGTGGTGAGTCTCATGTCTTACAGCTAGCTTGAAGATTTTGTTGCAGTTGTTATTTGTGGCTGAGTCAAAGAAGTGCTTTCGAAAAGGGTACCGGAAATATATACTGATACGGAAAACTTGGACATTGCTTCATTGCAGGAGACGGAGGACAGGCTGCAGGTGAAGTCCTCTGAGCTGAAGGCTTTGGGTGCTCTTCACCTGTTCGGGCAGCAGGATGGTGAACATCCCGTAGATCAAGCGTTCTCCAAGCAGGTGAAATCATCCCTCCAGGACTGCCATGCTTTGAGTCAACAGGTTTGTTCTTACCAACCCTAAACTTTCAAAAGCACTATAACATGCCTGTGTTTTTTTCTGTTTATTTGAATTCTTAATAAAATAGCATTAAAACATATTATCAGTATTGAATTTTTTTATATTGCAATAATGTATATTATATTACAATATTTTATCAATAACACCAATCTATTACTGTTACATCCCTTTGGTTTGGTGAATGTGGAGATATAATATTAGAAAGAACTCAACTGATTTGTGTGTAACTGTTGTTTCACAACATCTTTAAATGTGTCTCATGTTTTCAGTTCATTCATCATTTTAGTGAAGAAATGCTGTTCATAGCAGTGTGTGTGTGTGCGCGTGTGTGTGCGCGTGTGTGTGTGTGTGTGTGTGTGTGTGTGTGTGTGTGCGCGCGCGCACGTGTTTCTTAGATAAATGCTCTCAAGTCAGATTTGCAGTCAATCAAAGATGAATGGGCTCAGTTTGAATCTACAACGAGTGCAGCAGAACTGCAAACAACCGGGGTGGTGTACAAGCTGGAGCTCTGCAGAGTGCCTGTGTTTTCATCAGAGCAGAGCCAAACTCATGTTGAACACCTGCGAGTGAGTAAATGACTCTAAATAAAATCAATCCACTGGAAAAAAAAAAAAGATTGGAAATCTTGTTTTTGTCAACATTATAATATGTTCTCGAAACATGGAAATTCACTTAATATAAATATTCAATATTGACCTTACTGTCAGCAGTGTGATTTATTGGGTATTACATTATGCATGCTTCTTAACAGGAGCTTGAAATGGAGCTGAACCAATCAGAGACCTTGACCCCGTTAACTGAGGTGCTCTCTAACTTGAAGGACAGGCTCAACCCTTATGCATCTAAACTTTTGTCTGATCGTCTTGAGAAGGAGAGAACTCGGTAAGTAATTTTACTTTACACGTCTTATTATTTTAATTCCCCTTTTCATTCAGGGCTTTACTGTTGTTTTCTTTTCAGACATCAAGCAGTAACGAAAGATGTGCGTGCAGATTTACTGAAAGCCCAGAATGCATTGCGTCTGTGGCTGGAATACGAGCGCCTCACAGGAGAGTGCAATGTTCATCTAAATCAGCACTGGGAGAGGCTTGGAGAGCTTATGAGTTCTTCAGACAGAGAGGAAAACACTGCAGAGCTGCTCAACAGCAGGATGCAGGGCATCAGTGTGAGTAATTAATAGTATCTAGAATTAGGGTGTGTTTATTTTCCAGATAAAAATCCAGGTTTGATCACACTTACCCAAGAAATCAAAAGTTCCCTTCCCATTTGCATATTACTTGACATTGTTAATTCAATGAGATGGTCATTTTTAGATTTTCACTGTAATGTGATTATTGGCCTCAATTACCTAAAATGATTCAAAATGTATGCTAATTCCGAGTGAGAGCTGAGTGCAAATGCGAAATCAATGGAAATGCAATCGGTCAGAAGTACAGAACACAATCAAGTACATAATTAAAAGGTTAGTGGCCAACAAAATGGATTACAACAACAACCCTTTAAAGCATATTAACCCGTACAATTCACAGCAATAATGACGCACAGACATATTTTTGTGTTAGATATGTTTGCAAATGTAAGATACTGGTGTTGTGTAATTTTTTTGTAATTTGTAAGGAAAATGCAAAGTAAAAATGCACAGTGGGGAAAAAAACAGACCTAAATAATAGCCAATTTCAGCATGTACTTGTTAAGTGCTAAAATGTTCTAGTCCTACAGATGGGTCCGCAGTACTTCAGTCCAGATGTGCTTTTCAAAAGAAGGAACATTGAGATCTGAGCTGGAGCTTTTCTCCATGGGCTAAAAATACTAAATGAGACCTGTGCTGAGCTACCTCTACCCAACAAATGTTCAACACAAAAGAATAGTGAATGAGGTCTTATTCAGTTCATTGAAATTGGCTTTTTTTTTCTAAGTGCGTATGCATAGTTTCTTAAACCCACTGTTTAAACACAAACAAATAATATTATATTTAACAGATGAGTAAATATTTCATAACAAATGTTTGGCTTCCTGAATAATGTTTATGTCTGTTATTTTGTTTTGTATAGAAAGTGAAAATAAATAAAACGGTGAAATGCATCCTTGCAGAGTTAATGTATTGCTGTAACACTAGCATAAGTCATTAAAAAACTATTTAAATCATCTAATTTCCTTTGTGGCTCTTCTAACCCAATGTTTAAAACACCATGTCTTTTACAGGCTCTGGAGAAAGACATGCCTGCCGTGCAAAGCAGTGTGGGAAAAGTCCTGGAGGCCTCAAAGCTTCTCACTGGACATGCGAAAGCCCAGTCAGCCCCTCTAATCAAAGCAGAAACCAGGTTGCTGTCACGTGACCATGTGCATCTTGGCAAGGCACTTTCTGACATCAGGGCACAGGTTCAGGTAAGGGCAACAAGTTGATATCTATAATAGGTTAATACAACATTAAAGTAATCTGACTGATCTGCGAACGGATGGCAAACATGTATACAACATGATCCATAGGAGGAGCTAGAGGAGCACCACCGCTTCAGCACTGACTTGAAGTCAATGGAGCAAAACCTTCAAAACTTTGAGAGCATTATGAGCTCCTCCGCTGCAAGCATGGAAAGATTAAAGGTGAATCTGTGGCACTTCTCGGTTGTTCTCATCGATTTTCTTTTGATCCTCTTCTTCATAGAGCATACTAAAAGATCACAGTTTGATTTTATGTAAATCTTTCTCTTTTCTTTTATTTCTCTAAGATGGTTCTGTTAGATCTGAGTGGGCTGAACCTTAACCTTACTGCTCTGAATCAAACCAGTTTTGGACTTTCCATAAGCTCTGCAGAGGAGGAGAGGTTACAGACCCTCAACACACAGTGGGTTCAGGTCTTCTCTCAGGCCACGGACCGACACGGGCAAGTCAAACGTTACTAAATTAAAGCTGTTTGATTTCCAAACATTTTGATTTAGCCCTGAAATAGATCCCGTGCACTGCAAAAAATGGCTTCTCTTAGTATTTTTGTCTTGTTTCTAGTCAGAATTCTTAAATCAAGATACTTTTAGATAAGCAAACTGACTTGAGATATTAATAAATTATAATAAATATTATAATAAATTAACATGTGAATTGTGTGTGCGGGTGGGGGAAAATTTTTGGATGAACTATTACTTTTCTTTCCCCCCTGAAACTAAATGGTCTGGTGAATGCCAATGCACATCTCTGTCTGTAGGAAGATGTATGAAGAGCTGCTGCATGCTCAGAACTTCCAGCAGAAGTGCCAGTGCTGGATGGAGCTCCAGGACATGATCAAGGCTGGGCTGTCCAATCAGACGTCTGGAAACTGTGCTGCTGTGAGAGAGCAGCTAGCTGCACACCAGGTAGAGCATTCAGTTATAAAATCCAATGGGAAAATATTTTTGGATGAAAATCCTGTTGCTTCATAATAACCATGTACGTGTAGATAACATATTACAATTAAGATCCTTATCTGATAAATCTTTATTCTAAAACAATATGGAATATTTGGAATATTAAAATCATGGAATATTTGTAATCAATTTGCTTTACTTTTCCAATATTTATATCATATAATGCATGATATAACTTAAATTTAGACTTGCATAGACAAAGAATAGCTAGTTAATGCTATTAATACTGCATAAGGGACTAATACTATTAAGGTTTGGGAAATATTTTGATTGATTGTTTTATGCTCTTGAAATGTTTTTGAAATGGTTGTAGAGAGCTTGTCTAGTCATATATTAGTAATAAATCTTTCAGAGGCTGAGAGTGGAGGTCTTCAACAGCCAGCAGCTACAGGATGCCATGGTCAACGAGGCTTCACGCTTCCTGGAGGGCAGACAGAATGAGGACAGGTGAGCTTTTATTAACACTGCACTCTATAACTTATTTCCTAATTCTCGGTAACCTCAGAATCGTCTTACTAACCTCCAGTGTGGGGCTCTGCCATGGATAAGAAATCAAAGAATGTGGTGTAATAATTTCTTCTGAACAGGATGTCTCAAGTTGAGTAATTAGAACCGAGGTTCTCCCACTTGTTTTTTTTTTTTAACCGGCTTCAGACGAGGCTGTAATTCTTGAAGTAATGTTGTGTGGAAGAGCTCTTTTGAGCTCAGCACTGGAACAAGCTGGCTCACTCTCAGGAAATGAAACTGCATGTGCTACCAGCATGAAATCGTTTTTTCTTTTCAGCCAATAAGTGCTGCTTCAGGTGGATCTCCTGCACGGTTGAATTCAACATGTTTCTTGGGTCTCTGTTTTTTTTTTTTAATGGCAGGAACAAATGTCTTGCAGAGAGAAACATAAAATGGTTTTATTTTTCGTATGACTGGCAAAGCTAATGGCCAGTGGAATTGCAGTTTGCTTATGATATTAGCGTCTCTATTATGTCTCTATTATCTATGGTCTCTTTAAAAAAAAAAAAAAATCAGTTAAAACCACAATTTAAAGTGACAGTTTACCCCAAAATGAAAAATCTGTCAATGTTTACTAACCTTTATGTTGTTCACAAAGGTTTTTGTATTGAAATCTGAGAGGTTATGGACATTTAAATGTCCTTTTAACAAACCTTGAGAATATTAACAAACAGGAGTCACCTGATGCTGAGACTCACCCAGCTAAAGGCACGATGGCAGGAGATACAGCAGAGGGTCCAGCAGCATGGCGCATGTCTGGAAGGGCTGATGGGACAGTGGCAACTCTATGAGTCCGGCTCAAAGAAACTTTCCAAGCTACTCAGACGCATGGAAGAAATTCTGCCGCCAGCAGGACTGGCACCATGCAGCTTACAGCAACTCCAGTGCTCAATGAGAGAGGTACGAATTTTGAGTAAAAAAGAATATAATGGTCTTTTCAACTCTTTCAGATGCTAATGTTGGACTTCAAAGTCTTTTCCAATTTCATATCTTGCATGTTTTTTATCTCAAAGTGGACAGAGGAGCAACTACAGCTTCACGAAGAACTCTACAGGCAGACTGTGGAGGCAGGCAGACAGATCCTTCCGCTTTCAGATGCGCAGACGCAGACACGACTGCAGACTGAACTGGAGGCTCTCAAGGAGTTGTGGGAGCGATGCTGTGGTCTTGTGGAGAAAAGAAAGGCTCTTGCAGACACCATAACTCATGTATGTGACTCACTTCTCGCATGGTTACTATGTAAAAAATTGATAAATAATACTGTAAATGATTTACATTTAAAGGAGTACAGTTTTCAATGCCCTATCTGCCAGTATTTTGTATTTTAATCGGTTTATTTATTTATTCACTTGTTGATTTATCATTTTATTCTTGATCTTTTTAAGGATTTTGCTTGAAGTTGCAAGAATATCAAACCTGCTGATTAACAAATATAAAGTATACGCATAAGGTTTTGGATCAGTCTGATTACTGCTGGCACCCTTGTCTTATTGAATTCTTTATTTGCACGAGTCTGTGGTTATTATGGAGGTCTTTCTTTTCCCCCATTGACCTACATACCCTCCCGAGCGATTCACTAATAAAGTGTTTTATTTTGAGGATGAGAGATCAGCTGTAATCTCGCCATAATCCATAAATGAGGCAGCTGGGCCATATCACACAGAATGAGGACTTTTCAAAATGCATTTACTAAGCCACTGTGCAGTTCGTTGTCTATGTGGATCATCTGTCATTGTTCACACACAATCCCACAATGGCCCAAGGCCGAAGGTATAGGCAGATGTGGGAACAAAGCTTGTAAAGTCAGCATGTTGTGTATCCACCAAAATAAAAGGGTTAGGAGATCTTAAAGGTGCCATAGAATGGAAAACTGAATTTACCTTGGCATGGTTGAATAATAACAGTTCAGTACATGGACAT
>JAUCMU010000080.1:16005930-16017506 GCA_032275025.1 Enteromius treurensis | reverse complement strand
ATTATTCGAAAAGAGCGAACCTGCAAATGTCTCAACTGACCAATCAGAATCAAGCATTCCAGAGAGCCGTGTAATAAATGTTTTTATTTACTACTGTAAATGCATCAAAACTTCATAATATGCCTCGCTAAGAACTTCTTTTGGACAACTTTAAAGGCAATTTTCTTAATATTTACATTTTTTGCTCCAGCAGATTCCAAATGTTCAAGTAATTGCATCTACAGGTCAAATATTGTCCTATCATATCGAACCATACATCAAAAGAGCTTATTCATTTAGCTTCCAGATGATGGTTAAGTTGAAAAAAAAAAAAAGGCCAAATCTTTTGTCTTGTTTGGGAAATATTGTGTTTTGTTTTTTTTCCCTTTCTGGTGATTATTCTGAAATAAAAAAAAGGGCCGCAGCATTCCCATTTTTGCACTTTTGATTTGAATACCACCTCTCTGTCACTCTTACTATCCATGGGCAGGATTACCAAAACTGTGGAAGTTTGATTTGTAGCAATTATTAATTTACTGATATAACAATGCAGATTCAGCTGGTTGAAAGTGTTTGATAAGGTGACGGGTATGTTTGTAACTCGTGCGCATGTTTAGGACCTGCAGCGTGACATCGAGCAGCACACTGAGAGGGTGGCGTCTGTGCTCACGCTGTGTGATGTGCTTCTGCACGACGAGGATGCCTGCAGCAGCGATGGAGAGAACGACTCCTTCCGGCAGACCACGCAGCGCTTGGACCGGCGCTGGAGAAATATCTGCTCCATGTCTCTGGAGAGGAGGCTGAGGTATGGCCATTTATCCAGATGTCACCACCATCCCTGCCGACAGATGTTTGGTCGTTCTGTTGCATTTCAATTCCAGTTCGAGAAACACAGATTCACAGCTCCCTGTTGAGAAAGAGCTATTGGTAGAAGTTTGCTTTGCATGAAATAATGTGTTGATTTTTTTAATGCCTTTTAACCTCACTTGAGTTGAATATATTATGGTTTATTGCATCATATATTTCATTAATAAGCATAACATGAATTACAGTACATATAAATGAATGTAATTTAAAGTGCACACATGCACATTCAGCATTAAAATATTAATGTGCATTGTTTATTGTACATCAATTTCAAATATAAATGTACATTTCCATACCAGACTATTTGTAACTTATGTCTGTTTGTAGAATTGAGGAGACATGGAGACTGTGGTGCAAGTTTCAAGAGGATTACTCTTCCTTTGAAGACTGGCTGAACCTAGCGGAGCGCTCCGCTGCTGAACCCAATTCATCAGACGTCCTGTACACTGATGCCAAAAAGGAACTCCAGAAATATGAGGTTTGATTCCAACAAAATGCTTAACTGAGAGCCTTCGGATGGCTGTGCTACTGGACCGTTATATTTACATCATTTAGAGCAAGTCAAATGTTTAATCCTGATGTTTTCAGTACGATTAGGGGATTCCTCAAGCGCCTGTCTTTGGCCTGTCAGCAGGTTTTCATTTATTAAATGTTTTAGTCATTCATGCATGAGCTCGGAAGTGCTAATGGCACACTCACTATTTGAATGGAAATGAAGTGTTAAAGTAGATATTTTTGAATATCCAACTTTAATTCAATAGAGTTTAAGGTAATCGATAGCTCATAGCTAGCAGGGTTTAATATATATATATATATATATATATTTTTTTTTAGGTTTTCCAAAGTCAGGTACACGATAGCCTAACCCAGCTGGAGATTATTAATAACCAGTACAGACGACTGGCGCGGGAGAACCGTACTGATGCAGCCAGCAGACTCAGGGCCATGGTGCATCATGGGAACCAGCGATGGAACACGCTCCAGAGGAGAGTGGCTGCAATACTGCGCAGACTCAGGGTGAGGACACAGACACACTAGTTGTTGTTGTTTTCATGTCATCTGTGCGTATTATGTTTACTTGAATGCATAAATGAATCTCTTTTTTTTTCTCATTTAGCGTTTTACAAGCCAGAGAGAAGAGTTTGAGGGAACCCGCGAGAGCCTTCGTGTTTGGCTGACTGAGATAGGCTTCCAGCTGACCAATGTGGATGAGAACTTCTCAGAGAGCCATCTCCAAGACAAGATGAAACAGCTGAAGGTTAATTACCAGTATTTCTTTTAAATGAAGGCGTTTAGTCTATAAAAAGAAAGAATAAAAGATAATGGAATTCAACTGAACTTTCTTACTCTTCAGAGTTTCAAGAAGGAGATCACTCTGAACACCAATAAGATTGATGCTCTGATCGTGTTTGGGGAGGGTCTGATTCAGAGGAGCTGTCCTGAAGACGCTGTTGAGATAGAGGATGAGTTAGAGGAACTGCACACATACTGTCAAGAGGTGTTCGGCAGAGTGGCCCGATTCCATCAGCGCCTCACCAGTCTCCGTCCGGTATTAGAAACGCTCGTATTTTAAAATATCTTAATGTATTTGGATGTTTTGAAACCTTTTTGTGAGTTGGCTTCGTTGTAAAGTGTATTTGTGTTGAACTGCCAAACGTTTAGGGTTAGTAAGTAAAAACCGTGGCTTTGCCATCACGGATATATATAGATGTACATTTTTTTTACACTTTCTTTTACAGTGACATATGTGGTAAATTGTGCAAATAACTCTGTATGAATGTATGCAGGAGCAGCTGGACGTCTTTGATGGTGAAAAATCCAGAGAGACACAGGGCACCCTTTCCTCCAGCCAGCCCTCCATGTGCCTGTTATCACCACCTCAGGAGCGCTCGGGCCGTGAAACCCCCGTTAGTGTGGATTCCATCCCTCTGGAGTGGGACCATACCGGGGATGTTGGTGGCTCTTCTTCACACGATGAGGAAGAGGATGCTGCCTTCTTCTCTGCCCTGTCAGGTATGGACGTCCACATGTTTGGCAACCGGGTTCCAATTGGTCCTATGGTTTTACCACACTTACCTAAGGAATGATAAAGTTATGATGAATGATGAAGTAATGGGCCAATTTTTTACCTTTTTTAAGCAGCCTTGACTTCAATTGCCAACTTTGACATAAGGCAGACTGACTTTCTTTCTTTTACCACAACATTTTTTTTTTCCCTGTAAGCCTAGCTGTCAGATTGCAACTGACAATTTTAACCAGCTCTTTTGTAGTTTTATATCCCATGGCACATCGTCTGAGGCTGAGAATGTTTTTCCTCAGGACTCTGACTGATGGAAAGGTTTGCCATATTGCTTGTTTAGCCATTCATTTTCTCTCCCTCTAGATTTAGAAGTAAAAGAAATCCCAGAATTTTCATCTGAGGTGACAAAGAAGCCTTTAGGCAGGCCTAGATTTATTTCCCTTTATGTGCACTTGTGCATTACTGCAAATCTGACCACTTTTTTTTTTGGTGCATTTACATCTGTTCAGTTTTTCCTTATTTTCTTTCCACATTGTTTTCTCTCTCTCTCTCTCTCTTTCTCTCTCTCTCTCTCTCTCTCTCTGTCTGTCTGTCCTGTCTTGTGCCCACATCGCTCTCGGTATGCTTATGAATAGCCTTGGTTTGCCGGATCATCAAAGGGCTAGTGTTTTTCTTTTCAGCACACAAGTTTTTCTCTCAAATCAAAAGATGTAAGCGTCCTCCCTTCACCCTGTTCTGCTTTGTGCTCTTATCATGAAAGACTTGAGGCCTGTAAGGAGAATCTGTTGGTAAAGAGGAGGGTTTAGAGCCGGGCATGTCCAGATCTCAGGGAGTATAAGAGAGGGCACAAGAAGGTTGCATCCCCTCCTCTCTCTTGGCTCAGTGCACCTGCTTATCCCCCTCCAGAGCTTTCATGCTCATGCAGACGATAAAAACATTAATTTATCTTGAAGCTTTGCTCATTACTGGAAAAGCACACATGATATGTTTGTTTGATGATTTTGTTAGACTTTTTTTTTTTTCCTTTTCAAAATCCGTTTTTAATTGTTTTTTTTACTGCAATAGCATAATTATTTTGTTTTCATTACCACTTTGATGCTCTCTTATATTTATGGTAAATGGTCTGTTTTTTTCCCCTCTGCTTTTAAAAAACACATGTTTTGTCGATTAGGACATAGGCTGTGGATTTACTTCTGGATTTAATATAGTTCCAACTACACTATACTACAATAACAGCCTCTGTCAATTTAATATCTGATTTGATTGCCCAAGATCCATGCAAAAGCGAAATAATTCCAATTCTAATGTCTATTTCTATCTTCACAGCGCAAAAGAAGTAGCCTGTTTTGAGCACTGAGTCAAATCTCTGTCCTTCTCTCTCAAATTCACAGGACAGAATTGGCACTTTCAAAACACACCTGACAGGAAATCCTTCCAGCTGGACTCGTCCTCACCTACACACACCAGCACTTCTTTTAAACAAGGCTACGTGAGTGTATGCCCCTTCCTTCTTAATCCAGCACTTTCATAAACATCAATTTGAAAGCTTCCTCAGGAATGGTGCATGTGTGATGTGCTATGTGTTTGTGCACTGTGCAGGTCCAGCTGATGTCCGAGTGCAGCGGCAGCATTAAGAGTATGAAGCGGGTTTCTATGATCCTGGATGATGGGGAACAGCAGGAGGAACAAGGCCTCACTGGCCTCAACACTGCAGACAAACAGTCAGGTACAGACACTTTGTCCAACACTGAGGAACGTCAGGAAGTCTGTCTGGTACTCATCCTGAGTGAGTCATTAAATAAGACTTGTCACAAATAGTCTGGTACAGGCACTGACGCAAGGGACTATTTTTTATTCTGTCTTAGATGAGTCTAAAAGCATGAAGGCTTCTTTTTTCTTTTCCTTTTTTTTTTTTAAATAGCATGTAATTACATTTTAATGCCACCTCTTGGATGGATAGATGTATGCATACATAGTCGGATAGGTGGGGAAACAAAGTGATGCATTGATAGATGGAGAAATGGATGAGTGGATGGATGCATAGTTGATAAACAAACTTATGTATATATAGTTGGATGGATGAATGAATGGAGTAATAAGAAGGGTAGATTGTGGATGGATGGGTGAATGGATGGATGCATTTTTGAATAGGTGAATTATATTAATGCATAGATAAATGAATGGAGAAATAGACGATGATTAAATAGTTAGGTAGATGGATGAGGGGATAAATAGCTAAGTAGACGGGAGAAGATATGTGAATAAATAGGATGTATGGGTAGGTGGACTCTAAATAGGTTATGAGACACACTTGAACTTATGGACTAATGGATAGATAGTTGGGTAGACTTAGAGGAACAGATAGGTCAATGAGTGAATGTGTGGAACTAAGTAATGAATGCATATATAGTTGCATAGACAAATTGAGGAACGATTGGGTAGATTAGATGAGAATGAATGGATGGATTGGTGGTTAAACAGATGGAAGCGGTTGAGTGAATAGGTGAATGGATTGATAGAAAGATTGAGAAAGTTGAGTTTAGATGGGTGAGTGGATAGGTGGGGTAGTTGGACACGATTGGGTACAGCAGGGATCATCAAACTTGATCCTGGAGAGCTATCTCTTACAGAATTTAGCTTCAGCTTGCCCTCAACACACCTGCCTGGAAGCTTCTAGTATATCTAGTAAGAGCTTGATTGGCTACTTCAGGTGTGTTTGATTAGTGTCGGAGCTAAACTCTGCAGGACACCGGCCCTCCAAAACCAAACTTGGTGACCCCTGAGGTAGAGGGGTAAGGCATGGATAGATGGAAAGATAGCTGGGTGGATGAGTGGATAAGAGGACAAACACACAGAAATGCCTAAGGTCAATTAATAGTTGGATAGAAAAATGAAGGAAAGGTTGAATAAGTATATGGGTGGATAGATGGGCACATGGATGAAGAGTTTGATAGAGTAGACAAATGAAGGGATGGGTTGGCGGATGGATAGACAGAATAAGAATGGACGGGTGTGCATATAGATCTTCACTTCAAGAGCTTCATGTTCTCCGCAGGAGTGATTGAGCGCTGGGAGCTGCTCCATGCTCAAGCAGTGAGTAAAGAGCAGTGCAGCTCCAGAGACCCCCAGCAGCTGACCTCTGACCTGCACAACATCACTTCCTGGCTGGATCGTGTCACACCTGAGCTGGACAGACTGCAGACGCCCGAGACTGCTATCAGTGTGGAGATCTTAGAAGAGAGGGTTAAACAACTCAAAGTGAGCATCACAGTTACATCCGATCTTTTAGATCATTAATACAGAGGCACGGTAAGGAAAAGATTGTCTTCACGCTCGAATTTCTTCCACATGGCACAGGAAATGCAGAAGACATTTGCTCGCTACAAGACCATGATGCTGTCTCTGAACCTGGGTGGGCGAGAGCTGCGGCAGGGAGCTACGGAAGCAGCACCTGAGCTTCTGGAGGGTCTGCGCAGCATGAATCACCGCTGGACAGAAGCTTGTGCGGGACTAGAGGGGTGGGAGGACGGCCTGCGCACTACCCTAGGGCGCTGTCAGGTGAGAGATCTTATGCAAAACCTCTATGGAAATGCCACACGTAACTTCACCTCTCACCACTGACAATTTTTGCACTGATGCAGGAGTTCCACGAGATGGTCCACTCTCAGCTGCTATGGCTGGCCCATGCAGAGAGCAGACGCTACACGGTGAACATGAACGACCCTTCTGTGCCATCCTCCTTGCTTCAGGAACACAGCATCACCCTAAAGGTGAGTCAGAGAAACCCACCGCAGAGCAACACCAGCTTCTCCATCAAGGCTGACCTCTTGAGCTTATGTTTTGTGCACCCCCTGGTGGCAGGATCTGGCTGAGGAGCTCCAGGGCAGACAGAAGCGAGTGAGCTCTCTGCAGGAGATCGTCTCTGAGCTGCTTCCTGAGGCTGGTGGAGAGGACAGCGCTGAAGCCCGGGAAAAACTCCATGTCATCGGAAGCAAACTAAGGCTACTGTCACGTCAGGTCAGCCAGGATCTCCAGACCATTGAAGAGAGATTGGTAAGAGCGTTGTGTGTGTGTGGTGTAAATGGAAGCTCACTTCCATTAAGGTCACTACACATTTTGTATTAATATATATATTTAAATGCTTTACAGTATTATTTTATTTCAACACATAGACAAATAATATTCCTTTAAATATATAACCACATGCACGTTCTGCTAAAAAAATTTACTGTTTCACGTAAACCCCCAAATGGTTCCTAGGGGATGTTCTGCAAAGCTTCATTGGTTGAAGGGCAGGAGCTTAGCCTAAGATCAGTTACAGTAATAGTCAATTAAAATTTTTGAACCTTGAGTATTTGAACTTCATACACTCTTCTTTTTTCTATTCACCATTCAAAACTTTGGGGTCAGAAATATTTAAAGGAAAAACACAAAGTCATACATTTTTCCCACAAGGACTCATTCATTTGATAAAAATAACAGCAAATACATGTATGTTTTTATTTTGTTCTTTCTGTTCATCAGAGCATCCTGAAAAATCAAAGGCAGTTTTTAACATTGATGAGTGTTTCTTGAGCAGCAAATTGGCATATTAGAATGATTTCTGAAAGAAGTTACAATAGCTGTTACAATATATTGAAATGTAACATTTATTAAAGTAGACAAATTATCACAATATTTATGTATTTGTTGTATTTTGAGCATAAAAGACATTTAAAAAAAAATCTCACCAGGGTAGTTTTGTCTTATTGTATTTTGCCCATTCCACCATATCAACAAATATTATATAAATAATATTGCAATCAGAATTAAATAACAGGCTCATAATTTAGAGTGATTTTGGGTGAAATATGGAACTGTTGTATGTCATGTGTTTGCAGGAGTCCACTGCTGATGCTTCAGGAAACAGAAAATCCACACAGTGCTCTCGGTACAGTGGCACACACATAAACCATTTTATTTATTTTTATATATTAAATTGTGTAGAGTAGTATCAAAAACATACTTTATTAGCTTAAAAGGCATGAACACAGTAAACGTATGTGTTTAACCACAAAACCATTTCCCCCTCTCAGATCCAAGCGTGACCCATCGCCTCAGCGTACGTTCTTCTATCGTGTCCTGCGAGCGGCTTTCCCTCTGCATCTCCTGTTCCTCCTGCTGTTGGTTCTGGCCTGCTTGGTACCTCTTTCTGAAGACGACTACAGCTGCACCTTTTCCAATAACTTTGCCCGCTCGTTCCACCCCATGTTACGCTACACCAACGGCCCCCCTCCCACATGAGTCTCTCAAGAACCGTTCAGAGCCGTTATCACATGCCAAGCACCTCACTTTTGTCCAAGCAATATTTTAACGCTTGTATTTATATAATTGATTTTATACTATTTATTCCCCTTTGAGAGCCATACTAAGAATTCTGTTGATGTGATCCAGTTTCTTTTATGTCGTAATGCTGTAAAGAAAAATATCAATCATTGCATGAGCTTGAATGTAAATCACTTGACTTTTTTTTTTTTTTTTTTTTCAATATTTCTAGATTTAAGCATGTCATGCACTGATTAAAGATTATATGTTTGAAACTGGAAAATATTGACCCTTCAGCCGCAGGTTGTGGTGACATGATGGATGGCTGCTATTTGGAGATTACGTGGTCTCATTCTTAAAATGATATGGTCTGAATTAACTGCAAAGCCCCAAAATAAATAATGTCAAATGCACATAGAAACATTTTAATACACCCCTGTGTAAATAACAGTGTTACAGAAGCACCGCAAGGCAGATGTGAACAGGAAAGTACATGTTAAAAACATTTTACAAATTAAACTTTTGTTCTGTTCAAAAATAAACACTGTCTAAAACAAATGTATTACAGCTGGTTTTTAATGCTTAGTTGGCAAAATGTGTAAAATCAATATTTGAGCTTCATATCAAAATTGTTACAATTCGGCCGGCAGATACAATAACATTTATAAATAACCTGTGCATTTATTAAAATGAAGTACATCTATCTGTGTCTTATAATCTTTAAGGTAGGTTTGGTTTTATTTCAATTAAATTCATTTTCTCCTTACCTGTATAAATTGTTTTTTGGTTATTGTCATCTAGGCTAGAATCACTGTAGGCACTGCTTTGTTTGCAAACGAATTCTTCATATATATATATATATATATAATTCTCAAGATAGGGCTTCAGATATTTTGTTATTAAAGTGCTATATCACAAGTACTTTTTTGGTAGATGTGGTGCATCTTACAAACAGGTTTTCACAGTGGAATAGTAGCAATAGGTCAAGCTGTCTTTAGAAAATGTATAAATGCTTTGTACAAGGCTGATATGGTGTTAAAAGGTTTACTGGGTAGAGAGCAGGACGAACAAAGTTCATTAAACACATTTTGTTCTGTGAAAGTAATAGATGCAGACAAAACATCCAGCTGTCCTGAATTATTATGCAAGTCCTTGTTCTGATAGAAAAAAGGCTTGATTCAGTTCTTCTGAGCCCTTGGTCCAGAATTTAGTCTCCCACTGCATACAAACCTCTCTCATCTTTAGTAATGACGGTCCATATTGTCGTTTCGTAAGTGAATGGATCTGATCTGTTCTGACAGTGCGGTCAATAGTTATTAGTATTAGTAGTCTATCTACAGCAGTCGAGGGCATCAGTGTGATGTTGTTTTTTTCCTTCACAAAAAGCAAGAGTTGCGAACGCACTGTTTAGAAAGCACAGATTTCATGAGATGCATGTGGTGATGCTGTCCGATATCGCCTGCATGTATGACTGCATTCAAAAAGGAATTCAAAATCTGAACAAATAGTGACCGGTTTTTAAATCTAAAAATGTAAGGACTTTTCTCAAACGATTGTGTTCAAAATGAGCTCTGTTAAAAATGAAAACAACGGATTGCACAGCAAAAGCCAAACTTGTAAAAAAACTATGTTTTTCATCTTGAGAAGTTCTACTCCACTCTTTCTGCGTGGTTGTTTTTGTTGTCCATTCTCCCAAAACTATAGATCATTCTTCAGCGCTGGAGGGGAAAGAAGAGCAATTTAACGTGATATTTTTTTAAGCTTGTACTTATTTAAAGATTGACGGAAGAATGTTATCTGGCCACATCCTGTGAAATCAATGTGGAAGCTAAATATTTTATAAAACAGCTGTTTCCATCAGTAAATCTTTTTACCTGCATTTCTATATCTCACCAGAAATGGTTGAGGGTCCTAAAGTCTCTCCATGCTGAGAAGTGCAGGCGAAGGCCTCCTGGACGGCTTTGCTCTCTTTGGGATTAGGAGCCGCTCGAGGGCCGGAGTGAGACAGACGGGAGCTGTGCATGATATGAGCGTCCAGCATTTCTAGAAGCAGGTCATACAGAGGAACCATCTTCTTCATCTTCATGCAGTGGAGGTGGTCCATGCCTTTGTTACTACAGAGAGTGGACAAACGGATCAAAAACAGACCCAGGTTATAAGCTAATTTGTGTATAATATATGGATGTACTATGATTCTGCATCCATAATTCTTAAGCAAAGAAATATATTTCACAGTCTTTAAACTAATTACTGTGCAGGTTGCATGATGTGCAATCAAAGTCGAATCAAACGTTTCTTATTCCCTCTTTGTATTGTCTGTACCTGAGGTGCCGTATGTGGGAGAGCAGCATGAGCAGATGAGCTAGTCTGGTGGAGCGCTGCTGGAAGCTCAGGCCTGTCTTGGAGATGGCCCACACCAGAGCATCCGTCACCGAGTCCAGCAGACACAGCAGCTTCGACCGGCTCTGCAGCTCCTCTCCTCCCTCCGTCGAACTCAGGCACATGTCTGCAATGACGCACGAGCGCATGTGAGACGCTGACATTTACAGCCGTTTGAAAGAAAAGACAGTGATACCCAAATAAGCGTCCAATCCAAAAAACATCCCATTCAAAATCAACGCAACACATCTGGAGCGAAACCGAGGAGACAAAGTGAAGACAGCTGTTGGGGGCTGGGAATGAAGAGATAATGGACGAGGAAAAGACAGATCAAAAGTTCAAAGGAATCAGAGCAGGAAGAAATACTGGGTTCTTCAGACGATAAACACTAAGCAGGTTCTGCCTGTTGCTTTCATAAGCGTTTGCTACGAAATGGATACCTGGGTTGAAAGCGTGGAGCAAAGGCATGTTGTCCCCATTAAGGCTTTACACAATGTGTGAGCGGGTTTCTTGCCTAGCCTTCCCAACACTCCCTTCACGTTAAAGCAAGTTGTAGTAACCTTCTGAGTTATGGGCCTCGAGTGAACACTATTTATTACGGCTTTGTGGAGGTCTGCGATTTGTTTGGATTTTTAATGATGGAGACAAAGTAACAGGGCAGGAAATGAAGGGGAGTCGGATCGCCAAGAAGGAATCGACCCACTTCTCCCATGTGAGAATCACTGCTATATGTCTGGAGCATAATCACTAGGCCACTGTAATCCAAACTAGTGCTACGTCCGAAATCGCTTCCCTACAATATAGTACGCGAAAAACAGCATGCAAGGTGAATAGTATGTCCGAATTCATAGTATTCGAAATTCAGTAAGCGATAAGTACCCGGATGTAGCCTGGGCCCGCCCATACTTCCATTGACGCTCCATTCTTTTCGCGAGCAAAGTTATGCTGCGTCCGAAATCGCTTACTTCCCTACTATATAGTACGTGAAAAACAGTATGCGAGGCGAGTAGTGTGTCCGAATTCATAG
>JAUCMU010000080.1:15994626-16005830 GCA_032275025.1 Enteromius treurensis | reverse complement strand
ATTACACTTGTTTAACACAATCTAAATAAACGGATGACTTATTGAAAGTTTAAATTGTCGCGCCGTTGTGACGACGCATGACACGTGACAGAATCAATATGGCGGATGTAGTACGTCCGAGTTCCATTCATACTACCCCCATTCATACTATATAGAGCGTACTGTTTTAACGGTCGGGTAGCACGTTCGGGTTTAAATGTAGTACCTTCTTAAGCAGTATGCGATTTCGGACGCAGTATAGATCTTTTTTTTCAAGTGTGCTACTATCGAGTGCTGGAGACAGAATGTATTTATTCGTTGATAAATCCATTAATAATTCAATTATTGTTCTAATCTAGTCAGATTTAGAGAAATCTTTTATGCTTCACTTTCAAAATGTTATTTTGCATATGGCATATTTAGCATATTCACAAAGTTAAGTGCTTATTTTTTAAAAAAAAGGGATACTGCATTTAATTAATCAAACGGATTTTATAATGCAATGAAAGATTTCTGTTTCAAATAAAAAAAAAAAATTCTGCTCTTTTGAACTTTCTATTGAAAACAATAATAAATGTTTCTTGGTACGCAAATCAGCCTATTAGAATGATTTCTGATGGATCACGTGACACTGAGGGTCGGAGTAATGATGCTGACAAGCTTTGTCATCACTGGAATGAATTACATTTTAAATTGCATTAAAAAATATTATTACAACGTAAATAACAATATTACTGTTTTTACTATTATTTAACAGCCTTGGTGAGCATAAGAGACTTCTTTCAATCAAAAACATTTACAAAGTAAAGATAGAGAAATATTATAAATCTGAATCCAAAAAAAAATATGAATAAATAGTTATTTATGGATAAATATTGAACGTTAAGATTAAATATTTTTGAATCCTCAGATATGACTTTACTAGCTAAAGTAAAGCATCATGTGACGGCTATAAAAACAGCAAAAGCAACACAAAAATGCATTAATGCAACAGAGCTTGATATAATTTCACACTATAACAATGAGAAATCTTTCATATTTTTCTAAATCAAATAAATAAATAATAAAAATAATAAAGAAAAGAATGCTTTTATGAATGCATTCGGGTTTTCTCTCAAGGAGAAATAACAGATACTAGACTGAAATCACTGAGATTTGTCTGTTCTATGTGGAAAGTCAACAAACAGATGCATTGTTTCTAAGAAAAATAAATTTGTTATAGCAATTACAAAGCAGGAAAAACACATGCATTTTTCACAAAACTTTTAATGAGAAGAACACTCACTGGAGTTGAGCAGGATCATGGCTTTGAGACACACATACTCCTCTCTCTGTAACTTCAGTTCTCTGAACCTGGATGTGGCTGCCAGCAGCATATCAAAGATCTCCACGAACCCCTGCACACAGCTGCCTTCGTCCCTGACGAACACAAAGACATTTAGCAGTCTCGTAAATGATCTTCCCACCATCAGAAACCCGAGACCCGGCCTCAATCTCAAACCTCAATAGGCACCTACTGAAAATACGAATAGCGAAGTCTATATATAAGCGTCAATGGAAAATCCGAGTACTTCTGTTCTCGAGACTCTGAGGTGCTACAGCAGTGACTGAGACTGGGAACAACACTGATACTTCATTACAACGTGTCAAAACAGAACAAATTACTTCCATTTAGCTTTAATCAAGTCACCAAGCATGATAACTATATTTGCGTCCACACCAGCGTGTGATATTGTCTGTTTATTATAAGCTCTTAGTGTGAACGGGGCTTCAGTCACAAAACACTATTATGCTTCATTACTAATTTGAAGTATTATATTTGGGAATTTGTCGAATAACAGAGAGTCATTATGGGGAGAGCTGGCATGTTGTGTTTTTTTGGCACTTTTTCAATATTCACAAGCAGCACGCCAAGTTAAAACTCAGGGATCCAGTTGGCTTTGAATTGCTTATCCAAAATGCGGCCAATGAAAATACAGTAAATGTCTGGCAGCATATCAGATGGTGAGCATGTTTACAGCCCACCCATGACTAGATTGGTTTGGAAGCGTAGCCCCGTATAAAATCTGGAGCATCTGTAACCCTGGCCTATTTATTTTCTCACATTACAACACTGGTACACACCATATTAATGGGTACAAAGGGCAGAGGAGTAGAGGGGCGGTGTGATAACACACAAGCCATGGCAGAATCAGTCCCTGCCTTCCCACAGCTCTCGAATTCCCACCACACAGAGCATTACACTCGCTCGGACACAACTGGCCAAACCGCTCATTTAGGTTGACATACAGTACGTTATAGTTTTCTATTAAGTGAATTTTAACCATGGGTGGAAATGCATTTCAAATGCATCAGGTGTTTTTTTGTTTGTTGTTCTTTTTTTAATGAGGCATTTTCATTTTGATTGAACAGTTGCATCACCATTATATTTTGAATTTTATGTCCTCCTAAAAACATAAAAATTACATTTTACATAGTCACTGTGTGCATGAACTGCATTTTTTTTAGGGCCATCATGTCATTGACTGATTATATTTAAGTTGGCATGCTAACTAACCTAAATGGCCCAACCTTGAAGTGACCAGAGGGTTAACTAAAGACGCTAAACCAGAATGTTACCAACATGTAGTCGGTGACGTAAATCCACATATCTTACAACATACTGGCACACAGAACAAACAGCTGCAAAATAAAAATAAAAAAAAAGAATAAAATAATAATGGCCATCCAAAGCACATGAGAATAGAACATTATTCAAAGCGCAGAGTGCTGGATGTGCCTGTTCATAAATTAGGCAATGGTAAGGATAAACAGAATTAACTGACACTAGTTACCTGCTGAGACTGAGGTCCGGGGAGAAAATGAGCTTTCCAGGGTGATTAACAGATCGCCACATCAGTCCCAGCATCAGCACCTCTAACCAACAGCACTCCAACAAATGGACCTGGTCAAAAAGACTGAGTTCCACAAAACCTGCAATGAGAAATAAGCTTTATTAATAACTCCATACCCGTGATCCAAAAACTGTTTTGTACAAGACGCTCATCCCTGGGGATCTGAAATATTTGAAAAAGAAGCGTCTGAATTTGTTCATGTTCTCAGAATAAACAAACTGTACATGCTCAGAATCAGTAAATGATGATTCCCTGATAAAAGACTCTCATCTCAAAAGCCAAGTATTGGCCATCAATTAAAAGAATAAATCGGCACAGAAAACATTAAGTACAGCTGAGGTCAAAAGTTTACAATCCCCTTTCAGAAACTTAAAAAAAAATGTCAATTATTTCACCAAATTAAGAGGGATCACACAAAATGATCAAAGACTTCTACTTTCCTGTCCCAAGTGTGTCTTGTGTAACAAAAGGGCCATTTGGCATTCCTGAAGGTAAAGGGGTGCTGATAGTGATCAAGGCCTGTACTGTAGGTCTTCTAATTGTCACACCTTTTGCACAGTGGGTGAAGCTGGAACCTTCTGATTGGTCAGTTTGAATGTTTCACATTTGGTTTTTAGTCACATGGTCAAGGAAGGGATAAAAGACGATTGTAACTGTTGGCTACCTCTTTTCTTTGCTGGAGCTCTTCTTGGGGCTCTGCCCTATCTCCCTCTTTTCCTCCTCTCTCTCTCTCTCAGGTAATATTTTACATATGTAACGGAGGCCAGCAAGTACGTGCTGTGCAGGTAAACCTCACTCCCCTCATCTCAAAAAGAGTAACACTAGAGGTCCAGGCCTTTAGCCTCCTGGTTAGAGCGCCCGCCTCCCATTCCGGAGACCTGGGTTTGAGGCCCGCTCAGAGCGAGGACGAGTCGTGGCAGTAGTGGACGCAGGGGGGTTACACATACATACTGGGTACAATTAATTGTTTGTGTTTTACCATCTATTTTGTAACCAATTCAAATGTAACCATAGTGAAATGCTGTTATTAAACCATTTCAATTATAAATTGTGTGCTCTCTCCCACATATTTAGCTATTCTAACTGCGCTTATTTCCATAATTGGTGTAAGTGGCAGTGGGTGGTAACAGACTAGAAATGTAAAGTATTATCCCATGTTGCTGATGTTTCTTAAGTCATTTGGCAATCCTATAGCCTGAGCCACTGTAGGGAATCCACCCTTACAGTTCAGAAGAAAAAAAACGTGCATTAAGAGCGCGGGTGAAAACTTATTAAATTTGAAGATCAGAGTAAATTTGACTTATTTTGTCTACTGGGAAACATGTATATGTCTATTTAAATATCTTCTGCAGCCTCTAAAGGGCAGTACTAAATGAAAAAAAGAGTGAAAGATATTTAGGCAATAAAGAAAAACGTAATCCCCATTCTGTTCAAAAGTTTTCACACCCGGCTCTTTTACCCATTAGAAATTCCAGGAGGCGAATCATCTTTGTGGGTTTGTTCTACAAATTGACGTTATGACTGACGAGCTCTTGTCCATGTGGATTTGCATTTTAGGCAGACTTGTGTTTTAGGAAAAAGAAATGTAGTAACACACTGAGCTAGTGTTTTTTATTTCTAGTTATACATTCACCTGGGATCTTCTTGGCCCAGCTGATCATGTGAACGAGCTCTTTGTCGGCCAGGTTGGTCAGTGACATCATGACATTGGCCTCGGTGAATGGCTTCTTCATGTCTTTCATGAGGTAAATCTCTGGTGGCTCAGCATCCATGATTCGAGCGATTAGTTCTTCAGGGCTCAAGGCTATGTTAACCACCTTATTTCCACCGAGGGGACGTGGGACACTTTTGATTTCTTGAGTTCTTGGGCCACATGTTCTCATCCTGCCAGAGAATCGTGCCAGTCGCCTCTGCTGTCCTCCTCTTTGTTGGTAGCTACCACGATCTCGCCGTAACCCTGGGAAAAAAATACCATGTAAATGCGTGATTCACTTTCAACCTTTTTCTTTGGGGGTTTAAAGGATTATGCTTAAAAACATTCATTATTATTAATGCATAAAGTAATAGCTTAAACCAAAATTAGTTTGAAAAGAAAGCAAATAGCTGAAAAAGCTTGTTTACAAAACTGCATATTTGATATGACATTTGATATTACAGAGCTCAAAACACCCGCATCGACTAATAAGATGAGAGTGCATCACTATCTCTTCTAACCTTGAAGCAAAGTTGTGAAATCAGACTGCCCTAAAACAACAAATACAAACCAGGATGAGGATAAATGGTAGCAGTCTCCACAGCAACACAGATTTAATTCAACTAGCATAGTTTTTTTGAGGAACAAGCCATCCAGAATTACACACACTCTCAAAGGAAAACACGCAATACCCTCTAGTTCCAATGTGTGAATTACTATAATACTTAAATATGATGAGTCATTTCTCTGGGTTGTTTTGGTGCAGCCTTTGACCAGCATCTATAAATAATCAGGGCTCTATCACATTATCAGTACAATGGTGATACATATCAAAACTTCACGCCGCGATAGCTGCTTAATATTAGGACATAAATTCCAAAGTCCGTGGCTTTGGACAAAATTCAGCAGTAATTTCAGATGAAGTGTTTGGTAACCGGGTGGGTGTAGAAACGGTGTTGATAGGGAGGAATGGAAAACGAAAGAGTCCCACCACATTTCATCATTCCAACTTCATAACATTTTCGCAGACGGCAGGCCTGGCAGCTTTTGCGGCGGTTCTTGTCGATGGTGCACTGGTTGGTGGCCGGGCAGATGTAGTCATTATGTCCTGAGAAAATGAATCAGAATTTCCTTATTATCCACGAGCAGTTGCTTAGAACTTAACAAGTCAAACAACTCTGTTACTATGTCTAGGACTGTAAAGCAGAGTGCATTGTAATGCCATGTAGAGGCATTTAACTATCACAGCTAACTACAATAATGCTTGTCAGGGACAATGGAAAAAAAAAGAGTTCAGAATAGTTATTAATAATACATTATTCCAGAGTTAAATTACCATTTCTGATGCGGATGTCAATGCATCATTATACAATGTAATTACGGTTAAATACTGTACATGCAAAGAAGACAAGACCATTGATAATTCAGCATTGCAATCACATATTAGAGTCCAATATAAAAGTCCAATCACAAACAAGTATGCAAATTTATGATGATACCTTGACCCATCACTCTCAGTTACATTTTGAATGTGGAAATTTAAATCAACGTCAGTAGATTTCAACCTCTTACATTTAAAAGTAGATACATCAGTATTATTTACCAAATATTGTACATTTTATTGCAAATTTCCCCTGTTTTTACATTTAGATTACCCCTGTCATCAACCAAACACACACTTAATTTTTACATCTTAAAAACATTGTTAAATCTAATCTTTAGCAGATCTCAAAAACAGAATATCACTTTTTCATACGTTACATTAAAACGCTGATACGCTTAAATTTGCAGAAATAATGAAAGATTAAAATATTTTTATTTAAAAAAAATGCCGACTGCTTGGATTTAAATATCAGCCATTTATTGGTTATTTTTTGCTTTTAGTGTTTTATTTTAAAATATTTTTTTAGTAATTGAATTTTACAATCAGTCATTTATTGATTATTGGCCATAACATTAAAATGACTGATTTAAGTTGTAGGTGTTTTATTTTGTATCAATTTATCAATTTAGACTACTTGAATTTTTAGATCAGCTGTTTATTGGTTATAGGTCTGATTCAAATCAGATTAAATGATTATCGGATGAATAATATCGGTGCATCCCTAAAAATAAGCATGCAACAAAATGCAAGAGTAATTTCAGAGAACAATACCTTGTATACTTCTTTTGAAAAAGGCTTTGCATCCTTCACACGACCACACACCATAATGATACCCAGAGGCGTAATCGCTACAGACGGCGCAGAAGTGCATGTCAGCTTTACCTCTCAAAGAGGTAGAAGTCTCCTCCGCATCTGCTACCCTCTTCACCAGCGGTTTGCTATAAAGAAAAACCGGCAAATGCATGTGAGCCAGTGTTAGGTAACTGTCTGAAATTAAAACGTAATCGAGTTTCCACATACCAGTTTTCCTCTTCGCCGTGATCATGTGGTGCAAGTTCCGCCCAAGTCCCACCAGCTGGATGGTTTTGTTGTAGTCGAGTCTGTTGCTGATGCAATGCAATTGAAGAAACGTGGCTATGAGGTGGCCAAAAGAGGGAGGGGCTTAGCGACTGCCGCACCGATGGGCAGTCAGACAAAGGTGATGCGCCGTAACCCAGCAGAGCGGGACTGTAGAAGGGCAGGGTGGTGAAGTCATGGCCGAGGTCTGTGTAAGGTGAGGGGATGCAGATGGGGTGGCTTTCCATCGACAGCGATGGAGAGGAGGAGTTAAAGCCAGGAGATAGGACGTGACCTCCCACTCTGCTGGAATCCACTTCCTGCAGCTGAAGTATAGGACTGTCTCCTTCGGGATACTCGGACATGGCGAAGGTGGACGTGTTCAGTGCTGTCGTACCATCAACAGGGAGCTGTTGATGTAAGTCATTTTCAACTCCTCAGTCATCGATACTGAAATGTGATGCAGCCTAATGCACAATCGACAGGAAGCCTTTCGTTTACAGGGGAAATTAACTGCAAATATTATCTCATCTTTTCTAGCGAGGAGCAATAAGCAACTCTCCTGAGGAAAAGCACATTCAAATAATAGGCCCTGTTGGAATCAAACCGCTTGCAAACAAAAGCAGCTTACCGGCAACGTTTAAATGAATGACCGAATATGATATATTGAGTCTAGAAAGCACTTTCCAAATTCAAATGCATTCATTAGTATTTCAATATACCACGTTCAGCTGCATTTTGTGTCACACGATCCTTCAGAAATCATTCTGATTGACTAATTTGGTGCTAAGAAACGTTTCTTATTATTATCAATGCTTAATATTTTGTATTATGCACAGTCAATTAATGGCTATGTTGTCAGTTTTGATCAATTTAATACATCCTTGCTTTTAATTTTGGTAAAATACTAACCCCAAACTGTTACATTTTTAGACTTTATGTTAATAATTACTGGAATGTCATTTAAAGTGCAGGCTATACACAATATACACATCATTTATACATATACAGTATATGCATTTGGCAAATGCTTTATCTAATGTGACATATATTCTATTCAAGTAATAAATGTTCATTTCCTTGAGTTTGCTAATGCTATGCTCAACAGGAATTCTCGTAAAGCTGGTCTCACTACGATGTTTGTTTGAAATTATTAGCTCGTGGACACTGAAAGCATCTGTGTGCCTTGCCTATTTTAGGCTGTGATGGTATGAAATCACCGAAAGCTGCATTCGAAAAGGCCTAAAGATCTGACTCAGGAACATTTACATTTCTCTTACATGGAATCTCCATGAAAATGAATCGAGGCATGAAGACACATCCTCTCAGCTGTTTGCAGTGCTGTCGGATGGCATTTTAGTTCTTAGAATTCGGTGAAAGTGAATCTTACCTACAGTGTTGTAGACTGTACTCGCGAGAGAGGCAGTTAGCCACTCTTTCTCTCCGGACTGCCAACGGTGAGTCAGCAGAGGACTTTTGAACCCTTGTTTTAGCGAAGACAGGCAACTGGCCAAAACATACCCAGAGCACAAGCACCTGCAAAATGACAAAAAGGGTAGAGTAGGATGCTATGCTCTGAAACGTGTTTCATATTAAACGGTAAAAGTATTATTTGCATGTATTAGTTTGTAAATAACTAACATATTATTTGTTTTTATTATTATGTATCTTCAATTAGAGACATAATCATACAAGTAAGTTACAGTACTGTAAACATCACATAACACATCAAATACATCAAAAAAAGTAAAACAACCAATTACTATTTCATTTATGACAACAAAATATACTTATTATTTACAAAGATTTGTTTATATGTTTATATGTATTCACTCGCACCATTCAGATAATGGAGAAACGATTCTTCCCATTAAAAGCCTAGTAACCTCAAACCCATTCATTCTTCTGAGAGGAGGCTAAGAAAGGCGAAGATAGAAGGGAAGACAGAGAAGGAGGAGACGTGGAAAGCGGGACAGACTGCATCAACTCTCTCTTGACAACCAGTCTGGCATGATCTGTGCTCTTGAGGCAAAAGAGCGCCCGGCCACTGGCCAGCCGTGCATACCAAAAACAAAAGCCCAAGGCCACGATGTGATCTCCCCTCTCACTCCCTTCTCTGGCGGAAAACGGATAAGGGAGAGAAGGAGCGACGGAAACCATGCCCTGTGCAGGAGTTGTGGGAACACGAGGGAAGACCACCGTTGAGCCTGATGCAAACTATAAACCTTCTAATTGTATCCGCAATGCTATACTTTAAACAGCAGAGCACCATGTGAAAAACACCAGGTGATTCCCAACAAATGCAAGGACTGAATTTAAAAACTGAATGCAATTTGGATAAAATCATCTACCAAGTATATACAGTATTGGAAAACACAGTATGCTACATTTAAGAACGATTTATGCAGAATAACATGCATTTCACTTGAAACAGATCTACATTTATTAGATTTATACCACAGTCACTGCGCAAAATGCTGTTGGAGGTCATTTTTATGTATTCCTTATTCCTTCACTAAATGCTATTCACAATTATGGTATTTGATGGAAATCTTAACAGGAGGCCATGTTTTGCTTTACTTATAGACTTATATCATTTTAAAAACTACACGATTTGCATTACTGTACAACAACAGTTTGTTGAAGCTACAACAACGTCACGACTTTACTACAATATCACTGACTTCTGGAACAAATGTTTCTAGACAATTTATATATATTTGACTGATTTTCTTTCTTTCTTTCTCTGTCTCTCTCTTTCACACACACACACACATTTCCCGAAACAATCAACTTAATTTTTTTCTAAGTGTGGCAAAATTACAGCAGATCTGCTTTTATGCATGAACCATAAACTATTTTATACGATTTATAGCATTTTTCTTTGCAGTTCTTGTCTTATTTGCTTAACCAAGTGTTATTTTCTATGAAATGGTAATAAAAACAAGCCTACTACCTTTTATGCAAGTATTAACACTGAGCACAGTTGAGGAAACTGTCAAAATAGTCAGGTTTCTGTTAACCAACTGTAATATAACCTACCTACATGTAGCCTAATATTGTAATGCGATATTCAAAACTTACTCGCTGAGTAAAATTACTCTGAAACAGAAAAAATATAGCTATATGGTACATAATCAACATCTCTATTTTATAATGAGTTGTTTGTTTTAATATTAAGAAAAATATCCGTGTCAACGCTTGGGTCTCATAGGATTAAAACTCTCATCCTCATGGCTGGCAACGGCACTGGAAAGTGAATGAATAGTGTTCTGCATTCTTTCATTAAATAACCCGCGTGAGTCATTTTATAGTGCACGCGCAAGTTACTGTAGCAATGAAACACTGCAATGCGATTGATAAAGCGTGAAAGTTTACCCGCGGGAGATGCAAGCCAGTGAACCTACCTGTTGCAATTGATGTTTATTTGCTCAACAGATGGTCCACTGTAAAGCTTGGTTTCTGAGTCGGTAAAAATCCCAAAAGGAAATGTTATTGCTTGATGTGATCGCTGTTACAGCCTGTGCAATGGGGAAATGGACAGTGTTTTGATGAGCGGTCAGGATGCATGTTAAAGTCTGCTCTACTCCTTCTGTCACTGAGCGCTCGTACTTATGTGAGTCTGTGTGTCACTGACCACACCCTCCTGAATCACCTCCTCCTCCTCTGGAGGACCGACATCTGCTCACATGTGCTCTGTAGGCGACGAACCGTGTTCGGTTACACTTACATCATTCATTTTATGCTATGGGCTACCTTTAAAGCATAAATAAATAAAAATTTTAAAAAGAAAGAAAAAATGCTTGTCACGTCATTTGGAAAAAAAAGTACTTGTATCAGTCTCTTAGTAATATATTTTCTGGTCATATGTAGGCGCTGAAACTTAACTAACTAAATAAACGGCAAACAAGAAAAATAAACGCCATTGTAACAAATCGTTCTTTTATCAACTTACAGAGAATGTACAAACAAATATAACCAATGCATGGTTATATTCCCTCCAAAAATCGTCACTTCCTGGAGGATTGTGTGTATGTGTGTGTGTACAGTACTGTGCAAAATCTTAGGTCACTAGTATTTTCAGCAATAAAAATTTTTTTTTAATTGGGTTATTTCCATCTTTTGGGGTAGCGTGTCGGTTGGAAATATCAGTTTTCGTTTCCAAACTTTATTTTTGTCATTAATAGTAATAATGGAG
>JAUCMU010000080.1:15970338-15980356 GCA_032275025.1 Enteromius treurensis | reverse complement strand
TATAAATAAATAGACAATTTTATGACGTAGGCCGAAAATGAGCTTCCCCTATTTGACAGACCAGTAGCCGCCACTGGTAAGAATGTATATACACTTTTGAATAATCTGCATGAACATACAAACTTGACACACGCTTAGGGTATGCATTCGTCAAGTTTGTATTCATTATACATTAATTTGTTGGTGTATATACGAGTTCAATGTATGCCTTGATAAACAAAGTTTGATTTAAATCCTACTTGGTGCCTCATACAGTAATTAAACATGGTAAAAACATACATAACTGCAAAACTACTTTACGTTACACTACTTGTTTTAAATTACAAGTTAAAGCACAATTTGTCTTTGTGAATCATGTTTGGGAAAATCAACTCAAATCGGTTAATCTACATGCTGTACTGTTGAACTGCAATCTCTGCTTCAACTGAAGAGGGCATTAGCACACAACAAACAACTGAATTAACCGGCAGCTGTTTTATAGTGCTTCTCTTCTAACATCTTTCAAATCTGGGACATACTTCCTTAGGGAGTAACTTTACAAAGAGCTTTAACCAAATACGTTTGATGAGAAACCAGTCATTTTAACAGCCCCACCTCTTCACACTTAACAGTAAAATAGCATGCTAATTATAAGAAACTATTGAGCTAGGCTCACATGAGACACGGGACACCATCCCACACACCTGCACCTCTTATTTCCTCTGCATCTGATTGCCAGCTTGAGACAGGAGGTTATCAGTAAAGCAGCAACAGGGAAACAAGCTGTTGTCCACCTGAGGGGATACAGCACTGAGTGAAAGGAGGCTTGAGTTGAGCTGTAGGCTGTTATCTGGCGCCTGTAGAGACAGGCCGGGCTGACGCGAGAGAGAGGGTGTGCCAGCACAATGCCTACACACCCTGCACAGGGCCGGCACGCGTCAGCCTCCACCGCAGCCGCTGCGCCCGCACTGCACCCACACTTCCCGTCATACACAAAACCACAGCCCTTGGGGCTCAGGCTTGCCATTTGATCCTCATCTGATCACTTTACAATGTGTGCTATACCTTAACATGACTAACACATACTAGAAAAAAGAAAACACAATTGGCTGTGTTTTTAATTGAGTGGCACCAAAGTTTCTAAGGCTTAATAAGAAGCACATGCTGGTAAATCTGAAAAAATGAAATGAAAGTTTAATACTTTTACTGTGGTTTGACTATCTATCTATACACAGTAGTATAGCAGCCATTGGCACTGTAGCCTGGCTCCATCAACAACACTAGAAAACGTCATCAGACTTAATAGGATAGATCAACCAAAATGAACAAAATATATAAATAAATAAAATAAATGTACTTAAATCTACTAAAATACCCCAAAAGAAGATATTCTGAAGAATACTTTTGCTGATTTTCTTTATATTGTTAAAGTTAAGGGGCAGGTAATGTGAAACGTTTTAAAAGTAATTTATGAAGAAAGTTTCTCTCACATATTCATTAATAATATAACGCTCATTTGTTTTATCTTTGTGTATTTAGCTATTTAAAATACTTCAACTTGTGTTATTTCAATACTATTTGAAAAAGTATGGTAAAGTGAACATCTCTTTCATTACATATGCATTTTTAAAGTAGGTGTGAATTGAATGTGATGGTATTTTAATCTTTAACTCTGTAACCTTCTATGGAGCATGAAAGAATGAAAGAAAGTCAATGGCATCCAAAACTCCCAAACTCCACTGAGGACATAAGTGTAGAGAATTTTGGCTTCCATTGACTTTAATAATACGGGCAAAAACCCTCCTTTTGTGCTCCGCAGAAGGTTTGAACCACACGAAGCAAGTAAATGATGACTAAATGTTCACTTTTGGGTGAGCTACCCCATTACGCTCAGTGTTTTGTCAGTTATGCTTATAAGCAAACAGTAAAGGTTTTCAAAGGGCCTTGTCCTACTTGAAGAGAGCTCTTGATGGATGAGTGACTTAAAGACGGGCCACATAAAAGGTTTGAAGTCTCACTTCATGATTAGTAATGTCTAATGCCTACGTGTTTAATCAGAGTCCTTATCTGCTGTAAAATCGAATGAGAAGAGCAGGTCTGGATAAAGAATCAGCGAATGCTGTCGTTACTCTCTTTCCTAATCATTGCTCATATGCTGGCATGACTCTTTTTACAGGCCAGGCATGCCGATGCATGATTTCACCATCAGCATTTCTACAATACTCCACCCGAGAGGAATTCTACAGCCTCTGAGGGATAAAAATCAAACTTCAGTTTGTTGCATAAGCTCTGTGTTTTTCAACAATATTTCAAAATGCACAGAATTCAATGGGCCACAAAACAGCACAATCTGGAGCATGAATGATTTAGTGCTTTCGCTCTATGGGGGGCCCGGTTAAGGGTCCTAGATGGTGTCCCAAGAAAGGGGTGACACTGTAACTGATCCCAATCCTCTCCTGGACTGATCACACTCACACCTGCACCTCATCACACATATAAGCCACAACCAAACACCCACTCACCGTGAGGTCTTGTTTTTCCAGTGATACTGTACATTTCTGAGCGTTCCTACCCGTGTTTGCTTTTCCCGTTTGTGATTCTGGACTGTTTATTTGTATTTTGAGTGTTTGCCTGCCTGCCCCGATTCCTGCCTGATTACGTCGACCTTGATTCCACCCTGTCTCTATTGATCTGTTTACCGATATTTGACCCTGCCTGTCGACCTGGAATAAAAGTTACTGCAGATGGATCAGCACGCCTCTGCTTAAAATTATATAATCTGCAAAGTTTTAGATTTAATTTTTAAAGTATATAGTACATGTGCACATTTAATACAGTTAATGCACTTATTTTTCACAAGGGATGCAGTGAACTTGCTTTCTATTTTTGAATTAAAATTATTTTTTTACATTTTTGTGGGGCAGCCCGGTCTCATAAAAATGTGTATAAGTAGTACACCAAAAAAATAAATAAATAAAATCAAGGTATTGACACGAAAAAAATGAACTTTGCGTATATATCAGACACACGTGTTTGGCAGAGAAAAAAAATCTGAAAGTTGTTTCAACTTAAAATAATTAGTTACTGACTTAAAATTTTTTGTTTAGTCACTTTGACATTTTAAGTTACTTAATGTCAATTTAAGTGACAACTGGAATATTTAAGTTAGCTAAACAAAGTCAGTGGGGTAACAAATTATTTTAAGTTGAAACAGCAATTTTTTAACCGTGTGTAATATGCAGTTTCTGCGTGCATATGATATAAAATTTGTTGGCGTGCATATACAATCATCTACCCCACAACCCTAATCCTATACCCATCGCCTAGCATGTACACTCGACAGTCAATTTTAGCGCATCTATACCACAAGTTTTCATTTTAATTTGTCGTACTTTTTATACGCACATTCATAAGATCGGGTCGGCATGTTGTGGTGTAATGTTCTTATAAAGAGCACAACTTTTATTAAGAAGTTTAATATGTTATAACATGTACTGTATAAAATACACTAGTTTTTGATTATTGCAACACTTTTTGAGTAATTAAATCAAATATTTGCCCAAGTATTTTAAACTAGATTCTAAATAGTAATTTTATCATTCCATACATGCATATTTATTACTCACTCATAAAAATGACATAAGCATACATGCAAATACAGGCCTAAACAATTTAGAAGATGTAATGCCAAGTGAAAGCTAAATAAATTAAGGTCTTATGAGCTGTGATTCAGTCAAATAGAGACCTCCCCCCTACAGAATCTGGTTGATTCTGTGTTCCAAGGTGTTGCCCAACAAACATGTACTGTAAACACCCGGAGTCCTCTAACCTCACACTGATTGATTCTAAACTGAAAGCTGATTTCTGCCATACTTGTGGGAGTTTAACAAACACTTACATACTGTAAGAGTCTATAGATCTCCATGTCACTTTAATTGCTAGCAGTCACCATGCCAACTGAACCTCGACTGATATAATAATGGTTTCATGGTTTCATTTAAGCGTTTATGATCCAATTCACGTAAAAGAGTAATCTCGACCCAGAATTATCTTAAATGGTACATGACACTCAAGCCTCAAAGGATAGCCGTCTAACTTTCACTTCGATTTCTCTGAATGCATTCTTAAAAGAGTCGTCATGGAAATATTATGCCACAGCTTGCCTAACATTTAGGTGACGATCATTGCTCTATTTCCTTGGAAATTGGTCTGTTTAAGATCTTGTCTTGTTTACGAACCCTTCAATATCAAATGCAATTATGCAACTATGCATGCAGTGTTTTTTAGTCTGAGAGTGGCACTGCTTTGCCGACTCAAAACCTCTGTGTTTTTGAGGATGTCTGGTTAAATCTCCTGAGGCTCTCTGACTGAGTCTGCATAATCAAGCATCCCACACACATTTCAAATATAAGCCAAGCAAGACCATCTTCTCTTAGATGAATTCTTATAGGTTATGAAAATAGTGTTTCCTGGAATTTAAAGACATAATTCATCCATCAAAAGCCTAGTAATGAAGATTCGGTCTTCATTTACTCACCCTCATGACGTGTATTTAACTTATACTTTTCTAATGCAGAGCGCAAAAAGAACATTTGAAGTGTATTAAAAATGTTTTGGTCATTTACAATGAAAGCCAATGTCATCCAAAACAACACTGACTTACTGCATGGGAAAAACCCTCAGACATTCTTCATATTTTTTTTCCATGTTCCGCAGAAGAAAGTCAATCATGCGAGTCTGGAAGAACATGAGGGTGAGCAAATCATAACTAAAATTTCCTGTGAAATATCCCTTTAAAAGAAGGAAATAAAAGTGTCTCCATTCATATTCAGAATGTCTTAACCTCAACACGGAGACGCCACTGTCAAGAGCTTTGGCTTAAGTTGCCATAAAATCCGATGACATCAGCTGAGAGTTCCCACATCATAGTGTGAGAGTGATTTCATATGGTCTATATGAGTCCATTGTGTCTAATGCCTCACCAACATTTTTTGCAGTAAATGCAGTAAAAATAAAATTATTGTGATAATAAGAAACGCTGCTCTGAATGGAGCTATAAAATTGCTAATGTAACCCAACCCAACAGCAGAAAGCGAAACTGCTCGGATGTGTGAAAAGATAAATGATGCGTATTGCTTGTCAGATTCTGTCACACACACAGTATGCTGCGGTCTAAAAAAACATCACCAGCACCACACACCAATTTCATCTGCTCCAGCTATAGAACAATTGTGGTTTGTGTCCTTATCACATTGACACTCGGCAAGGTTCACACTGTGCTGAAGCGTTATCGAATCAAAATAAGACTTGTCCACAAATCAAGACAACTATAATCTTATAAGCAACAAAAATACAAGGATTGTATGCTTTGTACTCGTTTGATTGATTGCATGGCAAATGGCAGTGTTGGGCTTGTCAGTAGGAGGCATGTAAAATTAGTTTAGAGTCCTGCACAAGCTCTGTATTTCACAGCAGTAATGCTATCAGATCTCGGTGCTGGCAAGTCTGTGCAGACATAGCCGTTTATCAAAAAGGTGTGAACATCTTCCTGTCTATCACAGCCCACACTGGGTGGACCACATCAGTCAAAGAATAGAGTCCTTGAATTGAATGTATGTGAATTATAAATGGCTATTTTACTTTGAGCAATACATCATATGGAACTTTTCGCTGATTGAATCACCAAACGGTTACATTTTCTAGACTGTGCAATAGTGAATAGCAGTGACTCTTTCTGCTGCTGCGAGTTGACCGTTTGCAAAGAGCTTGATTGACAGGCGATCTGACCAATCAGAATCATTATAAATATTATGTGCCGCTGGTAACTCGCCCCAATTGGGAGCTGCTTATGCAGATGAAAGCTCATTTTGTCAGTTTTCTCTGCAATGTATTTTTCATGTGAGAGAACATGTAGTGTGTAGTGTGAGAGTTGCATTGTTTGTTTCGGTCATGGCAACAGTAACTAAGGATAGTGGGTCTTTGCAAACGGTCAGATTATTGGATGTAGTAAAGTAAATAGACTGCGTCCGAAATCGCTTACTTCCCTACTATATAGTACGTGAAAAACAGCATGCGAGGCGAGCAGTGTGTCCGAATTCATAGCATTAGAAATTCAGTAGGCGAGAAGAACCCGGATGACCTACTGCTTCCGCCCGAATTCTATAGTAGGCATACCACGGACACTTTCCTATCCCATAAGGCTCCGGGAGAGGAGGTGTCATATTCGAAAAATGGCGGAAAGTTTTTTTATTGTGATTAAATTACACTTGTTTAACACAATCAAAAAAAACCCAGATGACTTATTGAAAGTTTAAATTGTCGCGCCGTTGTGACGACGCATGACACATAACAACATCAATATGGCGGATGTAGAACGTCCGAATTCTATTCATACTACCCCCATTCATACTATATAGAACGTACTGTTTTAACGGTCGAGTAGTACGTTCGATTTTAAATGTAGTACTTAAGCAGTATGCGATTTCGGACGCAGCGATACAGTATATAGTCGCCCCATTGGACTTGACTCCCGTTGCACGTTCATACAGATAGAATTCTAAACACTGAAACTGAAAGCTGCTCTGTGAACAAGGCATTTTGAGAGTCACACCGGTAAAGAAAATACGGTTGTCAATCACAAATAAAGGATTGACAACCGTATTCTGCTTCTGTGTAAACGCAGCGTATATCTATGGTAAAGTAGGGGTTTTATTCAAAAAATAAACACTGACAGTCGGAGGGACGTGGTTGAAGATGTCATGCTCATGCCCAAGCTGTCAAACTGTCAAACATAAATAAACCACAATGCACGCTTTTGTGGCCCTAACTTAACTTCGGGGTAGACATCCAGAAAGAATCAGCAGCTAACCCCTCTAAAGTATATTCTTTTTTTGATAACAAGCTAAATATCTCAACACTTTAACTGCGTTTGTAGCTGGTGCCACTAACAAGACCGACAAACAAACACAGACCAGAAGTTAACTTTGGGCCAGGCTTATGCAGCTGATGAAACCATCTATAGCCGCGATCTTTATGAGTAAGTCATTGAATTGTTCACTCAATCAATACAAAACATTGATTCAAGAAGAAAAAGCTATTGTGTGTTGGAGGTACTGCAGCACAACGGAAAAAAAGCTGGCTTTGTTTGAAATGTTTGTTGGTGGACAACTACTGAATCTAAAACATAAGTGACCACACTGTTTATTGAAGGCTTTAAGTATATTTTTCAGTTGTTATCATGGACCACATCCCCCAAAATGAATTACTGCATAATTACTGCTCACAAGTATTAACATTTCATGGTTACTTAATTGGTTAGGTTTTCCTAAGTAAAAGCAATTTGTAAAACTGGAAACTGAGCTGAGTAGGGGTCACTGGTAAAAAAGCCACCATCAGTGATTCTACGAGCAGTTAAAAGTGGGTATAAATTTTACTAGCTGTTGCAGGTTAAGTACTGTGGAGAAGGTGACCCCCAGCCTCCACTAACAACAGCTTTTCAGGAAAGCTCTAACCACGAGTCCAGCAGAGGTCAAAGGGCAGGACATCTGTTAAAGCAGCTACTGACCTCTATACAGAGCTCACTGGAGACAATGAGATCAGGTTTCTGACTGAGTACACCATAAGAAGGCTTCTCTGCATCTATCTTCTCTATTCCTTCACTCCACTGTTAATTTAATTATCAGTCTAATATCTTTTCCCATTTAACTGACTCTAGTATAGAAATACAGTAGTATGCACACCACAGTATGTCAATAGTATGTAGCTGTCATTAGGCTAGAGTAGTTTTCCCCAAAATGAAAAGAACTACTTACTGTACATTGTGGTCTGTTTTTTAAACAAATCTTTCTTATGGTAAGACTTAGAAGTTCCCCACAGAACCAATAACCATTTTTTTTCTTAGTGTGAAGAACATTTTAATCTACATAACTCTTTTCCACTGTAAATAAGATTTTTTAATAATAATAATATAAGACATTTGTAATGTTATACAGTTGTACTCCAATTGTAAATAAATGCTGCTCTTTGAACGATGTATCATGGTTTTGTATAGATATATTAAACAGCACAAACATGTTCAACGTTCATAACAACACAAAAAGTTGCACCATATTAGAAGGATCTTGCTTTTGAAGAATCACTAATCACTAGTAATAGCTGCTGTAAATTCAGCTTTGCATCACATGTGTAAGACACAGGAGTTGTAGGAACCATTTTTATGAATTTTATTTTTACACTCACTGATTAATGTATACAGCTATAGGCACACAAAGTGCTTGATATGTTCACTGGCTTACAGGAAGAGTTCAAGAATCTGACGTCAACATTAACTGTCAGAGAGAGCATTCGGTGACTTCAAAGCATGCGTACAAGCAGTTAAACGCACCTAACGGATTTAAATAGACCGAGATGGACGAATCCAACTCCATTTTGAAAACATTCCAACCGTCCCAGACGTAACGTGGGGATCACTATTCTGTCTCCGCTATCTCAGCTGCCCGTCCACATTTCACAGGGAAGTCGACAGTGTATATGTGTACCCTTTCAGCTTGGTGTCATCCCTCTCGCCGTCCGCAGCTCTTGTCTTCACTAAGAATTATAGGTCACAACTGCTTCCTCTTATAGGTTCAATCAATACCGTGACCCTTTGTTCTTGGGGGTTTTCATGAAAGCTTTATAAGGCTAAACAGAATCACCCCTTCCCCCAGTTAAGAAACCTGTCCCTTGAGGCGCGGGCTTGGGCTTATTCAAGACTTCCACCCTCCTGTCAGATCTTATGGGACGTGTCTTGCTGTCTTGAACAAACAGATGTGTTCCATGTCTATTATCAGGAGTAAATGGGCCATATGCTTCTCCTGGCCTACAACCTGCCAAGTTAAAATGGCTTCTTGACGTGCATCGGTTCTGTTCCCGTCCCCGCGTTTGATTGATAGCCACAGTCCCACCAGTTGTGTGAGCTGAATCGGCTCCGACAGAGCTGAGGCTCCTGGGGAGCCAGGGGTCAAAGTTCAAGCCGGACTCTCTGTGCCGTTACACTTCAACGCTGCGCCTCAGAAGATCTGTCCAGCGGGAGAGGTCACATGTTACCCCATGATGTTACTGTGAGACAGTATGAGCCATACACACACATTCCCTGCCTTTTTCAAAGTGGTGACTAGTCCTGTTAGTGGGTATTGGACAATATGGCTCAAGGTCAATATGGGCTTGTAGCACACCTGTACTGCTCAAAAGAACAAGTAGAAATCAATCAATGTAATGCAAGACAGTTTGATTTAAAGGGACAGTTCACCTCCCGATAGTGTTTAATTTTTTTCTTCAGTTGTTTAGATCAAGGTTCCGCTGATGATGTTTAAAAATTTCATGTTATGGCTATATATGAATGATATGTAATTATTAAACTTAACATTGTGTTTTGCAGGGACACTTTAAATTGATCAAAAGTGGCAGTAAAGACATTTATAATGTTACGAAAAATTATATTTTTAAAAAATTTTCTTCTTTTACATTTTCTGTTATTTAAAGAAAAAAAAAATATATATATATATGTGTGTGTGTGTGTGTGTGTGTGTATTAAGCAGCATAAATGTTTTCAACATTATTAATAATAATAAAAAAGAGCAACAAATCACAAATAAGCATATTAGAATGATTTCTGAAGGATCATGAGTACTGACTGCTGAAAATGCAGCTTTCCCATCACATTAACGAAATACATTCTAAAACATATCAACTAAATTTTTTTTAACTTAATATTTTTACAGTATTACTGTTTATTTAATGTTTTTCTTTATCAAATAGATGTAGCCTGGGTGAACATTAGAGACTTATTTCTAAACATTTAAAAATATTATTAGCACTAAATATTTAATGTTTACTGAAACCAAATGTTTATTCTAAACATTATACTTTGAACATTATACAGTATTCAAATCTTAAAATCTTTAAAATAAAGAAACAAAAATAATCGTCTCAGGGTTATGCATATAACCCCTGTTCCTTGAAGGAACGAGACACTGCGTTGATACGCTTTGGGAACGCCTTC
>JAUCMU010000080.1:15934682-15964118 GCA_032275025.1 Enteromius treurensis | reverse complement strand
GCATGGATTTCGTGCGTACGTTCGTTTTCTCTGAATCGCTCTTACGATTAAATCAGAAAAGTTCTTAGATAAAATAAGGTTCCTTTTACGCAAGTCTTTATAAATGAGGCCCCTGGTCTCATAAAAATATGTTCCTCTGTGCACTTTTTCTGCAACACACGTTTTAATGTGCCTTACTGCACGTTCTGCCACAGTTTCAAAGAAAAACGTCTGCTGAGTGGCACTAAAACACAGGTTCAATACGTGAACCCTGATACATTTTATCAAGTTGATATAGGAATGTTCTCCGGTGGTTCAGAATTGAAATATCTCTGGACTCTTAATGCTCTGTCATGTTGGATAAATGCCCTTCACCAAATCCGACCCTAGTTGGATTAGATAGTGTTAACAAATGCTGATATACTGATATAAAAACACCTTTGTTGATGCAAGCATGCCATTTCAACTTCCTTTTACACAGATTGAACGGTTTGGTTGAACCGTAGTTACACGGGTTTCGAACGGGATCTCCTCGTCTTACTATAGATAAGTGACCCATTTATTAAAAACATATCTATAAGATATCAGATATCAGGTGTCAGAGCACATTCAGGACAATTCAACACACTTATTTTTCACAAGGATACCATTAAAATAGTTTTAATAATAATAATGATAATTTGAAATTATAGTTTTCTACACATCGTTTGAGAGATATTTTTTTACTTTAATTGCTATTTTCAAAGTCCTCTCAAGTCATACAAAAGATGTGTGAGAAACTATTTATTCACTGAAAATCTAAATATCCGAACCTAGATCCCCTAGGCATAAATAATAAAAGACGTAGTGTTGTCTGATTTGTGAATGAATCGGTGGATCAAGTGCTAAGAAACGTCCTTCACAAAACTGGCTAATCCAGTTTCAGAGTTCAGCTCACTGTCTCAATGATTCTTGGTGGTTACCAGCTCACTAGAAGGTATTACCAGTGACGTTTGGTCTGTGTGAAGATATTTTATGACTTCCGAAGCAGACTAACATATAGCTTATATGACATCTTAATGGCCTTTTTGAAGCTCAACCCCCATTTCACTGCAATTCTAAAACAGGAACCAGCAGAAATAGTCTACAGTTTTTCCATTTTTGCATTTCACAGTAGAAAGTAAGTCATATAGGTCTGAATAAATGATGACAGATTGCTCATATTTGGGAGAAGTATGTCTTTCCAACACATTGGTCCTTTCCATTGCAGACTTCCTCACCTGACTCAACCTCACTTGGAAGTGAAGCAATGCTGTGTTATCCGTGCATGACCTTTAATGCTCTAATATACTCTAATTCATCTCAGCCACAGAAGGAGTCCATGCAACTGACTAATCCCACAATGCCTTTCATGTCTGAAACACCAATTACAGGGGGATGATTTGAAGCCACACACACATTTACAGCGTCCTGACTTGCAGTACTGCTGATCACGTCCAGGACAAGCGTGGGAAAACCAACATGAAACAGAGTCTAGGGGTTGGTCGTGATTACTTAGATGCAAAGTGAATCAGGGGCAAAGAGACTGGTAAAAAGCTTGTTCACTGGATATCAGACGCATTGTCTCATGCACAGAATTACTAAACATCACTGGCAATTAGCCACTGATATCCAGCCAGGAAGAACATTAGACTGTGAGCCAGACAGCCAGGAACGCAGGCTGGAGGTGGGGGTGATGAATCTCTTTTATAACTGAGCTGGACACAGCATTTAAGTGGCTTAATATAATAACACCATATATTTAATGTAGAATTATTTGCAAGAGTTGTATCTTTTGTATCTCAATTAGAGCTCATTCACAACATCAACGGCAAGTTTTTCAAATGTTGTCTTTCCTCTGCTGAACATATCTGAAGATGACATGAAGATATCTTGATGAATGTTGGTTGCTGGCTCCATTGTATTTTTAACTCCCATAGAATGGAAGCAGAATTAAATTTGTGCAGGTTTAGAACAACTTGTGAATGAGTACACGATGATGACAGGATGTATATATTTTGGTAAGCTTGGAGAAAATCAATTTTGTGAGGTAAAATATCTCAAAACTTACTTATTTATTAATTTTCTCTCCTGACACAGAAATATCATAAACATAGTTTTGTATGAAATACACAACAGCGCTTTAATTGGTAACAAAAATAAACTACTATAAATAAATGTTTTGTGTTTTAAGCCAGGACTGCTAAATGATACAGATTCAAAAGATCTAAAGGACATGCTTAATGTCATAAAATCAAATCATAAAAAGTTCAAGTGAATCAAATCCATTGCAGATAATCAGAACCAAATGTGATGAGAGGCTGATAAGAAGAGTTAAATTAGTCTTTAGTGTAATTGAGTTTCTAGGAGTCAATTGTTTCAAATTAAAAAAAGGGGGGTCAGGTGTGTAGAGTGAAAGTTAAAAAAAAAACAAAAAACAAAAAAAAACAATGTGAATGGATGTTCTAGAAAAGATGCCTTGAGAAGACTTCCACATCTCCAACGACACGCTTGTATTTTACAGTAGTCTCATGACACTTGCATACACAAATTAGTCTCACTAAGTCAAAAGTTCAACTAAAATGGTTATGAATACAGTAACTGATGACACATTCAAACCAAACAAATAACATCAACAAAATGCATGACTAATAAATCTAAAAAAATACCTAACAATGCATTATATCTTAGATTTTGTGTGTAATGATATGTCTTCTCAGCAAGCTGTTAATTTTACGAGAGGACAGATTTTTTCTTTGGGAACATTTAATAAAAACCTTTTCTTAATGTTGATGAATGAATAGATAAGTTAATGCACGAGTGCATGAAGAATGAATCAATGCATAAATGAGTGACTGCATCAGTAAGCGCATCAATGAATGAGGGAAAGAAAGAGTGCACGATAAATGAGTGAGTAAATGCATTAATGAGCAAGGAAATGCATGAGTGCATGGACAAATGAGTAAATGCATGAGTGCAATGAATGAGTGAATGTGTGAGCACATGACTGAATAAAAAGCCTAAATTAATGAGTGCATATATAAACAAGTAAATGTGTGAGTACAATAAATGAGCAAATTTGTGAGTGCATGAATTAGTAAGTAAATGCAAGAATGCACGAATAAATAGTTGAACGTGGGAGTTCATGAATGAATGAGTAAATGCGTGAGTGTATGAATGTACGAGTGAGTGAATTTATGCGCAGTGGATATATGTATTATCCAAAACTATGAGCAGGTTACCAGTTAATTAACAGCTTTCAGATACGTGACTGGCTTCCACGCACATGATTGCGCCATAGCTTGCCACTTGTGACCACTGAAATCAACACTAAGCATGCATCAAAATGAAAAAGAAAACCCCTCTTGCAGCTGGGGTTCAGGGGCCTCATCCTGCCTTGGGTGTCCATTAACTCATTAGAGCATCTGATTAAAATATCAGACTGCAAGAGCAGCGAGTCCTCAGTCAATCAGCAGCCAAACTGAGAAACCTGAGGCCTGTGCATCAGCTCATCAGTCACTGAGAGTTGTGTAGCTACAGTACACACACACACACACACACACTCTTCAATGCTTCATACTACGAAGTATTTCAGCTGGCAGGTATAATCATGCTCCTTTGCTGAAACAGCAGGCTTGTCTATTCTTCTTCTTCTGTGCTTTTCAGTGGATAAAACACATAAAAGCAGATAAGTACCTTTTTAAATGCTGGGTACAGCATTTTTCATGTTTTTCGGTTGGTATCATTAGCTAAAACAATTATTATTATTATTACTTTTTTTTTGCGTAACTAAATTGAAAGAAAATATAAAATATTAACCGAAAAGGTTTAATAAAAAAAAAAATCTAAATATTTGTGCTGAAGTCTTAAAAATTATTGTTTTAATATTGAGGTTGAAAGATATAAAATTTGATTTTTTTTTTCGTTTTGGGAGTCCAATAAGCTTTATAGCCCTCATAATAATGCAAAAAGTATGTTAAGCTATGGTTTACAATACAGTATACTGTATATAGGGTGAAATCTTGAAAGCTGATATAACCCAGGATTAATTACTAACTCAGAGACAAATACGAAAAGCAGGAAACATGAAACAAGATAAGCCAGGATTACGTTTACCCAGGTTGACTGGCTTCGGTAAACAAGCAAGCTTGCAGACGTTTTCTATGAAGTGCACTCTCCCACTCTCCACCGTGAGCTTCTGTTGTTCTGAAACCAAAAACCAGCGCTGTGAGTACACACACTGTCAACTCTTAAACTACCGTGCTCTTCTTTTGGACGGCAGAACCCCCAGCGTCTCCTTCAGAACCCCGTCTCACGAGTTATTTGATAAAGTGATGAGGGGGTGCTGTGAGCGACTAGACAGGAATAGGCTCTATTTTTAGAGTGTCAACATGGAACACATTCTAGAACATGCTCCTCAGGGAGCACTGGCCTTCAAGCTCCTGAAGGACATTAAGCTACGGTCACCTGGTGGCCTAGATAGAATTACTATTGTGAGTATAAAGAGTTAAGAATACCATATCAGAACGCCCAACTAATTCATTAATACTTGACCTATTTAGGGTTCAGTTATAGCAGCATAACCTTTGCCTTTAAGTATGTTCTATTACCAAATATGTTTAGTAAATGCACTTTAGCAAAAGACAGGCAAGAACAGGATAACAGGGTGTATTTCAACAGTTAAATCACTGCATCGAGTTCAAAGAGCTGCTGGTAAGCTACCAACTTGTTCCCGTCTTCTGTAGCGCAAGACAGCTGCTGCTGCACATGATAAGTAGTGACACATCAAATAGAGATTATGTTTCACTACGCCTTGTGGTTTATGTTTTAAATACTATCTGGAGTAAAAAGTCAGGGCCAAAGGTCACAAATCATGAAATCAATACAGGCATTTAACTTAATTGTATTTAATTATTCTGCAAATTGCAGCTAAGCATCAAAACATATCGGTTCTCGTTTGCCCCAGCTGTCATCTTCAGACAGTTTTGTTAATAAAGTAACCAAAACAAGTATTTCTCTTTCGTTTTGTTTTCGTTCGGTATCATTAAACCAAACAAATAAGCAAATCTCGTGAAGAGTATGTTTTGAGAGTGTCTTTTTATCTTCAAGATGAACAACCTTTGATCTTTCAGTAGAAATAATGCTCTCACAATGTAGGCAAATCAGCAAAATTGCAGTTATGCAACTACAACTAAGTTTGCACTATTGAAAACTTTGAGTGAGGAGCATTATTCATGCTCCCAAAACAAATCCTTCAAAGACAGATTTCAATTGAGTTCGAAATAAATGTGTGGGACTGAATTGTTTGCGTGGAGTTCTCGCGAAACATTGTTTATTGGAAGGAATTTTCTGGCCTTTGATGCTTAACCACGCATCGCTATTTTTACACCAACACTTGTTCTCCTCGAACGAAGAGATATTGTTTTCACCCGGTGCATAAACACACATAAACACTTGTTGGCTTGGAATAGCGGGCTGCTTATCAACAGGAAGTCACAGTTCCTACTATGGAAATGTCATTGTTTGACTCCTACAATACACATTAAGGGGCTTTCTGTAATCAGCTCTGGGGACTGAGGGGCTGGGAGCCGTTTCTGTGCTCAAACAGAGAAGAAGTGAGTGTACTTCACAAACCAAAGAAAGATTCCCGAACAATGGATTTGACAGGATATAACTTATAGCAGGAAGCTCTGAATGGTTACCCGCTCTAATGTAATCCTCAATCCATCACACTGACCAGTCATATTGTGCCAACAAACAGAGCATTTAACAGCCTTTTATGAAATTAATAACAGCCTGCAGTTCAAGGCATCACGTAGACACACTGAAACGTCTACTATTTATGTGCGGCAGGACAAAAGAGGCCAAAGTTGAGCTTGTATTCAAGGCGGAGATGCAAAAAAAAAAAAAAAGTTTTTAGTGACAACACACAGCATCCTCTTTCCTTTAATCATTAGCCTTATGGCGACAATCAGACAGTCTTGTCAGAACATTAATCTGGTTACTGAGGCCTTTTTTGACAGCTTAAGCTCTGCTAATTCTCATAACCCATGTATCAGATTTCCCTATCAGGAGCAGTGCTACGTCAACAGCGTAATTACTTCAACTCGCATGCAAACAGAGAACTTCACATCCCCCCCCCCCGGCAAGTATTTTCTCTGTGCACTTCCTTTGCTTGTCTTGATGTACTTAGGTTGAGTCAGAAAGTGCATTTTAAAGGCAAGGCTTGTCAGAATACAGAATTTTTACATGCTTTTCTTTGCAAAACAATGAAAACTGAAATATTAAACAGTGTGCAGTTTATTAACAAACGTATAGGAACTGCTAATATCATGCTCAGATACCAGTTACCCTGAGATAAACTAACCTTGGCCTGAGCTATCCTGGGCTAATATTCCCCTCGGCCTGATCTCACATTGTCTTCCAGAGGTCACATTGAGGGGAGATGCTGCAGCTCTTCTTCTCTGCACGGCTCCTCCCTTAACTCTGCAGTCAGAGTGAAGATGCAGTCTGGCCCGACTTGATCTCTGTCTGATATTGGATACATCAGAAACAGCCTCAGACTGCTGAGGGGCAGGGAGCAGGCTGGCTGTTTAAATGCACCTGGATGGAGTTCCAAATGAAGATATGGAGAGGAGTAAATTGGTCAGTCACAGTCTGAGCACCACAACAATGTACCTGCCAACATTGGTACACTTAGAAGGACAAGCTGTCTTCATACTGTAAGTATAGGCTGGACATGGAAGGCAGTGCAGCACTGCAGCTGGAAATGAGCAGAGAGACACAGGGAGAGTTGTTGATGTGAAGAGCCCCACACAAAGCCCCTGAAATAGATTTATCTTTAGAACTGATCAATAGCCTCCAAATACAGAACAAGGGTTCAGCCGGTTCAACATACAGAAGCCTCCAAATCAAGAAGTAGGACACCTAAGCATAATTTCATAAAGAGTACTTATTACAGACATACTATACTTTAAAAGAAGAATATACTTTAAATGTAGTATGTTAAGTCACTTAATAGCAAATGTATGATTAAAATGAAAATGTGTTCAAATTTTAGAAATTAAGTTTTTTTTTCTTTACATAATACCTGTGTTTATGCTGTGTTTATTTATTATGTTTATATTAAAAAACACATGTACAGTAAACATTTAAAAAATATTTACGTGCATCTGTAAATGCATTTATATATTTATTTTCTTATATTTGATACTATATCTAAATATATTTTATATATAAACATAACTTATTTTCTTTAAATATATACATGCATGTGTTTGTATTTATATGCCGTATACTTAAATAAATAAATATACACAGTGCATACAAATATATTATGTAAAGAAAAACGTTTATTTTGGATGCGATTAATCACGATTAATAATTTTACATCACTTATATATATATATATAGGCTCTATGTCTCTAACTTTCAATATTACAATCAATTTAGTAAATTGGTGTCTCCTTTGACACACAGAATGAGAGCCCAGAGTGTTTGCCCGGGTCATATCGCAGTGCCTATGATAAGTTAAGGGCTTGAGGTATCAAATCAGACACCCTGTCAATAGAGCGTTATCAGCCTCTGTTTGAGTGTGGCACTGAGTGCCAGACGACTCGACAGACAGAGGAAGGAAGGCTGCAGGATGAAAGAAGCATTCTCATGATCTCAACTATAGGTAAAACTAACCCTAAAAGCAATGAGGATCCCACAGTATGCTCATAGTGCATGTATTTTTTTAAAAACAAAGCCACAGCTAAATGATTTTACTGGTATTCTCTCTCTCTGTAGTAAGTTACCCTCTATTCCCCGCTACCCATTTTTGCATTATCACTGGCAGTGCTGGTCAGTGCCTTGTGCTGGCCCCTTTGAGGTAATGATACAGTCCTTCCGAAACTACTCACATCTCATTGACCCAGTTGGACGGAGTAACTCAGAGTTTGTAAATACACAGTAGGCCTGTCAATGAAGAGACGATTAATGTAAAGTCAAAAGACGGTCATGGTACTTTGCGTTCCACTGACTTCCATTCACATGCTGCAAGGCTGCAGGAGATTGAAAATTGCTACATATTGCATCCATAATTTAAAATACAACACATAAAACATCATCGAGAAGCCATATCTTTGTATTAAAAATTTGCATGATCAAAATCTAGTGAAACCACAGCTTAAAGCGTGAGTTCACCCAAAGATTAATGTGATCCTGTTATTTACTCACCCTAAAGAAATCATATGTGTATAAGACTTTCTTCTATCACACAAATTCAATAGTTCTGGCACTTCTAAGCTCTATCATTGCAGTGGGTGGGTGTTTCTGTTCAACAGTCCAAAACACATACAAAATAAATCTTCTTAGAGGCACGCACACAACGTCAGGACAATTTTTAATATAACTCAGATTGGATTCATCTGAAAGAAGAAAGTCATATACACCTAGAATGGCTCAGACTGATTCATGATAAATCATGATACAGTTTACAGCATTCATTGTTGTTACACATCTTTCATAAAATAAAGAAATATGAAACGCTTATTTGAGTTGAATCTGTTTCATAATATTACCTGGATTTATCTGAAAACAAGGACAAACAATCCAATACAAGTGCCAGTTTTAGACCCCAGATGAGCTTTTTTAATGTTGCCATTAATGCCAGCAAATATTATAAAGAAATATGCAAAATTTCCCCCCCATATTTTCATTGACTTTGTTTCTGGATGTATTTCATCCCATAGAAAAATCAAGTCTTTATTAAAACCACGAAACAAACCCAAAAAGTGGATTGCAACATGACAAACATTGATTTGAAGCAACCAGAACCAAGTATTCTGGAGAGCCACGTAATAATCAGATCTTACAAAAGCTAATAAAAGGAATACAGTGCTCACACAAAGATGAGGTGCAGAATCCTGAAATCAGATGCTACCCATATTTCCACCAGCAGACAGGATTCCCAGGGGAATTCTGGGTACCATCAGCTCCACATGTTGTGCAAAGGATCAAAGAGCAGCATCCAAGCCAGCAGGGCAGCGTGCCAGCCTACATGGTGACCTGCCAACCCCAGTTGTTCCTGCCATGCCCACTTCTATCGTGTTCAAACCTGACCTTTTGCATAACAAGCTGCAGCTTCATGGGGAGGTCCCTCCTCTCCTTTATGCCAAAAATCTCAATTACATTACAACCCCAGCAAGTCTTTTTAACTAATGCACATGACGAATTAGTCCCCGTTTCCTGTTTGGGCTTGTGGAAAAATTGGCTAAAGTAATGTTTGGTGGATCTAAATTCCTTTTCAGACACAACTCAAACGAAGGGCCACCACTCCCCAAGCTTTTGTAGAAGCAGCTGTTAGAAAACACAACATCTGCAGTCCAGAGCAGCAACAGAACCCAACCCTACTGCGGCATGAGACCAACTCCTTGGGCTTAGTTCACCCCACGCAAATAATGCCTGAGTTCTGCCCTCTCTAATGGACGCGACACAATAAGGTGTGAGAGAGAGCCAGATTATGATTATGACAGTTACTGCACTGAGACACGAGATCTCTGTACTCAATGGTCTACATTTAATTTGATGCCCCTAGTGGTTTTAATACCTTTCGCTATTTAGCGCCTTGTAAAGTATGTGAAATCATTCCTTTGAAAGTAATGTTGCACTAAAGTCGAGGGTGCTCAAGACAAGCCTGAACTGAACTGGAATGTGATATTACAAAATGATTCTTTCATATTTGTTCATTGAACTACATCTGGCTGGAATATATTACCAAAAAGAAAAAAAAAACGAGATCCAGAGGGAGATAGGAAAATGTATAGGCTTGTAAGGGTGAGCACATTTGCTAAAGTGGAGGGGGAAAAAAAACAAACTTTTCATTCTCATTAGTTTGCTTGTTAATTGTTTGTATTTATTTTTTTGTAGCTTTGGTGTTTACATTCTTTGGAAATTATGGCGGGGAAATAAAAGGGTCAACTCCTTATGGAGGTCAATTTCATTGTTAGTCAGAAAGAAACGGTACAAAAGCTGTCACTGGGATGGTACCACTATGGACCCGGACTTTTGACCCGGACCTGTTTGGAAACTATATCATATTTGGTATTTTCTTGGGCAATGGCAATTTAAGTATCTTAAATATTTTTCTTTTCTCATGTTTGTTGAATTATTTGACAAAATTACAGACTGATTTAAAAATGGGTGTATGATTGTACCACTTCACAATAGAGTTTCTTGTCTTAACATTAATTATCTAGTTAACATCAAATGTATTATGTATGTTAACAGCTAATAAAATCCTTCTAAAGCAGTTCTTAATCTTAGTACATTTGAACATTTACTAATACATTATTAAAATCAAAGAAAAATAAAAGCAAATATGATTATAAAATAAAAAAAAAGTTCAATTTAAAGCTTTTTAGTCACTGTAAGATTACTTAATACAGTAATGCTATTGAATAAAACTTCTTTTATGAGTATCTACTGTATATAGCATCTATGTGTTCTACTTTTTTTGTGCGTGCATAACATTTAAAAGTGCTGTTGAAATGTTTCATATATATACATTATTGGTAGCTTCTACAGCCCCACTTGCAATCTGATTCGGACACTGTTAACTCAATAAAGCAATCTATGCAAATGTTTGTTGTTCTTTAAACTGAGGACGTGACAGTAGGATTTTGCGCACAAAAGACACCATTGTGAATCATGCTACAACTATGTGAACGTTTGCATCCAGATCAGAATCAGTAAAACAAAAATGAATAAAAAAAAAAATCATATTCCCCTCTTATCAGCTGGTACGGATTGTTTTTTAGCTGATCAAAATTTGCTAATTTAATCATATTAATATATGAGACATGTGAGAGTACTGACATTGCAGGCAAAGAGACACAAAACTGAAGAAAACGGAATCAGGAACTTGAACAATGAATAAGTCCCATCAGGGTCAGGAAGTCTCTTTCAAGTCTGTTTGATGTCCATGGGCAGCAAGGGCCTGTGGATATTCGAGAGGTGAATCTGTATGAACGTGTATATTTTGGAAGGCCCTCTCTTTGATGTCAGTGGGAATTTTTTGGTTTCTAGGTCACCAAGACAGTGGTCAACAGTTATTCCATCCAAGCCGAGAAAAGCATTATTGTCAGCTGACTATGAAAATAGGAAGATCTGGCTTCGAGTCGGAGGAAGCAAAGCCTCCCCAAAGTCAACAGATCAACTCAGCATGTTCTCAAGGATGGGGCATTCGGCCTGCACTCTTCTTCCTTTTTAAATTCACCTTCTTCTGCAACAATAACATTTCAGCTGGTCCTTGGCAGCATGATGAATTTCCCAGTAGCCTCTAACATCGTGGAACACAAGCAGACTGAGCCAGTTATGTGTCTTATCAAGTGAACTTATGCATTGGAGCAGAAAAACAAGCCATCTTTAGCTGCGCTAGATGAATCTGAACATAGACGCATGATGATAGTTCCTGCCATGGGAGTAATTCTTGATCTTGTAAGGAGGGGGCAAGCTTGCATGGGGGCTCATGACCTTTATCGTGCTGCCAAAGCCTTACCCATGAGACCTCGCCGCATAATCCATGCCTCATTGCTGGAATAAAGGCCCCTGGGTGGAGTTCATCTGCTCCATTCCATATCTAGATGGAGGTAACGTGGAATGTGCACACCAATAAATTATATATTATAGCGAGTAATATCAGCGTTTTGGTTTGTTTAAGATCACAAAAACTTCCACAGGAAGTGCATACTGCAGTTGGGAGTCAATCAACACTTCTACACTACTGCAACATTACTGTTCACACCAAAACGAGGTGCAACTAGCATCTTGGTGCACAACCCAACCCCCATTTACTCCTGTTTGGTAAATCGCCACTGCTGGCTTCAGGCCAGAACACGAGCGCTTGTGTGTTGAGCCCCGCCAGCTCTGCCACAGGTCACAAACGCTGTGAGGAAAGCCCTGAAAATATACAGCTTGTTATGCAATTCTGCCAAATTTTGGACTCCTCATGTCCTGCGTGTGCAAGGATATAAGGAGAGGAATAGGGGATCCGAATATGTACACCCGTGTGATGTGCATTTTCTGCTCTCCTGGGATTTGTTGGAATGACCTCAATGCTTTGACATCCCATTCTCATTCTTCTAAAGGTCAAAGCAGTAGAAGCATGAGTGACAGCCTTTGATCGAATTATAATGATCTGATACACCAGACCATAAAACGAGCAAATGTTTCTTTCCTTCAGCTGATGGAAAGCACAGTTGGAAATTGAGCAACAGTGATTGTGGGCCCAGTATATGGCAATATTATATTTTATATGAATAAGGATATATATATATATATATATATATATATTTAAAACGTGCTCACATCTTTAGAATGAACTACAATTAATGTGAAAGATGCACAAATAAAATACTTGCTTGTATTATGTAATTGTCATTGTTAACTATAAAAACTATATGTAAAACTATTTTCACAAAATGGAATGTAGCTGGAGTATAATAAAAACACAAATATTAGATAAAAAAGAAATAAATACTAAATGACTACTAAAGCTAAAGTAAAAAAATAATAAAAAAAATTGTTTAAAAATAAAAATCACAAAAATACAACAAAATTACTTAAACTTTCAATTTAAATGCAAACTAGAATTATTATTATTATTTTAAAAAAAGAAAAAACGAAATCAAATTATTATATGAATATAATAGTTAAATAAAAGTCATTACTTGACCGCAGTGCATGATTTGTTTGCTTCTGTATTTAATTGGTGCATTTCTCTTCATGATCACACATTGGTTCAGCTTGATACAAAATGCCACCACTAAATACAATTTTTAGAAAAACAAATCTTTATATACTATCTACTAATAACCTTAAATGAGATTTTCGTTTTTTAAACAACTGTTTATTTACTAAAGTGCGCAATTCATATAAAAAACTAACGCAGTTGACTGGCAACTGAAATGTAGAACAAAAGAAATGTTTAAATCAAATCCACCTGCATAAATGACTATACTGGATACTAACAACTGAAGCATTTGAAATCCAGACAGGAGTAATCCTCCATCTCCAGTGGGGCGCCTAACAGTTGGCAGTCGCAAAAGCAAATAGTCTATGTTGGCATTTGTCAAGTGTTACCAATTACAACCTTTTTTCTTCTAAAGGGGAGATATGAAAAGCCAAGAGGAATTATTACTGAAGGCATAGGCTTTAAATTGGCCACCATACTATTCCCTAATTCTGTAAAGCCAAATGTTTCAGTTTGAGATCAACTCTGTCATCTTCTTAAAGGCTCAACAAAACCACGAGACAACCCATACGGTTTTGACTTTCTCCGTTTCTTGATTCGTCACATAAAATAAAAAAAGATCCTGTCCCATTGCCACAGAGGAGATGCACTTTAATCAGTCAAATAAGCCGTTTTTGGATAGCTTGCTTAAATGCAAGAAGAAATGAAGGAGTTTGTCTTGAATGCCTGACAGCGGACTGAAAGCTGAATGAGACGGACATACAGTACCTTTAATTTGGCTCATCATAGGCACAAAATGTTTATATATGTGCGCGGGGCAGACGTCCTTGACTGCTGAGAAACACTTTAGGAATCTGGTATCAGCTTTCAGCCACATGCAGCCGTCTTGTACAGGGAGACGTGGGGCAACTTTATAAACTACATCACACATGTAGGCCACTCATGCATGCCTGAAAAACAGTGACAATCAGTTTAAAAGTGCTTCATATGAAGGTTATACTGCTGTACTAGGGCGATATACTGTACCAGAATGCGTGCACTGTCAAAGTATGCGTGTTTCAACTAATGAGCCATTTTTAAGCAAGAGACTAAATTCTATAACAAAATAAACCTTTGGTGGTGTTTATTTGAAGCTATTGTACTGTCAGACTCCGGTGAAGCATCAAATTCCCATAATATTTCTGAAGGATCACTTAAGACTAGAGCAATGCCTGCTGAAAATTCTGTTTTTATGGGAAACAAAACAAAATAAAAAAAAAAATTTTAGATTAAAAACTGATTATAAGTGCTTTACGTTTATATCCAGAAAGTTATCTTGAGCCTTTATTTGACATTCAGCAGAATCAAGATATATACAAATATAGCGTATGCATAATATTACAAGCTCTTGCATAATAACGACTTTAAGGAAATCGTTGTTACTTTTCATTTGTGTCATTCCCTTCGAGCACATTCAGAATTAATGCGCACGCGCCCCTCAATATTGCATTCATAATAACTAATAACGATAAAGGGAAGGTTTAGGGTTGTTTGAGGTGTAGATATTAATAAAACAAAATTTAACAGGTAGCATTTTCTGATATCAAATTGTACTACCTGTTTTTTCAAAGGAGGTAGCAAAATCTGACAAAGTAGGATGCATTGTTAGAACACCGGCTTATTGAAACGTTTTACTAAATGTTGATATTATAATATATTTCTCTACAAATAGTAACAGGATTAAATGTTCTAAAGTGAGACAAACCAACACAAGACATTTGCTAATGCTTATGTTTATACCGTTTTCCGTCCAAAGCGATGTCACTTCCGGGAGTATGATGTCATTAGAGAATTGGCTTTTGTAATTGAGGAGATACTTGCAAAGTTATTCACTGAACAATACTGCACAAAATATGTTTAATATGTCTTAGGATACGACGTAATATGCTAAATATATCCATTTATTGATGAAAGAAACGTTATGTGTTGCTTGATTTAATGTAGCCCATCAATACAAAATCTCTTTGGTAAAATTGAAATAGTTTTCTAGCCTATCTCCTTAATTTTTTCTCGGGAATCAATAATGCTGATTAACCTGCGTTCCTTTTCTCTCTCTCTTTTTCTGCATTGCAAATGTACTTTTAAGGAGGACACATTTCTGAATTTTCCTCAGGTTTAAATTCTATCTTGAGTTTGAGCGCACTGTACTTTTTTCTTCTTCTTTGCATTAACAGTGCTGTTGTTTCTCTGCAAACAGTCAGTAAAGAGATATTACATACTTAACATATAAGATGAAACTATTTATTAGCAGTTAAAAAAAAACAAGTTTGGTTTGAATACATATCAAAACGAAATTAAGAAGAATGCTATATATAAAGTCAATTCAAATTGGGTTAAATAATTTTTAATCCACCATACGTTCACATAATTGTGATTAAAGAAAGCTTTTGATAATGTATCATATATTAAAGACTGCAGTAAAACTCTGCATCACCAGGTCAAGAGATCTGAGATTTAATAAACTGAGACTTTGCATTTTTTTCCCTCTCTCTTTTTCTCATGTGGCATAACAATCACACAAAAATGCAAGGATTTATGGCGACAGCACTGTTGATAAAATCCTTTTCATAGAATATCTACGAAGAGAGGCAACAAGACTGCTAGTTTATTTCATTTAGACCATTAACAATTAAGACCTTTACCAAGCCATCGTTAGTTATGGGTTTCAACAGCACTGCTCTCCTCCTCTTCCTTGGGTTTGTATTATCTCACAAAGTAGGTTTTCAATTTATTTCTACAGCCCAAGTTCAATTACATCATCAGAGACACCTAAACCCAACACTAAGGTATTGCTGGAGATGTGAAACATGACTCCAGGTCCCATTAGAGCCTGTTACTTATGAAACAAAACCATAACAAACTGACTGCATCATCATAAAACATTCACTCCAGATGAAGCCATGAGAAACCCGTTGTCCATTGGCCAGGCAGCAGTCAGCCGAGAACAGGAGACCAGTTACCATTGGCTGCTTCCTGTCAGTAGCATCTCGACTGGAAGCACAAGTTCCTGCATCGATCCGGAGTCGTCCTCACCTCTTACAGGAGAAGGTAACATGATACGATGAGAAGACTTACCACAAACTCAGACCAGCGCCTTCAGCACTAAATACCAGCAGACAGCGGTTTTCTTGAGCACATTGTTATAAAATGCTTTAATAAATAGTTTGATTTATTTCTAAGAACAAACATAAATTCCACTAAATGAACCAAATAACTTTTTTTCAGAGCAATTCTTCTGTACAAAAAAAACAAAAAACAAAAATAAAAAAGTACAGCTTAAAAAACAAAGCAAAACTAAAAAATCTTCTCCAGCTCCACCCCGTTTCCCTTCCATAACGGACATTGAGCTTAACTTGCTTATTTATACTTGTTTACTTGCATTTGATTGCGAACACTTTCTCATCTTCCCATAAGCAAAAAAAACAAAATCTTCCATTTAACATCATGATGAAAGAAATCAAATGATAGTCAGCTGTTTCAGAGGCAAACCATTTCTTTGAGCTGGTACCTCGAGTACAAATGCTTTACAACATAATTGTTCCCTTCATGAAGTTGCCTTCCGACCAAACAAACAAATAAAAAAGGAGGGGAAAACATCATTTTTGACATAGCATCTTTACAAGAAACAAGCAGCATGGTTTTATGATCAGCAAGAAAGGACAGGTGCGGAAAGGGAATAGGGGGCGAAGGAGGCGAACATACACGCCACAATACAGCACACAATCGTATAGGTGTCTAGTGAAAACAAAACCAACAACATAATAGGATGATCTCTGATTATATTTTTGTTCTGACTGGGACGCTGTATACATCTTACAAAACCTGCCATGTCAACTGGCATAAATAAAAGGAATGGTGTAAAAAAAAAAGCAAAAAAAAAAAAGCAATAATTATCATAATATTTAAATCATAATTATAATAATAATAATAATAAAAAAGTGACTTAAGTTACTAAATTCAAATATACACAGCGACTCCTTTATTATATACATGTATTTACACATCTCTTGTCTTTGTTGAATACCTTGATGGTGATATTGGAGCTGCTCTTAAGACCAGCCTCTCTTCTTTGTCGTGATCTATCGGGTCAAGAGACCCTGAAACCAAGGGGCTTGTCCGAAGGCACTTGCGACCGACTCAAAATACTGCAATCCGTTTTTTAAAGAGCGTTCAGCCAAGACGACAGAAAAAAAAAACCACACAAAAAAAACAAGGCCACTTTATAGGCACTGTAGCCCTCCTCATAGACGACGAGCTCGGTAAGGCAGGCGTGGAAGGAGAACAGATGAACGGTTGAAGGGGGATCCCCCAAAGCCAGCACACCCCCCCCACCCCCCGCACGTGGTCTGCACCGAAAATCGGGCCACTCGAAAACGAAACCAAAAGCACAACCGTTTGTAAACAACAACAATAACAACGCAAAAGTCTTTATACGCTTCTCTCACGAGTTCCTCAGTCCTGCTCGTAATCCAGCAGTTTTTTTTCTCTTTTTTTTTCTTCTCCAAAAACAAAGCAAGGCTTCTCTCTGCCTCCTCATAACGAAATAGAATTTGCTTCCTCTGTACACAAAAAAAAAAAAAGGGAACGAAAGAAATTTGCCACTTTATCAGCCTCGAAAGAAGTCGAAAATAAAACAAAACAACACATGGGGGGAAAACTCAGTCTGTGTTTCTGAGATGGCCTTGGTCTCCTCGTCCTGCTCATCGGAGCTCATACGCAGTGTTCTTTGTGCTTGGTGGTGGCGTTATTGACGTTTTTACAGTTGTTGTCCTTTGGGCTGAAGCCTGTCCAGTAGGGTGCTTTGAGGGAAGGGCTGCTGCGGCCACTGCTGCTTTCGCTGCTCCGCGTGGTGCAGATCAGCCCGTTCTTGGTCCGCGCTGCAGGTTTAGAGTACTTTTGGATGGAACACTTGCCCCCCTCTTCCACCAGCTCCAGCTCTTCCTCTTCTATCTCGTCCTCGTCCTCCTCGCTGGTGCAGGTCCGATCCGGGGAGCCCATGAGCTTGGTGCGCTCGTACTGCGCGTCCCGGTTGTCCTTGTGCTGCGGCCGTGTCACGGGCCTCAGTGGTTCCCATTGATTGTTGACGCTCTCCTCCACGGGCACGCGCTCCCGCCTCTCGCGCTCTTTGCGACGCTTACGGGTCCACCACACGCAGACGATGACGCAGAAGACCCAGAGTACGCACAGGACGACGCACAACACTGGCACCAGGTAGTCTGTATGGAAAGAGGATCAAATCAGACATCACAAAACTGGGATTCATGCTCATAATAATCAACAAAAAGTAGGGATGTAAGACGTATAAACTGTACTCGTCACTGGCTGATGCAAGTCATTTAGCAGTCATTAGTGGGTATTTTGATATTATATTGTGGACACTCATTCCACCAATGTTTTTAAATTAATCGAGACAAAATTTATTCCATATAGTATTATGTATATTGTATTGTATATATTAATAATACATAAAAATGAAAAAAAATTATACAATTTATATAAGTATAGGATCAAAGGTCCCTTATTTAATCACTCATTAGCCACTGACTAATGGACATCAATTTTTATTTAAAGCAAAATAATATAATAATTTAACTATCTTTCATATTATATAGTATAATAAACATTTTGTATTTATAATAATAAACATAATAAGCAATCTAAAATAATTAATTAAATTAATTTATAAATTATTTTAAAGCCACTTAAACATTAACTATTGACAATGCTTATTGATATTTTTTTTATTAGACAAAATAGTGTATTTTTAATATTGGCAATAACATTACCGAATCAGAATGTGGGAGAAGAAGAGCTAAATACTTTACTTTAATTCTTATAGGTTTTAAAAATCTTCCATAAAAAAAAAAAGCACATTTATAATTGCCTTAACCAAAAAAAACAAAAACATTCTCATTAATGTATCGCTGCCGTGTGACAGATGACTGAGGACGAGTTATATGACTGTCACACAGGTTTACGGCCTCCTTCCCGCAACTGCTGGATTCTCGCAGTATCCTTCCTCCTGTGACTCACAAAGACATTTAAGCCGCACTAATTGGTGGAGACTGGGAATTGACACTCTGTCGGGGGATGAAGGCTGGCTTTAGCCTCAAGGCCAGTTGGCCCCTGCTCCACTCACCCACTGGCTGGGACATGACCGGCATCTCCACTTTGACCTCGATGACGGCCAGCATGACGGTGCTGTTGTGCCGCTTGGACAACGTGCTGACTATGGCACTAGCTGCTTCTTGGATCTGACTGTGGTTAGGCTGCTCATCCTGCTGGAACGACTGCACGAGAAATAGAGGGGATTAAAAAAAATATTAGATTGCATTCTAAGTAAATACCACCAACAAAGGAACAATCTATAATCATTTACTGTAAGTTTGAGGTTCTGGGCCGTTCTTGTTATGGCTATCCTGCATTTGTACACCCAAGTTTATTTCTTGTAAACCAAAGCATTTGTTTGTGGTGAAACCAGTGGGCCATGGATGGGCAAACCATGCCACAACTAGAGTGTTGCAAATTTGTTTACATCATACGAGCATTGTGGTACAGACCCCCCAAAAATAACATTTCTATACCCAAAGAAACTTGTAATCAATCTATGACAATGCCCTCAATAAGAGCCGTCTTTATCCAATAAGCTGTAGACTCAATCGTTTCAACTCTATTCTGTTTTCAACATGCAAAAACCTGCAGCTCTTCAAAGTTCCATTTTAATGAGTCAGGCCAGTTAAACACAGCCTTCAGTTAGTGACTTGTTACAACACTACAGGGATTTAGTGTAATATGATCGAGGATAAAGCGATGTATTTGTAGGTAACCACTATTTGTGAGTTACTTCCATAAGGCAAAATGTGTCATTGAGCGCAGGAAACAGGGCTTCAAATTACACAAAACTTGCCTGGCAGCACAGAGATATTAATTTTCATATCATTACCCAAGAACGTCTTTTTGTGTTATTTCAAGGATTATTTGGTTGTGCAACATTTCATTCTCATGACAAAAGTGTGTATCCTAAGGCTGTGTGAGATGCGCTGAAGCCCGGTTCCTGCGCTCTCCGTGTGGGTGGAGGGAATGCTGCAATGCAGTACGGCCCGCTGCTGGTCAGTCAACTGAATCTCATTATAACATAATGGGCTGGTTTGAAGAGGAGGCTGGTTGGCATTGCTCTGGGCGTCTGGGCATTTTGAGAAACTGTGCTCGAAATCAAATTTGCATCCATTAACAGATCTGTGCGGTGAGTACCCAGGACTCCCATGGTTTTGACTTTCTATTCCACTGATAATAGATTTTAGGGGCCCCACACAACAATGCTGTGTGAAGGTTACAGGCGTGCAAAGGACTCATGAATTTAAAATCGGAAAGCGTAGAAAGCCCTCCTTAGGGTCTTCAAAATGTACTTACGATGGCCACCTCTACTGCATCCTGGTTTTTGTAGGAGAGGTCACAAATAACCAGCAGCGTGTGATCTTTCGCTAGGCTCCTCGTGGAAGGCATATACCTCAGCTCTGAGCAGACGTTCTCCACTGTCGTTCCCTAGAAGGCATAGTGCGCACTTAGAGGAATATTTCAGAAAAAACTATTGGGGATCGTAATGTAATTACATTAGGAGAAGGATCAAAGACGTATGGTACCATATAACGCTACCATGTTTTTATGGGCATGGTAGTTTGGCAATATAATTTTTTTTGGCCACAGACAGATAATATGAAAATACCACATTAACACCACTGCTCTGTGGCCATGGTTATCTGGTAATATCCTATTTTCTTGAATTTTGAGACATATTTGGACAGCCACAATACCGAAACACTATACAAAAACATTGAATTTAAATCTGTTGAATGGGTTTCATGTCACTTTTGATCAATTTATTGCATCCCTGCCGTCAATAATGTGTCTCATTAATTGGAAGCAAACAATGACAATAACAAAGTGGTATTACCATGTTTGCAGGACATGGTAGCTGGTAATAGCATGTTTTTTAATGTATCCCATTGGCTATGGTAATGCCATGGTATTGAGACACGGGTCCATCACATCACAGGGATTGTGTGTAATAAAATAAAACACCAACTTATAGGTGACTACTTACTGTGGGTAATTTGTCCCTGTTGAATATAAGGGTGATGCGAGCACAGCTCTTGTCCAGATAGACTGAGTTGGGCTCACATTTGGTTTGGATGGTTGGGACGGTATCGGGGCTTGAACAAAACCCCCACTGGTGGCAAGGGGGAGAGAGACACGTTAGGAAGTTGTGCTCCAGACATTCACGACCTCCTGGACAGGATTGAAGCTCTCGCCCTGGCGTCCCTGGCAACAGGCATGGCCGCCGGCCACACACCACCTGAGAAAGTGTTGTGAACACATTTATTTCTATTAATAAAAGGAGGGGAAAAAAAGACTTGTTTTTGACCAAGACACTTACCTTGGTGCACTCCACTTTGCCGTTGACACATTGACAAGTGTTGCATTCTTCCTCCCAGCGGCTGCCATGCGGGAACTGAAGCCCAGCATAGTGACATGTCTTCCCAATGCCAATAACTGCACCACAACACAAACACAAACACCGTAAGACTGGGGCCAATTCTAATTTAGGAGCAGATCCTTTTCCTGTCTGGAATGATTTAAGTCACATGATGCCAGGTCAGTGCACCTATGAACGATGCAGTCTCATGTCGTTTAGGAACCATATTCGTTGTTTAGTGGCTTTAGATCCACGTGTATTAGCTTTTAGTTCATTTATATGCTGGTGTGGCAAATCACCATATTTCTCAATATCAGCAAGCTGAGAGATAAAAAGAGCAAGACTGCTTTAATGATTGAAGAATAACTCTTACACTCTTGGCATTGTGGTCCGGTGCGGCCGAGTGGGCAGACACATCGGAAGTCATTGATCTCATCCACACAGGTGGCACCGTATGCACAGGGTGATGACTGGCACTCATCAATGTCTGGTGAAGCAAAGAGAGCATGCATCAATATTCTTACAGCCCAGGGCAGAAATGTCAAATGGTTAGGAAAGCTAAAACAGTGATTTGAAATCAAGTGTCAGGATTGATGGCGTTCCCATGGCTGCACCCCAGAAAATGAGGCTGGGGAAATGCATGGAATCCTTAAAGAGTAAGTCAGAGCCATCAATGGACACAAGGAGAGGAATTTTTTCCACTGGTTGAATAATTTATCTCCTCTGTCTGTTTGTGAGCCATGGCTAACCTTTGACCCCCGAGGAGGTCACAGGCCACGGGATGCTCAGTAATCCACCAACACCCTCTTTCTATACATCCCTATTCTTTCCTCCTCGGGATACTCACTGATACGACAGTCGGGTCCGGCGAATCCAGGGGCGCATTCACAGCGAAACCAGTTCACCCCGTCCACGCAGATTCCTCCATTGTAGCTGCAAAATGACGCGAGGACAATGAGGTTATCAGGCCAAAGAAACACCTTCGCCCCAAGTGATTGACATAATACTTCCAATATACATGCATAGAAGTGGAAAGGCAGGAAAAAGGGGGAAGAGAAGAGTGAAAGAGAGATGGACCAAGAGGGATGCGGGATACCGGCACCTTTCAGATGCAAATCCCTACCGTGGCTCCTTGCTGGGTTCCCCACCCCCTACTCCTACCCCACCTCCCAAATCCCTTGCTCCCAGGTCAGCGATGAAGAAAGGCAGGAGAACAGAGCAGACTGGGAGAAAAAGAGCCTGTCCGTCCCCTCCTCCCCGCACCGCTGGGGGTGCTCTTTTAGGGCCATCGCTTCTATTGTGGTCGCCATTAAAACCAGCCCGGGGTCTCCTGAGCTGTCGGATTTAGGGGTGATTTAGGGACATCTTCTGCAGTCTTTACAACCAGCGTCCCCCTTGAACCCCTCCCCTCGGTGCATCCGCTCTCAGAGAATGGGGGTTAGCAGGGCAGGAACAACAGGGTGGAACAGGGCAGAAAGCCACATTTGAAGGGTTATTCCTAGCCGTTTATGTTGTACAGCGAAGGGGAGGGTCGCCCCAAACAGAGGGCACAACACAACTACCGGCGTCCCGGGGCAGAATAGAGTAAATAACAAGGGGGACAACTGCAGAGCCACATAGGTCTTCTTACCAGGGGTGAGGGTTGCAGTCGTTGATGTCTAGGAGGAATCAAAAAAGAGAAAGAGGGAGTCAATATGAGACACTTGTGCATCAATCCGATGTAATTTAACACTTTTGTGGATCACAATGTTTGCCTTCAGTGGTATGCAGACATGCACCGGCAGCTAAATTGGGAATGGCGGAATTCACTCACTCTGAGCGCAGGTGGGCCCCTCCCAACCGTCTTTACAGATGCAGGTGAACGTGTCACCACCACCCACGCATGTTCCTCCATTCAGACAGGGGCTGGACGCGCAAGTGCTGTTCTTCGCTGAAGTAGAAAAACGAAATGGAAAAGTTACAGCACGTGATTCTCTGACAAATTATGGTCCTCTGAGGGCCAAAAGACAGGGGGCTGAAGAAAATGTCAGCTTATGCTACTAAATCAAAAAACGAATTATTTTGCATTCATTTTCTGCACAGATATTAAAAAACTAATTTCATTTTCATTATATCTCAGTATAAGGTTTTAAGCCTTGAATCTAATGGACCAGCTCCAAAAATTAATAGCAATCTTTTATAACTACATGTTAAAATAATGAAAGACACAATGAATGAAGAGTTACACTCTGTGTTAAGGTGTCCTTGTTATAGAATAACCATTCATTTAAGTACTGAGTGATATTTATTAACTACATGTACTTACTATGTGGTTAGAGTTGGAGTAGGGTTCGGCTTAGGATTACTTGCATGCATTGTTATTATAATAGTAAGTACATGTAACATGTAACAAGGACACCTTGAAATAAAGGACCATTTATATAAATTGAATCAGCAACCACAACACAATATAAAACTGACTATACAGTATGCGTAATGAACGTTGAGAATGCACGCTTTCAAAGCAGACTGAGAGTACTGAGAGGGACTAAGAGTTTGCCCATTTGAAAAGTGTTAAAAAAAGTCCACACTGTAAATAAAGCCAGTATGAAAACTGAAGTTTCACAGAGGTCTACTCACCTGTGTTGCATGTACTTCCTCCCCATCCAGGAGGGCAGGCGCAACGGAAAGTGTCTACATGGTCATAGCAGGTCCCTCCATTACTGCACGTGGTGGCATCACACTGACTTTCACCTAAAGACGCAAACAATGATTTAAAATTTTACCAGTGACTTGTTATATGCAGTTAAACTACATGATAGGAAAAGAGGAAGTACTGTGACACAAAACAAGTAGAGCTAACTCACGTGAATGACAGGTCTTTCCTTTCCAGCCGTTGGCACATTCACAGTAGAAGTCATTGACCAGGTCCACACAGTGGCCGCCGTTCTTACAGGGGCTCCGACTGCACTCGTTCACATCTGCGCAGAAACACAAGTGAAAAAGATTAGATACTGAAGGATCAAGATGCTGAGGAAGATGAAGACAGGCACTCACTGAGGTCGCAGAGGTCACCCTCCCAGCCGTCCGGACAGAAGCATTGGAAAGAGCTGATTCCGTCGATGCAGGTGCCTCCGTTTTGACATGGATTGCTCACGCAGTCATTTACATCTGGATAGCCGATATATATAATAAAAAAAAATTACAAAATGCATAAAGACAATGGGGTTCAAAAAACACATAGTCACATGTTTTTGCTTTCATTGATTCCCAAAATGCTATTTGAATTTTTTAGGTAACACTTTAAAATAGGTAACACTTGTTAACTATTAACTATGACATTTCCCTCAATAAATTCCTAGTTTTCTGCTTAAAAGTCCGTAAGGTAGTTGTTACGTTATGGTATTGGATAGGATTAGGAAGGATTACAACTAATAAATGGCTAATATTCTAATAATATGCATGCTAATATGCCACTGGTTAAGATTCCCTAAAATACCCTTCTTTTTACATAATATTTTCAGCCTAATTGCCTTTTTTGGCCAATTATAACAAATAGATTTTCAAATATACCAACGAATACAAGACTCCTAGTTATTAGCATGCATATTATTAGAATATTAGCCATTTATTAGTATTAATTAAGCACATATTAATGCACTATTCTACATCCCTAACTCTACCTGATACCTAAACTTGACAGTCACCTTACTAACTGTAATAAGCAGCAAATTAGGAATTTTACTAGTTATTAGTGATGAAATATTGATAATAGTATTCCCTATTTTAAAGTGTTACCAAATTATTAAATCAATAATTATGACTACGATACAATTTTTTTTTTATTAAATGCTAGTTGTTAAGAATAGGAAAAGTTTGGTTTTGCATTTGGTTTTAATCTGCTAAAATAGCTTCTAACGTAAAGCAAACTATCTATCTATTATGTGAGGATAAACTAAATTAATTGAAAAGCAAACATACGACGGATGACTCACTCTCGTGGCAATAGGTTCCTGTAAAGCCGAGCTCACAGGTGCAGGTGAAGTTGCCGCCCGGCTGACTGATACAGCGGCCACGAGGACCACACACATTCGAGTTGATGTGTCTCACACCTCCATCTGAGCTGTTACTCGCCACAGCAATCGTACAGCTGTCAATCACTGGGAATGAGAAAACAAGCGGGAATCAGATCAGGTGGACTGTCGTGCACTGTTGTACAAAAGCAGGTCATCCTGGGCTATTACATCTCGGTTGGCAGCAGAACAGGAAAGGGCAGTACCTTGGCAAGGGGTTGTCTTGCAGTGGTCTTTGCGGTTTTCACAGGTCTTCCCCTCGTAGTCATCAGGACAGGCACAGTAGAAGTCATCCGGCAGGCCGTAGCACGAAGCTTTGTTCTGACAGGGGTTTGGTTCACAGGGGTTCGGGTAAGACACACTGTCCACCTGCAAATGAGACAAGTATGCTTGAGTTAGCCCAGTCGTCTTAAACTATAGTGATAAACAGTCAGGTAAGTTGTAAAAGGCTCCCATAAGCCTACAGCTAAAGGAGCCAGCACCATTATACTCACACAGGAGACCAATCAAAACAAACTGCGCAGCTAAATTTAGACATCCTTCCGCTCTTACCGAGCATATTCAACTGGGACGAGGAACACTTTTGAACATCTAGTTCTCCTTCTACCTCGACTTGGCCTTGTTCTGGTAAATATTCTTAGAAATGAATTTGTAATTCACAAAGAAACTCTATTATTATACTCTTTTAATATGTTAACACATTAAATATAAACTCTACATAGTTTTAAATTAATTAAAGACACTCTCTAAATGGCCCTCTGTCATGACCAATCAATTTTCTAATATGCCAAGTAATTATTTCATATGAGCTTAATTATAATATTATATAATATTATATTATATAATACATAAAAGTGGCTTTAGTAAAGACTTTTCTGAGCACAAGTCAATCACTGCCCTTCATTCCACAGTAATCTATCATTTTGCAATTGAGTGTGTCAATCTGTCTGAGGTAGACTTAGGACACGTTCACATGCGCTGTTTGTTAACTAAGGTCTAGGACACAACCAGACAGACGTCTTTGCCCATTGCATCACGTCTCTCGCCAAGGGTGCCACATTTTTAGGATGCTTTGTCAAATTCTCTATGGGTCAAGGGTATTATTATTATGCATTATGCATCTTTTATATAATTAATTTACTAAAATAATGTGTTAAATTGACATCCGAATGCAATATTATTTTTTTTTGTAAATAAATAAAAAATAAAAAGTTCTTTTAAATTAACACTATGATATTACTGTTTTACTGTGTTTTTTGATTAAATAAATGGCGCCTTGGTTACCATAAGAAAACATAAAAATTATCTCGAGCCAAAACGTCTGCACAAAGCTCTTATTCACCATCAGTGATGTAAGTGGAGAGTCTGCAAACCAGACTGTATTAAGATACATTAAACTGCAAGAGATAATGAGCCATCTGTACCGGATCCCAAGAGCAAACCCAGTCGGATGCGTTTCATACAGTGGTATGTTGGTACTGTAGGCAAAACTGGTCAACATATAATTTTAAATTATGAATATGAAGAGATCCTAGAAGATTTTATATACTGTAGCTGTTTGAGATTTTTACTGCTTTTATAAAAAGTACATCATCAATTAAACCGATCTGATCCATTATCACAACATACTAGGTGTCAATACTGGAGCAAAGCTTTACATGTAGCTTCATGTGCACCTGCACTGAAAACAGCTCTACCAGATCAAAAGCTTCCCTAGTATAGTCTTACTTCTCCAAGAGATTGCAGACGGTGTGGTCTAATGTGAGCTCAAGGCACGCCAGGCATGAATATAACGTGCAAATCAAGGCCTTCTCTTTCCCGGGCTGATTGTGGGCAGGCAGCCAGGAGGGCAAGGGAAGAGTTGCCTCATTCACTACAACTTATTTTTAGTGTGCCCAGTAAGCGGAGACTGGCTCAGGACCAGCTTCCAGCACCTCTTTGGGAGTCCATCTTTAGCTTGAACTTAAACTGGTTCCAGACCAGTAATAATGGCCACATGAAGAATAAATAGTCCAGCCCTCCACCCAAACCCTACTCTGATTACCCTGGCGCACCTGTGGCAGAATAGCAGGCTTGATCTGCCTTACACCAAGGTTTAAACATGCATACATGCAACAGAGGGTGCCGACCAATTTAGCTGTGTGGAACGAGACTGTGAGTAAAGCATGAATGGAGAAGTGACCATCTGTAGTACTAAATGTCAAGACTGAGCCCCACAGTTTCCATTAAATGTTGATAAACCTGTTCTGACTAAACCCAAATCACTGTGATTTCCTTCTAAGCATAAAACACAACAAAGCAATATAAATAAAAATAAATAAATAACATCTGGGCATGAATAAAAGCAAAACAAAAGACATCTGGGCATAAAATAAAACAGGAAAATCAAAACATCTGGGCATAAAATAACAAAAATGAAAACATTTGGGCACAAAACAAACTCAAGAACAAAACAAAACTCAAACAAAACATAACAAAAAAAAAACATATGGGTATAATAAAACATATAGGCACAAAACAAAACAAAAATACCTCTGGGCAAAATAATAAAGCAAGCATAAAAAAAAACAACAACAAAAAAAACAACAACATCTGGGCGCTTCACAACAAAACATGATATTTTACTGACAAAAAGTTTTCCGTAAAAAAAACCATTTAGCAGCTATAGCTAGTTTTTAAGAGTATAAACAAATTCCTTGTATGTGCAAACATACTTGGCAATAAAGCTCTTTCTGATAACCAGTGAAGATTCTCACCTCACAGAGCCTCCCTGCATAGTTTGGAGTGCATTCACAAACAAAGCTGTCCAGAATGACGTGGCAGCGGCCGCCGTTTTGACAAGGACCACTGGCACATTTGTTCCTTGAGACTTCACAGTGCAAGCCCACAAAACCTGGAGGACACTGACAGTGGTAACCTCCATGAACCAGCTCCTGCATGAACACAAGTAAAATGACACCTAACATAAATAACAATTATTCGATATGCTATGGCAAACCAAGACTTGTCATGGCTATACCTTGCATGTTGCTCCATTCTGGCACTGTCCATGGCAGCCATTGAGATCTGCAGTCAAAGTAAATCAAGCCATTAATCAAGTGGATGAGATCAAGACAGCAGTTAGGGACAGCTAAAGACTAGCACTTAGCTTGAATTAGATGAGCTTGGTGAGTGCGCTGAAGATGGAAATGTTAGTACAATCAACACAAACGTGACGTAAAACCAATAACCAGCATGCAACAGCAGGTGAAGCCCAAGACAAAATATACAGTGTGCAGAGCCCCGCGGGATATCAAGTGTCCAAAGAGGAAACCCTGAGAGCCACTATAGAGTATGCTGTTAAAGACGGAGGAAAGGAGAGGAGCATTAGGAGATACTGACTGATGTCACAGTTCTGTCCGGACCATCCTTGAAAGCAGTCACAGTGATATCCACCAATCATGTTTTTGCAAGAGTGAGCATTTACACAAGGCTTCCCCACACATTCATTCGCATCTGTGAAAGTGAGGGAAAGAAAGAGTTGGGAGATTTGGTAGACAATTGGTAGGTTGGGAGATCGAGGAGAAGGAGATTGGAGGTGTAGAGTAGCAGGAGAGGGGCAGGGAAATCTGAGATCTCATTGTGTAACCCCACCACCATTAAGCCCATTGAGCAGTCTGCTGGCTTGAAACTCTAACGGTCACAAGGATACCGGTCTGCTTGACTTCCTGATCAATGACCATTACACAGCAAAAAATAAAATAAAATAAAACAAGACAATTTTCCTCAAGATATTAAGACTTGTATTTAAAAGAAGCATCTTAAATGACCCTACGGTTTTGTAACGAGTTTTTTTTATCTCAAATTGGAAAAGAAGTCTGACCAAAGTTCCATTTACAGTGGCTACGGAAAGTATTCAGACCCCCTTAAATTTTTCACTCTTTGTTATATTGCAGCCATTTAAAAAGTTCATTTTAAAACACAGAACTGTTGACATTTTTGCAGATTTATTAAAAAGGAAAACTGAAATATCACATGGTCCTAAGTATTCAGACCCTTTGCTGTGACACTCGTATATTTAAATCAGGTGCTGTCCATTTCTTCTGATCATCCTTGAGATGGTTCTACACCTTCATTTGAGTCCAGCTGTGTTTGATTAT
>JAUCMU010000080.1:15910362-15934582 GCA_032275025.1 Enteromius treurensis | reverse complement strand
TTCAGTTTTTCTTTTTTAATAAATCTGCAAAAATGTCAACAATTCTGTGTTTTTCTGTCAATATGGGGTGCTGTGTGAACATTAATGAGTAATAAAATGAACTTAAATGATTTTAGCAAATGAATGCAATATAACAAAGTGTGAAATATTGAAGGGGGTCTGAATATCCACTGTATTTGATCAAAAAAGGAAAAAAGAATGTTATTAAATTTACCAGCTTTAGAAACGCATCTTATTATCTATGTTGACATTTTTTTTACTTACATTTAGATACATAAGACACATTTTTTTCACAGGTTTTGTAAATGCCTTTATTGATACTTTTAACCAAGTAGTGTGTATAAATATAAATATGTAGGTTTTGGAAAATATTCTCTGAAAAAAAAATTTATATAGAAAATATACAAAATAAATATATTTTCTAAATATATCTTGTTTACTAGTTAAACTAGTGCTTATTAGGTGTTTAAATATTCATCAGGGGCCCCTAGTGAGGTGCGCTTCGCTCCCCTGCACACCTGTCCTGCAGGAAACATGACTCCCCATCATGCTCAGTTCTGGCTCTTGTAAATGTAACCCAAGCTGGAGGCTAAGGTTCGAAGCGTAAGATGAGCAGCCCGACTCCTGTTCCCACCCCACACTTGTTTACAGGTCACAATCCACTTCCTTTCACATTCATCACTTCCCCTGACGAGGGCTGCACACTATTGTGAGCAAAAGGATGATGGAAACTCCTGTGGCGCCTGCAGTGCCATCTGATCTAGTCTTAGATCCAGGTTTAAGGCTGGTCCTACTTGTTACATATGCATACAGTATATGGCTGTCTTAGTTAACAAGGATCAAATCACTTGTTTTAACTCTCGCTTTGCCTACACTAAAACACATGCAGGCCAAGTGCATGCAATTTATATTTTACACACCATATCAACCATTTGGATGCATAATGTTTCATGTTTTTCAACAAATGGCAATGCAAAAATGAGTAATATGGTATGAGTGGATGGTCCAATGAACAGTGTGTATATTAAAAAACTCAATTGCTACAGTTCAAAACACGACTGCAATACAGGAGGATCTCAATCTTACCGATTTGACAGGTCTTCCCAACCCACTGAGGAGGACAGACACACTCAAAGCCATTTTCCCGGTCGATACATGTTCCGCCTTGTGCACACGGGCTGGAGGCACATTCATCCATGTCTGCAACATCAACACAAAATCATGTTTTGTTCTGAAAAATACATCTGAAATTGTGCTTTAAAATAACATGCTGAGAGACTGTTTGCATAAAAAAAGCTATTACAGGAGTTACATATTATGGGATGTTTTCGGTTTCATGCATATAAACATTCAAACTGGCCAATATTACACCCAGCATGTGTGTGCAGGCTATTCACCGCCCACCACACACACACACTGCAGACACACATACTAGAGAAAGAATCAGTTACATTGATTCAAAATAATAAAAAAGTAGAGCAAGCCATTATGATCTATACAATTGAATGGAAACATGTCAACGTATTTGCGCTATTGTTTATGTTTTGCAGCATATTCACAGAATTTCAGAGAAAAATCATCATAAAAGGAAAAAACTATAGCATGCACTCTGAAAACAATGAACGTTAACAATTTAGATGATAAATTGCTTCCTGTGTCAGCAAGGTAGGTTCCAAATTGGGGCAATAATAAACAATTTAAATGATGTACAGTCACACTATTGCAAGTATAGGGATGTTTCATAATGGCTTCACACATATTCAGTCATATTCTTGCTTTATTTTGTTTAATAACTTATTACACTACGTAATGTGAAGTTGTTTGTCTTTTCCTTTGGATAACTCAAAAAAGATGATTAAATTGACTAAATTAGGTTATTTATATTATCATGAAAGGTTTGGTTTATAAAATTTCTTTGTACTCTGCATTTATACATACAAGCATATGTATATATTTATGAGAAATATGTTATGTTTATGTATTAAACTTGTTTATATAGGATATAAATTATATGAATATAAATATATGCATGTAAATACATGTAAATATTTTCTAAATGCTTGTTGTATGTGTGTATTTATATTGAATGTGATTAATCATTTGAAAGCACTCAAAATAATATAATATAATATATTATAATATAATTAATATAATAATATATAATAATATATAATAATATATTATAATATAATATAATATAATATAATATATCATATCATATCATATCATATCATATCATATCATATCATATAATGGTGGCTATGGAGAAAGGGCAGGGGAGAGTGTCTGTGTTCAAAGTAAAGCTTTACTTTATGCAAGACGGTAACACGATTAGAGTTCGATATAATCCAGGTCGCCAGATTAGCTGCTATTAGAGCACAAATCGTAACAGTTTTAATACGGGCACAAAGGCACAAAGAACTGAGCAGCAACCATTTGAAATTTGGGAGAAAATAGGAGGAAACAAAAAACAAGAGAAATTCCTCCCTCCTTTCTTCTGGCTTTAGTCTTATACATATATTGTGGTGAATGGGGTGGAGCGGGGTGTGTAAAAGGGTCAGACAGGCAAGTGAAGAAGGGAAGGGGGGAGGGGGGGTCCTTTATGGGCGAAATGATGAGGGGGGGGGTGAATGTCCAAATTCCAGCAGGGGACCCGGCTGTTGCCATGACGATGGAAACACAGCCCCATATGTGTGGTGGATGAGACCAAGGAGGTAGGATGTGGAGGGAGCGATGAAGAGTGTGAGAAATACTAAAAAATTAAAACACTGGGCATCCTGGAGGTGAGAAACACATTTGCAACCGATCAAATACGAGCTCTGTGGCACTAAAGTGGGATGCTTTGCGTAACAGGAGGGGTGGAGAAAAGAGGGGCAGCCCATGACACACTGTGTTCTCAATTTGTGAAGCCAAATGCTGGTTCAAAGTGAAGACAGATTATGCAAATCCCCCCCCTGTCTCAGTGATGGGTATCACCAGACTCTAATCCGGGACCCGTAAGAGATCAAGCTACGCTCGCCATGCGATGGGACCCCGCTGTGCTGCCAAGATCCAAGACCGGCTTTCCCTGCCATATACCTGACACATCCCAGCATGACAAGCAGCCAAGCGGCACACAGGCAACAGCATCTGGACACATGTTGGGGAGGGGACGGGTGTCTGTGCTCTAGTCTAGGTCTGTAACTGGGTCTCCAGACGAAACAGATTGAGCCCGGAAACAGACGACACAGACAGGAAGGTGCAAGGAAGGTTTACTCACCTTTAGCACAAGTGGGGCCCTCCCAGCCCGGTGGACACTGGCACTCAAACCCGCTCGGGACTTCATGACATGTGCCTCCATTCGCACAGGGGTTGGAAACGCAAGCATGTTCAGCTGCCAAACACAACGGTGCATCATAAATACGGACAGAAAAGACAGATACAATCCCCTGCCTTTGTGATTTGTTGTTCTAACCATCCATACAGTCATACAATTTTCCCATCTAATTATCTTTTTATCAATCTATCCCGTTTATCAGTTTATAAATCATTCCATTTTCCAACCTACCCATTTATCTATTCATCCATCCACTTATCAGTCTTTCCATTCATCAATAGATCCACCCCAACATCACCCAAATCTATGCATCATTTTGCCTATTTATTCCCATCCATTCATCATTTTTTCTATTTATCCAGTCCTCTTTATATCCCATTGTTTTTTAATCATTCATCCATTATTTCTTCCTATATACACGTTCCCATACACACATTTTCCTATTCATCGCTTTTATTTACCGAATCCTCCATCCATGTCTTACCTATTTTACAGTTCTTGCCCGAGTACCCTTCAGGACAGGCACAGTAATATTCATCCGGTTCAGAGTTCATGCATGTCCCGCCGTTGACACAAGGATGGTGCGTGCCACAGTAATTCAGGTCTGTAGAGACACAAAAAAACATGATCTGGGGTACTTCCCAAGGCCATGGGGAAAGCAATACTAACACTATGTTCAGATTTGCCTGCAAACATTTGCTCTTTAAATGAAAACAGAAACTATTGCTGGGCTCCCAGCAGGCCTTGTAAGGCGAGGCTGTGCACATAAAAGCTGGTAAATAAATAAAGAGAACTGTAGGCACCTCTCAGTTGCTTCTCATTCCTAACCACCTTCCAGGATGCATGCTGACCAACAGATCAGATATCTGAGCGCCACTTCAATCACAACCACAATATCCAGAGTGTGTGTTTGTGCGTGCGTTGTCACATGATGCACAGCCTGTGCTAACATTGCAGCCAACAAACCAGCTCAGTGTAAGATGCTGTAATTCCATTTAACACCACGATATGAATTTGCTGCCCTGGCACCTCCACGGCTGGATGTTCACAGGCTTACCATATTTATTCTGATCTACTGATGACCATTTTACGGGTCAATTCCAGGTTGCCCTCGATTTTTCAAAAACTAACTAGGTCACACCTTCGGTCTCAGCAAGTTTAGGACCCTTACCTTTATCGCAGAGGAGGCCGCCCCAGTTCTTCTCGCAAGTACACTGCCAGGGCATGACACAGGTCCCGTGCAAGCAGCCAGGGTACGGCAGACACTCGTCACAGAACTGGCCCTGCCAGCCGTAGTTGCACCTGAAAACCACATAAGCGTGTTAACACTTAAAGGACTGAACCACCATGACATCTTAATGACAGAGAGGAACAAACACACACATGCACATATCGCTGTGCTGACACCTAATCTTAGACAGGGCAACATTCCGGGCGACAAAGGTTAAGAACACTTTCACGTACGGAGGGGGTGCAGAGGGAAATGCGGGAGAGGGGTTAACTAATCATTGGTTTATAGCAGCACTCCGCTATTCCAAGGCCAGTGGTGCGCTCTCTCCATCCACCACCACACCCCTCACCCAGCTGTCTTGTCATTTCTGAGCAGGCTATTTTAAGACAGCTCTCCTGCAGAAGAGGTATGGCCTAACTCCAGCTGCCGAGTTAGCCCACTGTCTGCATATCTTGTCCTCGGTGTCTTGAAGAGAGAAAAACGGCGCAGACCTAACACTTACTAGCCTTGCAAATAAATACTGTGGTAAGCACTGAATGATTATCTTTTATCTTTGGTACTTCCATTAATAACATGTTTATATAGTTCATATTTTCATGGTACCTAAAACAAATGGTAACACAGTTAAGTTAACGCAATAGGTATCACTAACAATTACCACAACCATTCTATAAATCTATTGTCTAATGCACAACGTTACCAAATTAAAGTATAATTAGTGCTGTAAAAACCATTTATCGGGAGGGATTGCATCCAAAATATAAGTTTGTTTACATAATGCATATATAAATAAACACACAAATGCATGAATATGTATTTTTGAATATATGTACATATATATATACATATACATGTTTATATCGATACATCAATTTAAAAAAATAAATAAATAAATAAAATTGCACCACAATGCCCAGGTCACAACAACAGCATTTAAGGTGAAAAGCGATAGTGTTTACTAACTAAATAAGGCAAATGTGCTCTTCAAGGAGGTGGGCGAAGTGGATTTGGCCACTGCATACACACCTGGCACATTCTCTGCATGGAGGCCTTGATCCAAATCCACTTTTAACATCGCCAATGAGGTCTCCGAAATAGCCCCCCAGATCTGTGCCTATGGGGCAGGCCAGAGGCTGGATTACTTACACCAGAGCACACACAGCCTCGTGCTGCCCAGTAACAACCTTACTAGTATTGTATGAAAGAGCATGTAGGCAGTAGAGTGTGTGTGGGGAGAGTCTGAACCCTGCCTGAGCACGGGGGCGTTCAGCTCTGCCGAACACTGCCAAACATAAGCTTGCTCACTAACTCAGAGAAAGAGAAAGTTGCATTGCATTTACTGTATGTGTCGGGACATGTCCGTTATTACCATAAAAACCCAAGTGCATTTAGGTTTCATTTTGTTTTCACATTTGATTCCCGGCAAGGGCTCCACAAAGAATTAATGCACTTGAAGGGCTAGTTAACCTAAAAACGCTCATCCAAACATAAAACTTTACGACCATTTTCATTTTTGTTGTATATTAGGAATTATGCTTGATTTTTACATTTACCTTTAATCAATTTAATTCTTAGGATATATGAAAAACAATACTTCCAAAACCAAAAAAATAAAACAAGAACGATATGATCCACTTTTGGCAAAAACGTCACAACGATAGAGTATAGATCTACTGGTTAACTGTCTGTGGCAACCTCAGTCCTGTAGCCTCCACCTCCTTCCTTCCAAGGACTATCAAGCCAATGACGGCAGGGAAGCGAGTCACCACATCCTGCAGGGGAGAGAGGCTTCCCAAATACTCAGAACTTCCCAAACACTCAAACTCTGAAATAACATATTGGCCTCTGCTTCCTAGCCCCGGTTCCAGAAACTCTTTCTTCCAGGCCAACGAAAAACTTGGGTACATGATGTCCTCAAGCATGTTTTTGGCCCCAGCGTCTCCTGAGACGCTACTCCTGGCCTTTTCGATGCCTCAGGCAGAAAATACTCATGTCTCAGAGAAGGTAAAGGAGGGCAGAAGAATGAGGGCAGTGCTCAGTAGTAGTAAGGACTGGAAAACTGAAGAGCGAAGAGTCTGATTGATTTGTTGTTATAAGATTCCAGTATGTCATCATCGTCTAGAGTGACTTCCTGGTTAAGACACCTCTGGATCTACTCACTCCCTGCCCTTAGACACAGTGAGGTTGTAGGTGGCATAAGCAAAAAAGCTCCCCTCATGCCAAACACTAAAAGCTTTTCCTGTGGCAAAGGAAGAAGGCAGAGCTTAGCTACAGGAAAAGACCGAGAGGAGAATGTGATGTGGGATGATGAGGTGAATTTCACACTGCGCTCCAACAGAGGAAGCATCTGAATTTCCTGTGACAGTAAGAGCAAAATACCACCATTTGACATAATTATCATGTGATGACAATGTCCAAAAGGTATGTAGGGTCACTGCTTTGGGCAACTTTCCAAAAGTCCAAACTAGATTTTAACAGTGTCACGAGAGGTTAAAGTCTTCAGAAAGATCCAGGTTAATGCAAATATCTGAAGACACTTTAGATTTAATTTAGGCTTTTCATTTATAAACATTTAACGCGCATACAATGTGCTCAAACGCAGTTGTGTGACACTCGAAAACAACACACTGGTTGGAATATCTTATGGCTTAAGGTGAGGAATTGATGACATGATATCCATTTTTATGTGAACTAACCCATAAAGTACGAGTAACAGTAATTGGGATGCTTTAATGCATTTCATCCAGTCAAATGATAATCGATCACAACTTTTAAGCACTCCAAAGAAAGCATAGCGTGATCAAAAAAACATATCAAACAAAAACAGCTTGCACAAACAATGGCTTCAGTGCACTAATTAATTAATGGAAAGGTAAACAAATGAAAAGACCTTATCAGCATGAGCACATATGGCTCTGCTGAAATTAAGGAGCCAGATTAGCCCGGCCAACAGAGCATGAAATGATGCTCAAACACTTACTTGCATTCTCCAGGTATTGTGCACCCTCCGTGAATCAGATTACAGCCCTGCTTGCAGATTGCTGAGAGAAGAGAGAGAGAGAGGGAGGAGAGGTCAGTCTTGTTTGTGTTGCCTTACAAGAGCGACAAGATAAATTCATCATGCTCCCTGTGACAGAAGACAACTTTATGGCCTGTCCACACATATACGCTTGCCCCTTTCAGCCCCTGTTACGCCCACCTACTCCTACCCTTGCTCATTAGGATGGTGGCTGGTTATTTACTGCCTTTCATTAGTGGGGTATATAAACACATACACACTCTGGGAATTAAACAGAGGTGTTCAGGTTGCCTGCAGTGGTCAGTTAAAGACACGAAAAACCCCAGCATCACTCAGATTAATTGAGCTAATGGAAAGTTTGACTCCAGGACTGCAGAGGTGTCGTTTACAACACAATCTCACCTTCAGGCAAAAGAGCAAAGATCACAGGCCTGTGAAAACACTGATAGCAGCAGGTCTCTTTACAGGGTGGTAAAGGGCAAGATTTAACAGGGTTTCTTTTTATACACTTCAAGACATTAGCCAGCCCTAGTTCATCCTTCACCAAGGGCAACGTGGCTAATAGCGCTTGGCTAGATACTGAGGATGCCAGATGAATCATAACCATTAAATGTAATCTCAAAAATAATATCACTTTTTCATACTGTATAATGCTAAGGGGCTTAAAATCACTTAAAAAAGATGGTCAGAATTACTCACCCGTCTGGCACTTCTCTCCCATCCAGCCGTCTAGACATACAATATTTCCTGATGGATCGCAGCGGAAATGGCCGAAGTAGTCGTCTCTTGGCCGGCACTGTTTGTTGCACTTACTCCCATAGTAGTTCTCATCACATCTGACCCGGATGCGGTACTCAATGTGCGCCGTGATGCCGGGGTGCCGGATGGACTGCCATTGGTCTCCAGGATTCACCATGCTGGCGTGAATGTGTCGCTCGATCAAATTCTCCTCGTCAGCTGAAAAAAAAAAAAAGAGATAGATACATGAACGATGTACTTTGTCTGAAAGAATAAAATTTGATATTTTAGCTGTGATTGATTTAGTGTGTCATTTTAGTTAACAATATAAAAATGACATATAATAAACTCTTCAATAATTAGTTCACATGTCTAAGATGGAGCTAAAACACAGCCACACAACCAGTACAATGTGATAACAAATGGGTGCGTAGATCAGCTGTAAGACAAGAGACAGGACAGACCCTGATTTAAAGCTATAAACTCGCAACTGACTCGCCAACTTTTCGCCTCACAAATCCATTCAGACAAATCACTGCACAACAAAAGACACTCACGCATGAATGACACCCCTGACAAAACAAAGGGTTTCCAATCAGCTCTCGGTTAACCATCCGAAATCAAGTGATTATTACAGCTCATAGTTAACTTAAGTGTAAAGATGTCACAGACTAGATGACACCTCAGATCAGGAGGGGAGGTGTAATATCGCTTTTCTAAGTGATCAAACTTATGATTTGCAGGCAGCAGACAATAAAAGCGCTATAGACTTCATAGGATCAGTAACCATCAAGTACAGCCTAGCAACAGCACTGAAATTCCCTAAAATCACTCTTAACACATCAAGCACAGTTTGCATTTCTAGTGAGTTCTAGTCAAAAACTAGTCCTTCAGATAAAAATGCTGATGTCTGGCCAGAGGGAGGGGTGCGAGTTTGACTGCTGTTACCAGGGAGATCTGGGCAAGAGCGGCAGGCAGGCAGGCGCTGGTCTCCATAGCCGATCACTTTCAGCTTTTAGCCCTATCTGTCCTTGAAGGACCTGGATCCCACCCTAGTCCTAATGATCAAGCACACCAGAACACGGACCCTCGACACGACAGTGAGAGCGGTTAGCGTTCACATTTAGAGCTCCATTTTCCCAAGCTTTCCCAGCCTCTCTGCAAAGAAAGCAATCTTTATCGCAGTGGGATCGGAGATGGCGAACAATCACGGTGGAAACGGGGGGCCTGCGGTTTCCTCTGTCCCGACGTGCAGAGTGCGTCCACGTCTTTCTCCTCTAGCAAACACACACACGCGCGGGCCGCGCATACACATACTTTCCTCTCCGTCCCCTGACAATGTCGACCGAATTAAGCAACAAAAACAGAAATAGCCCTGGCGCTTCCAGATAAAGAACAATGGAGCGAGCTTTTGCCGGCCCGTTCTGCCCAATGTCTAAACACTGGGCAGTCCAGAGCCCTTCCTGCAGAGTAAACACAATGCTACAGGACTTTTCCTGCGGCCTGCGTGGCCCTACCACGCACACGTACACATACGGACCGCTCTGACAGATGTAACAGAATTATTTAAAGCATCTATAAAAAATGCATGCCGGCTAATTCTGTCAGTTCAAATGAGAATCCCAAGATGACGAGACGGATTGGGCTGGCCAAACTTTACTCGAGTGAGAGACATATTTGCCCTTGGGTTTCTGACAGACAGACAAGGAGGCATGGGGACGTGTCCGGTTTAAGAAAAGAGGTGCGGCAGCTCTCTGAGCGTTCACACTGCATACTAAACAAGTAGTATCAAACAGCATTGGAGAGAGGAGGATGTACTGGCGCTTTTGTTGCCAAGCCTTGCGTGAGTACAGACTGCAGATAGTCGCATCAGACAGACCTTGGCAGCGTTCTCTCTTTATGACAAGATCATTAATGTCTTGCACGCCTCTGTACTATGGGCTCGTGTGATAAATGAAGCCACTGTCTCAAACGGAGCTCTGCCAAGCCATTGAGAGCGCTCCAGATCATCAAAGAGAGCTCGTCAATTTCAAGCATTTCTAATCAATGGTCACTAGAGCATACAGATGGTCTGGTGAAAACCTCTAGAGTCATTTTTAAACTCTAAAGCGAATTCGAAAGAATTTTAAGTATCTGACACAAGTAACAATCATAATTTCAAATGTTTTCAGTAATTCAATCAAACACATTCTCATTAAAAATGTGCTCTAGTGATATTTATATTGATCGCTCAACTTTCTTCCTACATCTTATTTCATCTCAGACTCTCTTCGCTGAAAATGCTGCTGTAAACGATTACAATACCATTTAACGTGCATCTAAAGACTGAATGGAATTGAAAAGGAAAACGATGTTAGCAAGTTTTCAAGATCACATAATCAAAAATGAAACACCAAACAAAGGCAAAAACAAAAAACGAACAGGGGCCTGTTTCATAAAAACAAGTTTATCAAATAAGCCAGGTTTATTTTTAGTGAGTCTGACTTGCTCTTTAGTTGATTTGGTTCAAAATAAGGTTCAAAAAATAATGCCCCAGGTTCTTCTTTATTTTGATGGGTGTCCGTAAGAAGTGTCCAACCTGTGTCAATCATCTTTGGGCTCGGATGCCCAGATTATGCATAGCTGCTAATGGTGGGTATTTTGATTAATCGAAAATGTAAATATTTTCTATGTATAAACTGTTTATGTAATAAAATATGTTGTTGTAGTATGTGTTGTCTTTATCAGTGCAAAATTATCACAAATTAAAAAGGATTTATGCTAGGGTTGGGTCGATAGACGATACCATCGTCCATTGCCGGCATCGCGATGCTCCGCCCCGCCGAGGCAGCAGCAACCAGCTCGCAAAAAACACAATTAATCTATGGCACCAAATCTATGGCATTAATAAGCGAGCGCACCACTGATGCTGGCGAGCGCTGTAAATGATTTCCGCGAAAGGAAAACAGATGTACATGCGAAGAAACGGGGCCACGAGCTCATATCAAACCCTCGCGCGTCCTTGATGTGTCATCCGCGCGCAAGTCAAGCACTCGTGCACGATCACTCCTGCGCTCAATCCTCTCTCACCTGCTCGCGCCAACACTATTTAGTCAGTCGTGGGGCGGGGCTTGGTGTTTTAGTTACAACTAAACCCTCCCTCCCGGCAGCTACAGTGCGATGTTTCACATTAGACATCGTACAAAGCCAAATTGGTAGACATCGCCCAACCAATATTGTCCAAAACCCCACTTTTCTAGGACGTTTCCAAACTTTTGGAGGGCAGCGTAGGTGCAAAGTTACTTCTTGTCAACAGAATGGTCAAAAGGGACCATTAATTTAATGTGCTGCCAAAAACAAACCAAATTAGATAGTCTGGTGGTCAACAAAGAAAATCAGACAAATGCATTGCGTGTCTCTAAAGTCACACTCAACATACTCCTAATGAGCAAACTCCATGGAGAAGAAGCATACAAGATGCTTGACTCACTGCAGTGAGTCAAAGAAGCATCCTCTGGTCCACTGTTTGGAGCTGAAGTGCATGCAAAGATGAAAGCGAAAAACAGGACGTAATGACTTCAAGCAGAGAGAGTGTTTGCATTTTGAGTTTTACAGATGCTGCGATATACAGTGATTCTACAGATCACATCCGCAGATCAAAGTCAGGCTCCCCCTCTGTCTCTCCCATTTACCAGCGTTCACCTTTCTTTTGCATACGTTGAATTCCTCCGCCTGACCCTTTCCTACCGACAATTCCTCAAGCCAGACAAAGGCGGCGGGAGAAAACAGGATACAGCTGTGGATTTATGGTGCCAGTGCTGTTCCACCAAGATCCTTACATGATGGAAGCCCCCACAAGAACCAGAGTAAGGGGATTACAGTAAAAGATCTCAAATTCGATTTTTCACTCAAGTATGAGAAAATCTGCTTTTAACACATTTGGGCCTGAAGGAACTAAAACTGTTTGCAGTTCTCTTTGCTTATGACTCTGCTCAACAGATCTGCTTTACAAACCACAGTGATTCAAACAATCGAACACTATCATGCTTGTTGAATATGTGGCAATATATCAAATCTGTAATTTATGTGTATGACTCAATATTCAATATCCTCGGGATATTTCACCCAGCTAAAATCCATAGAGGTCTTCAGATGCTCGGGGTTATTGGGAAATCTTGGTGGACTTGTGTGCACTATTGAAGCAGGTGTGGAGCACACAAGATTGTGCTCGTTTGAGCCATAAACCACACATCTGTGTGTAGTTCCCAGCTCTGGAATGCATTTGGAAGCTCAGGTAACGATTCTTGGGTAAACAACATATCACCTCAATAATTCTGTCAAAAATGATGAGCCCCTGCTTAGTGCGGTTAGAAGTATCAAACTCGATGCATACCTTCAACCCTCTATATCAGTACCTACATGAAAACTGACAACCTTTACACTTAATGCCCACAACAAAATCCTTAAATTACCCCATGCACGCCAATAAAATCCTGACAAGGCCCAACAAATTTTCCCGCGCTAAAATTACAGCACTTAGTGGGACAGCTTTAACGCTTTCAACTCGTCCTCAAGTATCTTCACATACAAAAAAAGCTCTCTTATGCTTGAAACGATAGACTGACAATGCTCAACAGCCATTATGAGCATCAAACCCACCCCAGAAAGGCTACAGCGGCCTGCAGCAGGTAATCATATAGTGGTTAAAGAGGAATACTCACTGTTCTGAGTGGAGTTATCCCAGTCCCAGGCTTCCAGGATGAGTGTGTAGGATCGCTGAGGGAGAAAGAGACAGAATACCATTATGAGATGAAATATTAAAAGGCTATTGAAGAAAGCACAAGAATATTACATAGATATGTATATATATATATTTTTTTGTTAAAGCTAAAATATCTGGGTCAAATGTGCCACCCTCCAGATATTCTGATCCCTAGATATGGGTCATAGACATCTTCCAAATATAAATGCCCTGTTTTATCATCTTTCAGGTAAGGGGAGAAAAAACAAGAAAGGAATAGTACACCTCCTTTAAACATAATCTGAGGTGGCAGAAATTTTGCCAGACAATTTATGCAGTTTTAATGCGCTTTGGATTAAAAGCGTCTGCTAAATGTTAAATGTAAATGTAATACAGAGCGTAAGAGGTTTATTCAAATCCCTAACCTCAAGTATGAGCAACAGAAACAGAGATGTTTGTCCAAGCAAACAGCACTAATGAAATGACAGGGATGGTAAAGTTCCATCACAGTCCTCTCTCATGACACTGGGCAGCATTTATAAGAGTTGAGTTACGTTACACACGAGATGGAGGGAGGGAGAGATTTTTCAGCCACACCTTGAATGTTCCAACTAAATCTGGAAACACTCTCGATGCTCGTCTGATATCTGAGAGAGTATCTACTGAAATGTTGCAAATGATCCCTACTTTCATGGAATCAAGAACGGCCCACTGAAGCAGGGCATCTTCAAATGACAAGAAACATTTAATTGATGTGATGAAGCTGGTTTAAACTGGTCCGACTGGCACCTAAAGACCAGCTTAAACCAACAAAGGACCAACCTAACCACCAAAGGATTAACTTAAACCAGCTCAAACCAGCATCCCAGCTTCAGAACCTACCTACCCAGCATATGCTGTTTTTAACAACCGGGTCTCCTTAAGAGACAATTTTATTCACACCATCTTCTTACTCCTGACACTAAACAGGTACACCACTTTTAGCACTTTATATGGCTTCACTAATCCTTCTGAAAAGGCATCCTTTCTCTCTTTAATTCTGGGAAGAAAAAAGTCACATGTTAACAGACTAACCTTCACTAACCTAATACAGACTTTATCCCTTTTTGGTTCGACTGAAATCCTTTAAAGGGCCTTTGACACACAGAACATATCCCATTCATTTCCAGAGGTGGAGTGAGAGGGGCGGAGCCAGACAGCGTGGTTGGAGAGGTTGGGGGCTGTGGGCTGGTGGATGCAGTCAGGGATTAGCGGCAGCACCAGGTCTGTCTAGATGGGTTGGAGTAGGAGTGGGTGGGCTACATATCCATGCAGACGTACAACAGATGCGTCTTAAAAAGATGGATTATTTGACATGAACGTGGATCATCCCACGTCATGCTGCAGGGCTTCTGACCTCTTCTCCCATCCCCCAACACGGGGGGCGGTCACTGTGAGAGACCGTATTAGTGGGGTCTCGTGGTAGCAAGCATCTGCGTGGACATGTAATGCATGTGTTTGTGCGCACGCTTATCTGTAACTGTGGATTTGGTCCAAAGCTCCATCAGTAAATTAATATACTGGATTGATCCGATTGGCCGCACACATGCGGTCATGCGTAGCGGTGCATGGCATGCGCGCACCCGAGGAGAAAGGTCAAAGTGTGAGGGTGTGTGCGCGTGAGCCGGAGAAAGACGCGGTAGCACGGGGACGGTCCTGTTCCCACACACTCGGCCTCTGATTAGCTGGATTATGTGACAGCTGCCCAAAGGGCTAGATGCGGATAAAGGCTAGTGGGGGAGGTGACCAATGAACAAAGACCTTCATCTAAAACCCATCACTGCAAGACACCAACAACCTGAGTCTCGTGACATTCCTCCGGCCACACACACACACACACCCTCCGACTCCTAAAAGTGGCCCAACACACAACAGCGACACATACGCACCCAAACAAACTCCCTTAGAGATGCATATTGCAAGCAATTCTTCCTTCCTTATCGTGGACTACTTTTGCTGATAGCAAGGATATTTATAGTGAGCTGTGAACATCTAACACAGACTGCCTGGCTCGGATGTACTTAGGAGGATGCATCACGAGCAAACCTTCGGGTGATAGAATACACTCATGTTGGGACACCCTAATCCTATAAACAACCTAAGTGTGTGTGGAAGTAGGTGGGTGGCTAGAGGGGTTGTGGTGGAAGGAGCCACAGGTGCAAGTTCCCACAGTCAGTGGATGGGGCAGTTTAAAGAGGGGCAGGGCTGAAATTAGAGGGGGCTGAAGTGAGAGAGGGTAAGAATGACCCTGAAGACCTTTCATCAGGCTTCTCATCAGCTTCAAAAGCTCCCACGCCGCAGTTTCATTTGGCAGCGGCGCACACACGCAAACGGCTGCAACACTGACGCATTCGCACACAAGGCCCTACTCAGCGCAAACCATATGATGATTACATTAAGCAATGTAAACCTTCACCAAACTATTATCACATGACAGGGTGACGTCGGGAACTACTCGTTAAGGCTGTGAAGTGTTTTCCCCGAGCAGTCACGAACAAGTGACGTCCAGCTGACAGCGAGTGCGAGGCAGTCTGAGAGCTTTCACACGCCTTATCTAAAGCCTTCAGCGCCATGTCAATACCCTACGAAGAGAGCGAACGAGAAAAGAAAGAAAAATGGGTCTGGCACGACACACTGAAGGAGTCCAAAAGAAGTCAACACAGAAACCGCAAAAAATAGGTCTCTGTTCCTCTGTGACCTCAGTGAGAAAACGAGTACTTCATTTCCTCATCTGCTTTTGGAAAAGGAACTGCAGAGAGAAGCAAACTTCCCTTGTCTGACCTGGCAGGAAGATATCAGCCCCACCCTCTCTGCAGACCAACAGACTACTAGGGTCAGCGCGGTTTAACAACCAAACATATAACCTATAGAAAAATGTTTTTTCAGGTTTTTTTTTTGTGGCAATTAGCACGATGGGTTTTTCTCATTCAGAAGTCTTTAGGAATTGTATTATCTTTGGGATCTGTTTTTGCATGCAAAACCTTAACCTCTTGAGAAACGCAAGTGATCAAGGTCAGGTAATTTTGAAACTGGCCTAACTTTTTACTTGAACTAGCTACCTAAACCTAGGTTTACTATTCAAGTGCATGTTCACATACACACACACGCATACACGTTAAACATGTCACTCACAGTCGTACAAGTTCTGTGCCAGACTTTGATTGATTGTCCTCAGGGGACTCACAGGTCATTTATCCATTCCACGGCAAGCGACCACAGCATATAATCTCCATTAATCTGGGATGTCAATCCCATCTTTTTAGCTGAACTGTTGACTGACACAGAGATATGGGCCAAACGGAGGGTGGAGAGGCAAAGGACAACACTGACCGCAACCATTTATTACCACATAATGTAAGACACCACCAGACCAATTAAAGGACACTGAAAGGCATATACGTATCATCTGCCTGGAACAAGATGAGGCTGTTTCCCAAAACTAACGGATAGTTTTGGAGAAGAGAATGTCCTCAAGATTTTGTAGCACAATAAGAAAATCCTCATTCCAGTTTGACATATTGAATTAGCGCAACATGAAGCTGAAATCAATTTTCAATCAAAATATTTAATCCCTGCTAAGCAATAAGGCAATGACTCAAATTACCACTGCCATAATCTAACGCTTCCTTTAAACACTGTTAAATATAATCTTTAGCTTATCTCACAATCAATATAGACTCTTATAATGTGCATTATAATACTGCAGTGCCAAAATTGTAGGATTTAAAAGGATTGTAGTTTTTATTTGTAATGCATTTAGAGAAAACAAAACAGAAGCAGTACATCTAAATAAGTGTTCAGCAATATACGAAAAACTCCTTTTGATGAATTCAGCACACCCGTCCCCTTTAGGAAGTACAGTGCAATCAGAACAGATCAGTTCATCACGACGGTGGAAATTCAGACTCTGCATTCCTCCCCAGGGTCCTGCAGACCAGGTCTGATCACAAATGAGGGAACTTTGTTCTCACCAGCCCTCTAGAACAGGCAATGAGTGATGTGATGATGGCCGTCACCCACCCCAGCATGACAAGGTCATGTTTGTGTCAACCAAGTCTAGACTTGGTCGGGGAGTGATCGGGGGTGTTGGGGAGGTCCAGTCACCTCGCAGGGTCCACATCACCCTCTCAGTGGTGGGAAGAAGAGCTTGAAAAGCCAGCTCTGTAATCAATCACTCACAAGAGAAAGGTGTCCCTTACTCCATCACCCATACACAGGGGTCTCAGCCAAGCTGCTGACAGCGGGGTTACCAAATCGTTTAATTTGTGCTCTTTCTCTCGCCCCCTCTCCTACCATGTCAACCCTATATTGATCACACATCCATCTTAAATTCTAAACCCACAAGCCCCTTTTTTTTTCATACCAAGTATCCAGCTTTCTCACAAGACCAGCCACAACAACTCTCTGAGGAAAACAACACTGAGCTTGCAGTCTAATTAAACCAAAGGAACCAGCTCTTTGGATTTGGCTAATGACAGGAGAGCAGGGTGGGGAGGGGACAGGATCAAAGAAAACGGCTGGCAAAAATTGCAAGGGAAGAACCTGGAGGAACACCCTAACCCAACCTGTAGCTCAAGAGGGATTCTGGGTGGCTTTGATGGTCTCTCATTCTGAAAACAATGTGGAAAGTCTTTCCCACCCTCCTCAAAAACCCTTGCTTCAGCCCCAACCAAAACAGTTTAGCTGAAAAGGGATTTGTATGTGGCTTTGTTAGTCGCTCTTCCAGAGGCCAATGCGAAAGGTCTTTCCCATCTATCCTCAACAACCCAACATTGGATGAGCAATCCATTCCGGAAATCCACTGCAGCAGCAACATCTCCTCAAAACACGTCCATTCGACACGACTTGTTTCGAATCAGTCAATTGTCATTTAACGCCAGGCTTGCAGAGCACAAAAGCCAACAATAGCTTTGTTTAAGCTTGCATTATGGCCCTGGGAGGACAGGAAGATGCAGACCCGACATGCACTCTGGGCCCTGGAGCCAGTAAATGATATTCTGTGCACGGTAACCTCCCCTCTTTCAGCAAAATCCCACACGGGGGTTAAGTTCCTACAGACACAATAATAAAGCACCATCATCGACTACAATGCGTCTAGTTAACCTTGCATACCCATGAGACACCATTATCAATAAAAGCGAGAGTCCGGTGAGTCTGAAAAGCAGGAACACCAAGTGAGACGCAGAATTATGCTTGCGTGGTGCTTATCGCTGCAGACTTGGCCAACGAAGGGCACTCTCTGGGTGAGTGTGTACACACACGGCCCATTTAGCATTCCGCTGCTATGCCAACAAGATCATTAGCAATGACAATACAACAAACTCCTCCCCTCTGGGTGCTAATTAAGCAGGAAGGGACAGCAGTGGCCGCAAACACACGCGAACATGCACACACACACACACAGTTACAGTCCATATAGAAACACAAGCAAAAGTTTGTATGGGAACAAGGTTGGAATTAAAGACAAAACAAAGAAACTAAGAAAGTGGTTGATATTAAAGTTAAATGTTTTGGAGGGAAAACATTTTTTTAAAAGCTTTTTAAAGCTTGACGGACAAAATCAAGTTAAATCACAGTCAAACTTCCTGTCACGTGAATTAAATCCTACAGTATCTATATAATCATATTAGAAAAATTATGTTTTGGATAAAAAGACTTTAGCATTGGAATCGCAATGGTCTTATTAATATATAACTATATAAATTAATTAATATAGTAATGAAAGATAATTACAAAGTAATCACCAGAACATACATCGATCGTTCAGATCCTCTCAATTTCAGAGAAGGTTTTTCTTCAGCATTTGTAGAAACAGACTAGCATAGCCGCTTGGCAGCAACAGAAACAGGCTGTGAGGTTGGAAGCTGCCATATCCCAGTGGGCACAGCTCACAGATCTCCCAAAGACGCCGGCCTGGATCAATTCTCACAGCTCTAAATCCTTCCAAACCGTGTATTACACATTAGTCCGGCCATACTAATCTAAAGTAGGGCTTCCAAAAAATTAACATGAACACATTAACTACATCTGTGAAACTCTTCCACATGATAGCTGCTTCTACGCTGGTGTTATAACCCCAATATGGAATGACAATATTCCATAAACTGCTTATGGAAAACCTCCCATTTGGCAAGAAGCGCAGACCCTCGGTTACTACAGTGAGGCGGCCATTTGACACCCTAGACTGCTAGCTCATCATCAAACCATCTGACTAGCCAGTTGTCTCCCTGTCGGTCTTGTCCAGTTACAGTACTGCCGATTACTCCGGTTTCGGCGTCTAGTTAAAACGCCAGCGCCATCGCTAAGCAGCTCCCCTTCTCACTGAAAAGCCCTAGCTGCAGTATAGCAAGCGAACTGTGCTGTGCTGCCACATGGGCTACAACTCCATTGCAAACATTATCATTTTGAACAAGGTCAGAGGTCAAGCGGGAATTAAACTCGCTGCGCGGTAATGCACTTTAATCAGTGCAGCACACCTGCTCACAATTCATTAGCCTACTAGCACGCACATGAAGGCGCACATGCATTAGTCAGACGCAGCGCCACATGCATGTACGTCGCCAACACAGCAAAAACAATCAGGCTCCCCCTGGCCTGAACATATTCATACAGCTGGAAAGAAGAAAAAAACAATCATCATTCACGCTGTCATTTGTGAAACTGTGCTGAAGCAAAGGAGAAACTTAGTACCAGGGAGGTAGAGCATCATGGGTAGTTGAAAACAATTAGTTAGAGCACCAGGGGCTAACAATAGAAACTCTCTCTCTCACACACACACACAAGCTTCCAGTGTTACTGGGAAGGGACGTCAGGGTTAAGCTCGCTAACTCCCACTTCTGAAAGGACCCCATGTTTTCTATGACCCTTCTCAGGGGAGACAGAAAGTCCATTATAATTGCACTGCCTAATACAATCATGTCCACCACTGGTGGCTTGGTACATTCAACCTAATGGAAGCTCTTCTGTTGGGAACCTATTTATCTTGCACTCTCCATGAGGGCGACGCTCAAGATCTCAACACACTCTAAAAGCACCGACAGGCTTTCTTAGGTACTCAGCTGAAGTACCGCACAAAAAAAGTGCTTTTTTCTTTAGCTCTCCCTTCCTGATGCCAGGCCAGAAGTCTCATTTACACTAAGAATGATAATTCAGAAAAAAAAAAGATAACTTACTTTACTGATAATGAGCCTATATTGGCGTCCACACCAAAAGATGATAACATTTTGTTGATAATAAACGCAAACTGCAGTCCTTTTAAACGCTCAAGCTCTTTAAAGTCAAGTGGATCCTTATTGGCGGTTGACGTTTTATAGTTTGTGATTTCAATCACTGTGGTGTGGACTTCTCTATTTTTATCGAAATTAAAAGTATTGTTAAAACTTTTTTTTTTTTTTTATGTAATTTAAATTCAAAGAGTTTTCTGCCCCTGTATAGAAAGCAACGTACCTACCACATTGAAGGCCCAGAAAGGTAGTAAGGACATCATTAAAAGCAGTCCATGTGACATCAGTGGTTCAACCGTAATGTTCAACCGTAAAACGACTTGATTCAACAATTTCTTCTCTTCTGTGTTGTCTTTGATATGCGTTCATGAGTACAGTGACATGCACGCTGTCAAATGGATTATTTTAATGATGTCCTTACTGCATTTATGGGCCTTAAACATTTCAGCTGTGTTCCTGTCTATACAAGGTCAAAAAGCTCTGGGGTTTTATCACCTTACGTTCCAAAGAGGAACAAAGGTCTTACAGGTTTTGAATGACATGAGAGTCAACGATCAGTGACAGAATTTTCATTTTTGGGTGAACTGTCCTCGTCGGAAACCATCATGTTACTATGAAGTTTGTCTTTCAAGCATTTTAGTCGAGTCCCTTCTAAACAGACCGTTTCATGGGTTTAGAGAGTCCATCATGTGGGAGTGATGGAGTAGGAAGTGCCTGGCTCATACGCTTCACAAAGAGTCCAAATGGTCTCTCTTTATATCATTATTTTGAAATCCCTGTCCCCCTGTAAAATAGCTATTTTGCAATTAAACATGGTCAAAACTAGGCTTCCCCTAACTTTCCTTGTTTACAAAATGCAACATAACCGAAGACAACCTCTCTCAACCCACATTGTATCATAAAAGGTTGCTTCATAAAGTCACCTCAGGCACATCGCCTCTTAATTGGTCCGGTCTCTCTGCTGCTAAAAATACCTCTACCATGACTGCTGCATTCAGGAGAGGGAAAACGCAGCCTTTCCCTTCGTTTAATGGGAAGACATGGGTACAAAAAGCCGGGCTCTGCCCCAGGTCACAAGAAAGAAAATGTTTATTGTGGTGGCAGAACAAAAAGCTATTTCAGGGTCAGGAAGGGAAAGAGAGAGAGAGAGAGAGAGAGAGAGAGATTCTTCATGATCTTAAACTTCCTGGTGAATCACCACAGCGGGTCTCCATGGAGAGACAGGAATCAATACCGGCTCTTCCTGTAACATCACAAACCACTGCAGATGACTGCAAATTGTGCAGCCAGTTAAAACGAAAGCTACTCTGCCTTAACTCACAAGCCAACTATACACGTCCAATAATTGACTACTCCAGTACTGAGGAGCTAGTGTTTCTGGTAACACTTCACAATATGGTTAATATATTAGGAATCACAGATTAAAGATCAACAACAGCTGCTTTAACAGTAGGGGTGTGACGAGGCACTTATCCCACGAAACAAGACACTGGACACAAATATCCCTTTAAAAGCAGGGTAAGCAATTTTTCCCAAAAGCTTAAGAAAACAAGAGTCGTGTCTACAGCAAATGCCACGCAAGCTTAAAGGCCAAAGTATACTTCGGCCGTCTGCATTACGTAATTTTCGTCATCAGGAGGGTCTTGCGGACATCCGCGCATCTTGTCCGCGTGCAGACCTTTTTTCAAGTCCGCGTACAACAGTGTATGCGTGAGAAGAATGCTTAAAAAGAGTGGCACTCAAGTAGGTGACATTGCACATGTGTCGAGCTCGTCTGTCCGCGCTAATCCACGATTGAGTATAATTTGAAGGCTGTGCGCGAGACGGAACGAAACGCGGAAAGCGAAAGCACACCCGAGCCCTATGTCTGCATACACTGGACGCGATAAAGCGACCATTGAAAACCACTTGGAACTTGTGTCAGCACGTCATGAATAGAGCGCGGCAGCAGTTTTCTGTCTGATATTTGTTGCGCCGCATCATACCACAATCGCGAGGTTATCGCCAAGTTCTTGGGAGACCAGTCGCATCTCACGAGAGCTTGTCACACCCCTATTTAACAGCATTTATTAATCTAGGTTAATGTTCATTTATAAATATAGTTTTTCAAGGAACATTAAAGATGCGTAAAATTATAGACAATTTAGTGATGCTTTAGCGTTAGCAATCACCCTAAAGTTGTCATACAGAACCTTATTGTAATGTGTTTCTGTAATTGTAATACTTTCTAGATTTTTAAAAGTGATTTGTTAATTAGCATGCTAATAGCTAGCTGTTAAGATAGTTAAAAGTGCGTCGTTTCCATTTCGTCGCACACTTTCTATTAGTTTTTGAATGCTAAAACTGCTTAAATAACTCCTAAAAACACATCCAAGTGCATATACCTCATCTGTATCTGTCATTCCTTTTGAATTCGGTACCTTTATTAAAAGGCAGCATGTGAAAATGTGACACCGTCCCACCCACAACTTTACCGTGGCTTCCGGTCAACCCCCTTAAAAGACAAAAACAAAAGAAGGACGCTGCTTACTTGGACATTTTGAGGCCTTGGGGGGGGAGCAGCGATCTATAATCAGTCCCAATCAACAGCCACCTGCTCTGATGCTGAACTGGACAATTACTGCTTTTTGTTGACCGGAGACACAGCCAGCTGTGACTGGCTAATTACACAGTCAATAGTGTAATCAGTTGTGAGGCTCTAGCACTTCTTTCCCAGGTGAGACGGGAACGAGTGGCTCCGCTGAAAGACCAGTTAAGGGGGAAGGGAAGTCGGAGGGCAATAGATAATTGTTTACTAAAGGCCCATGTAACGGTCTCCTAGCAACTGCCCGGCAAGCTCCCAATAAGGTGTGGCTCATGCTGCCGTTTAGCCTTGAAGCGTAGTGGTCCTCCACTCTGACAGACGGATACAGCTGCCGTCTCTATCATCAACATTCACTGTGCCACCAGAGAGGCTCTTTACCGTCTCTTACGCTGGAGTTATACCTCTACTAAAACTGTAACTCTACTCTATGTTACACAACTGCAAGGGACTAGACCTGACAGATGAGGATCTTACTAACCAACTGGCTCAAAGTCTGTATTAAAAAAACTAAACGGAAAGACTAAGGGCGTGTTTGCACCCATCTAGTTAGGTTTGACTGGATCAGACCCAATCTTTTGGGCAGGTGTGAATACAGCAAACACACACGGGTATGGACCAAACAACTGTACCCAGACCCAGTTGGAGAGGTGGTCTCGGTCCCCTTCCGCTTGAATGGATGAAAAATAGGAATGGATGACCTTAGCACATGTGTGGTTTTGTTTCTGGTTCACTTGCCGAAAAAAAAAGGCAGTTTGAAAGTGAATCACACCAATCAGCATTGTGCTTGGTCCAGACCAAAGCTTGATATGTACTTCTTAAACACAAAGCATCAATCTTTAACTGCATGCAGGTGTTTAATGCATTCCCGCTAATGAAATCCTATACATTACGACAAAATAATAGCAAAAACATGCTCCTCACAGGATGCATGCAATAATATATACAGCGTGAACTGTGTTGTCTGAATCACAAACAAAAGACTCTTCTGAGTGGATCGTTGTGATTAATCATTCGAAAATACAAATTTTACTCTGTCAGAGAAGTGCAATTTGACAATTTTACATAAGAATAAAGACTTCAAATATTAAGAGCATATATGTGACCCTATATTTGTAGCAATAGCCAAAAATACATTGTATGGGTCAAAATGATAGATTTTTCTTTTTTGCCAAAAATCTTTAGGGTAGTGAGTAAAGATCATGTTCCATGAAAGTATTTAGTCAATTTCTTACCGAAAATATATTAAAACTTAATTTTTGATTGGTAATATACATGATAAGATCTTCAGTTGGACAACTTTAAAGGTGATTTTCTCAGCATTTAGATTTTTCTGTACCCTCAGATTCCAGA
>JAUCMU010000080.1:15891315-15902271 GCA_032275025.1 Enteromius treurensis | reverse complement strand
CAATAAAGCAAACTGAATTGAATTGAATAGATAGATAGATAGATAGATAGAACAACAGACAGACAGACAGCTGCTGTTTTAAAACAATTTTTCATTCACCCTGGACATGTTTAATGAGGAACAGCAGCAATTGATAAATTATGCTAACAATACATAATTAGAGCCCACTTGAGAATGTTGATGAGTTGTGTGTAATCAAGAGACTCTTCACCCTCGTTTCATGTGTGTCTCTGAAGAGAGCAGAGTGCAGGGACATGCCTATGCTATTTGTGTCATTAAAGACATAATACATTTGCACAGAGGATTCTTTTGTTGTCAAATTAATTCAAGGGGGACACATATCTGTTTATTATCCACATCCCCAATTTTCAAGTATTTTAAATATCCCATTCTCAACTCATATATTTCAGCATGCTAAACAATAGGTTTGTGCTATAATCACATCTGGAGTTCACGTTTTAACCTTTTCAGGGTCGTTTCAGTCTTATGTACTAAAAGCAGTATCAACCTTCACTTGAGAAGGGTATTTTTTCCATACGTGAAATGGTTATATTTGGGCTAGAAATGTCCAGGATGTCCGTCCTGTTTATGACATCACACACTGGCTTCTGAATCTCATGAGAGCAGAGCATATTGAACTCTACATGCTTCGACTGCCCAAAAACAGCAGCGACATGCACTCATCCAGGATATCCTACAACAGAGTCAGAACGGTGACTCCCCTGTTTGCTTGTTTTTTTTTTTCTGCTCCATTCCAAGCCCCACATCCGTCCACTGGTTCAATGAGGGTTCAGCGAGTCTAAGAGTACACACTGGAATCAGAATTTGTTTCTTGCCTATCACTCAGAAAGGGAGAGAAAGATAGAAAGAAGCTGACCTTGCAGGGGAGTGTATTCAGCGAAGCCTCATAAAAATCTACAATGTCTATGATAAGAAGAGAGGACCTCGTGTTCTCACAGCCACTTCTCTCAAAATATGGATCATTGCTGTCATCCAAAACACAGTGAAAAGTGACTCCAGCTGAGGTATAAAATGATGACACATTGAAAATTTGATGCTTCACAGGTACAGAATTGTGCACTTTTTAGTATAATAATAATGTAAAGACTTTACTTTTTTTGTTATATTAATGTATTATTAAAATGTTATTTATTTATTATAATTTTTCTTGTTATTCCTGCGATGGGAAAAAAGATTAATTTGGTTCCTCTAAGCATTCGTTACCCCACTCTTCAGTGTAACAAGATCCTTCCAGAAATCATTCTAGGTTTGCTTACTATTATAATTAAGGCTAAAAAAGGGTTGAGCTGCACTGCAATCATTTTATAGCCTTTATTTGATTATTTTTATTATTACTATTATTTCATAAAAAACGAAGGAAGCAGCTGATGCTGTCATCCATGAGATTCCTTCACAGGCATCTGCTTCAATTTTTCATTCAGGATCTGAACTGCAACAATGAAGCAAAAAATTTGACACCTGTTGACCACGCCGTGTTTGGTGACCACCATTTCCAAGCCAAAAGGCTCTCAGGACACGGAGTGGGCAGTCATATCCTGTTTCACTGCCCCTGTGTGCACACCATTTCTCATTAGCATACAGATGGACAGTGTGTTGGAATCATATTGTGTCTCCTCCTGCTCTTTGTTTGCCAGTCATAACTCCAGAGGTGGGCACAATGCTCGCTGCTCTTCAAAGAGCTGGTCACACCTGGGAGTGTTCTGAGAAAGGGAGTAGGCACCCATAGCCAGCTGCACAGATGGCCTCTCACGCTAAAGCACAATGGGAGAGCTGTAGGAGGTCCATGTATCGGGTTACATATGAAAGTGCTCAGCAAAACTCAGGACGATTTGGGAGCTATGACGCGTAAGAGGAGCTCATTACTATTTCATCATCAGTAGTGACATAGTGGAAACATCATGTTGTGATGGGCTTGTGTGGTGGGTTTCTCATTACCTGTAAACATTATATTACTCTAACTAACACACTCGTTACTGAACAAGCTTGTTTGCTCCATGTGGGATTAAAAATAATAATCATAATAATAATAATCAAAAGAGCAACTTTCATCTCACATTTCTTAGAAAAAAAGGGAGATATAATATTTGAATTTTGAGATATAAACTCTGAATTCTAAGAAGGTCGGTAACACTTTATTTTATGGTTACACCTATTAGTTGCTTGTTTGCATGCATATTACTAGAATTTGGGCCATTTATGAGTGCTAATTAAGCACATATTAATGCCTTACCTTATTAATCTCTAACTATTAATAAGCAGCAAATGATTTTTTTAAGGTAAAAGTCGTAGTTAATATTACCCATTCTAAATTTATCAAAAACTCCTATTTATTTGACTTTTTTTTTTTTTTTGAGAAACGGGCTTTTCAAGGTTCATTATATATATATATATATATATAATATACATATATATACACCCCAAAAGTATAAAAACGAATAATAATAAATAACAAAAAATTAATAAATAAAAACATGCTCATCATTGGATTTTTTACGTATTGATGTTATTGAAGTTAATAGATGTGCATCATGCCACTGATGTGATGTACACTGAAAAAATCAAAGTGGGTAAAAATGGAAAATGCAATAACTGCTGAAGAATATTACCACAGCCCTTAAGGAGATACGCTGAAGGTCAGCAAATCAGACAGACATGAAGACTTGCATCTCATTGAACAAAACCCTGAGGGGGTGTTCTATGACCTGTTACCATCTCGTTCCCTGGCAACACGCAGTACTGGTTGTACTATAGAATTGCTGTAGGAATGCTGTAGGTGGATTGAAGTGAAGTCACGATTCATAAAATCCACCCCTTCCAAGAAACTCAGCCTTCAGGTCTGCAGTGATAACATCTGTTATGTATTGGCCCTGAATCCAGGAACTCACAGCATCCATTTCAATGTGATACACCCCAAGGAGCTTCGCTTACAGTGTGGAGCAAACTCAAAATACTTAAGGAAGATCTGAACACAAGCACGTCAGTGTGGGTGATCCGTAGCCAAGGGCGGTGGAAAAAGCAGCCCTTATCTGTAACACAAACCCACATGCTGATCATGAGATGCTGAGAAGCTGGTGTAGCTTGAAAGAGGAAACAAATGATCACTTACATGTCAGATTCTGAGTGCCCTGCCCTGAGGCACTGGAAGCAAAGTGAAAGTGAAAGCAGGGATTACTGGAAACCAGGACTGGTCTCAGCAGGACATTTTGGGAAAAACACACACATCATAGACTTCATAGAAGGAAAAGCTTGATAATGCCCTGACATGGTTATTATGATAATATGATTATTATTCCAAAGGCTCAAATGCAAAATAGGCCTAAAGAATTAAAAAGAGCAGTTTTGTTGCACATTTGCAAACTACTACGATTACACGGTTAGATAATAGTTCTTTAGACACAGACAGATGGTAAGTTGGGCTATAACTATAAAAAGACTACCTGAAGATTGCATGCCACAGGCTATGTTTGAGTGGTTAGACTTGGGAGGAAATAACAGGAAGGGAAGACAATCCCTTGTTGACACCTGTAGTCTCATGTGCACTGATTACAAGCACTGGTTCTGCCACCTTAGCTTGGCTTAAGTGTAATCTAAGCATACACAGTTAGTCTTATTGAACCATTCCTCTCATTTATTGACATGTTATGCAATTATTAAGCAAGAAAATGAATGCTGAGCCGGGCATAAAATACGCATTAGGTCGATAATATATGTAAACAAAATCATCAGTTATCTTACCGTGTTTCTTATCAGGAGCGACAAAAAGAAACTCCAGGCTCAAGCAGTTGTGCTGCTACCCTGTCAGATTTTGCTACCCATTAAAACAGCAGGTAGTACAATTCCATAACGAAAAACGCTACCTGTCAAATTACGGTTAATAACCATACCCACCCACCAACACTTAACCTATTACTTAAAGTAAGAAAAATACAGTAATTGTTGTTCAGCGTGAGAAAAAGCATGCAATTTTGAGGTGCACATGTGCAGTAAAGCTGTCTTTACTTCATGTCGTAATCCCGAGATGACAACAGGTGACATTCTAAATTATGTGTTTCTATGGCAACAATCTCAACGCCCTCATGTGCTACTGAATTTATAAATACAACCTGTGAACTCGAAGCGTTCTGAGAGTTATGACTTGGACAGGGACAAATGTACCATGTGATTGCTGTCTGGTTCATTTTGGCGCTACTTACAGTAAGCCCTTCCTTTGAGTCCGACAATATGGAACGCTATGAGTAAAATGTCACGTGTTGTTATCTCGGAATTACGGTAATGGCGAGATGGTGTGAATGTCGCATGAACTCGAGAATGGGGCACGGTGGGACGCGATCAATAACACAGGCAATAAGAACAGTTTCTCTCTGTTTGTGAACATGCTGCTGCTGCTGAAGAGTGTAAAAAATTCCATTTTAAAAAACTGGTATTTTCGCAACGGATTTAATAGTATAGATAGATACATAGATTTTGTCACAGAAAATCACTTTCTAAAAGTTTATAATCCATCAACGTTTCCCCATCCATGTTTAATGCTAATCGGTCCAATGAGATTTCAGTGTGGGCGGGGCTACCCGATGCAATGCCGCCAGTTTTAAACTTGTTGGTTTTCATATATTTGATGATTTCGCCAGTATTAGGTTACACACAATAAAATTAAAATAAAAAGTAACCCTCCTGGAGTGCATTATAAAATTTTAGATGATATACTGAATAAGATTTACATTTGTCTATAAAAACACACCTTCTAAAATAAATAAAAAGAATCCTTCTAAAATCCATTTAATTTATAAACCACAAAGAGCCCTAGGACCTTTCTCTTGGTATTTGCTTGTAATTGTTCCTGAATTTGTGGTGCAATATGTGTTATTAATAAAAAAAAAATACTTAAAAGAAGACAGTGTAAAAGATTTCTATTGCAGAATTTATTTAGTTTTTTTAGGAGAGCGAATTGGGTACATGTTGTCTTGTCAAATGCAATAATGTATCAGAACCAAATCTAATAGCTAGATTTGCAGCAAATGTAAGAAATGTTTCAGTTTATGCACTTTCCCACGGTAATGTTCCATGGTGGCTTTCAAAGGGAGTACATGAGTAACTGTGATACATCAGGCAGCTGAAAACCACGTCAGCTCTGCAAATAAACTCAGCTGGCTGTAAGTTAAAATGACTTAGGTCTATCTGTGGCTCACAAGTAACAATATGGGCTATCGTTCTACATTTAAAGCCCAAAAGAGAAAACAACAGGCCTTAATTAATCACCCTCCTACCTGGCGTGACAAAGCTCCCGTAGGGTGTCTGGGTTTTCCCACTGAAGCTCACTGCCGTAAGCTACAGCTAGAAGCAAAGTTGGCACATTAGAGGGAGCCAGCAGTTGACATCAAGATGGGACAAGTTCATATAAACATTCAGCAGGACCATTTATGCATTAAGCTTGTATTATCTACAGTCAATCTTATCAGCTGCACTTGGTGTGTGAAGCAGGATGGGGGAGTGATGACAGATCAGGACTAAAGGGAAATGGAAGTGCCCTTTCCTTCGGCGGAGGGAAAGATCGGAACCTGCATGAAATTTAGAAGCTGGCACTCAACGTGAGCTGAAAGGTTGACCTCACCTCCTCATCAAGAACATGGTGTTGATTTATTTTTCGTCCATGTAGATGATTTATGAAGGTACTGACAGTGAAGAATAACTATGGGAGTGGACAACTCCTAACAAGTCAGCCCGTGAGTTAAGAAATGGAATAATAGAAAGGTTTTAATAGGAAATGTAACTGGTGGCAATGGAAAACAAAATCCACACTTTCCTGATACAAATAATTGAGCTTTTCTCCAGACTTTTACTGGAAGCTCAGAAGATAGGCTTATATAAACAGGTGGACTTGAGTCAAAATCTACCTGGTCTCACGCCATAAACGTACATTGGTGCACTTTTTGGAGAGACACGGAATATGTACCAAGAAGTACATATCACTGCAGTTTCCAAAATAAATGAACACTAGAGGCAGTAAAACTCAGACACCTTTCATTCCTGTTCAACAAAACAGTTCAAATCTTTGTACAGTAAAAAGATGTTTCACGCAGTTCCTTAAGCTTTCCCCTTGAAACTGTGGCTAAACGTGCAGTAAGGTATGTAAAAACGGCGTTGCACAAAAAGTGCACAGAGGTACGTGTTTTTATGAGCCAAAGGTTGGTCAAAATCGTGTATGCAAATAATGTGAAACTATAAAATGTATAACTGACTGAAAATATTGGCAGCCTTCAGATAACCGTTAGTAATATTTGCACAGGATTCTGGAACCTGTTTCTGGCTCACGGTAATAGATAAAAAAGGTATCGGTTGTGAAATAAAACTCGAGTCACACTTTGAAATAAAGAGAAAACTATAGGAAAAGGAAGTCAAATAAATGCATAAATTGAAGTATAAAGTCACAATTATATTTTGTGCTTGATACAAGCATACTGAGAAAATGATGAAGTTGGCACAAAACATACTCCCACACATCATTTTCATTGTAAAGTGAATCTCCCTCTGCAAATCAATCCAATGCCAGGCTTCACGAAGACAACATCTGGAATATTCAGAATCCAGACTGGTGTTAAAGGGATAAATTAGTAGGTCTTAAAAGGAAAGGAAAGAAAAGTCAACAAAGTAATCACATGCATCAAAAATAAAAATTAGACTTAGGGAATTAATAACATTATTTGTTCACAAATAAAACACACCAAATACTCTGGATGTAGACAACCATGTTTAGTTATTATTATGATAGACAACAACTGATTTTAAGTCACTCAGATAAACCTGATGTTCATGTGATCTCAATGGCTGCCTCATTATCATATTTTAAATGCAGTATGCTATTAATGTAATAGTTTGCGTTGCTGTTATAAATATCTCATTGATATATTACAAGCTACAGGACTTCAGAATTGCACCGTTTGGGCCACATATATATATATATATATATATATATATATATATATCAGCTACTACATAAAAAAAAAAACTGCATACTTCGACTCAGTTTCTGGCTTTTGCTTTTGTTTGTTATTCTCCATAAGCTTTCTTTATATGCCATAAAATACGTCAACAAAAACACACATGCACTATATATATATATATATATATATATATATATAATTAACACACACACTGTATAATTTCATTACTATTTTGACAAAGAAAATGTAAAAAAAACAAAAACAGTATAATTTCATAAACATTCATTTAAGGATTAAAAAAAAAATGCACCTGAAAGAAACACAACGGAGGCAAAATCTAAATTTGTCCCGCCCCCACCATTTATTTCTATTAGCAAGCTGATCCCGTTAGGGTGCACTATGAAATAATCATCACATCTCTAGAGCGGCTGGCAGTTCATTATATTTAACGCATAACAAGAAAAGCCCAAAAAAAGGGCTTAGTGCAGCTGACAAATGAACAATTGTTTTTATTGATAATGTATTCCGTCTGCGTACAGTGCGCAAGCCCTTTCTGGGTCATCTGAACAAAGCCATCAGTAAATCAAGAAGCATAGAAAACACGCTTAAGTGCCCTTGCCATGTCTTCTCCTCTCTCCTTCCCCACAGATCACATTCATTGTGTGTCTTGTTGTGAGGCGTGCAGTTGCTATAGCGAAGTCGTGGTAGTTGCACTCAGTTACTTAATGCTATTATTTGTGACCCCCTCACCCAACCACCTGTCCCTCCTCCACAATCCCTCGCCCCGGACATCCGTCAGTAAGGCTGTCTAATGATTACCAATGTGCCTAAAAAGAGCAGAGACGAAAACAAACATTACCTTGACAACTCAACTCCTCTCCAAGCTCTACGTAACGAAGAGCTCAATCCGGCCCCTAGAGAGCTGTGGATGAGAAGGACTTGACGAATTGTTCCTCAGCTTGAACGAAAACATCACGCTCGTCTGGCACATGAAAACAAGATTGCAACCAAAGATGTAGTAATGAGGGGGACGGAAGAAAAGAGAGTGACATTATTTGCAACAAAGGCCTAATATGACCTATTTTGATTTGAAATCAGGACTGGATATAAAATAACATCTTCCAAATCACTTATAGTAAATGTGAAAACTGGCTGAGAATTGAACAAATAGTTAGAAATCATGCCTTTGTGGCAGATTTGCTTATAATTGAGGAATTAATTCCCCTTAAAATGGTTGGTCGAAAGCAAAAAAAACTTTAAAATGCACATATTTTGTGGAAAAGTATATCGTGCTAGAGCAAAACATGCACTATTTATTGAATGGGGACTCCAAAATGAGTAAGCCACCAGATCTGGATTTCATAATGCATGGTAGTGTTGTTTATCAGTCACTACACCACTTTACAATTTTGCATTTGTATAATAATTTTGCATGAATTCCGACTAAAACTGACACAAATAGACTCGGTGACCTAAGGCAGTAACCTTTTTATTCATTTAAACTGAATGCAGATCAATGTAATACAGAGTGCACATGCAATATTTCATTTTTGAAATATATATATATTTTCAAATGTCAAAAGATACCTAATTGTATATATATATATATTACATATTTGAAATATATAAATATATATATTCGTTTGAGGTGTGGTAAACGAAAACAATCAGCAAACAAGTGTTGTGAGATTGAAAAGAAGAAATGGAAATACAGAAGTGAACACCTCTCTTGAAATACTGAGTCTGAAAATCAAGCATTAATAACAGTGGCACGTGACAATAAATCAACAATTTATTCATTTTTAAAAGAAATCAAGCCCTATCCTGAGATAAACGTACAAAACACTCAAACAAGTTTCTTTAACAAGAAGAGATTGAGAAAATGAGGCAATGTGACACGAAATAATGCTTCCAAAACAAATGCATCATTTTAAAAATGTCTCATTTGCATACTTTAAAAGTTAAAAACGCTCCTGTTGTGGACCGAACCAAACCTGTTTGTCTTTTTCCACACTTGTTTCGTCTGATTATATGAACGTGGTATTTTGTTAGTTTGCACACTGACCGTATGTATTGATAAAGTCATAACACTCAATCAGAAATAGAATATAGACTACAGAGTACAGTGATAGGACGAAGGAAAATGCTTTACAGTAAGATCCAATCAGCTGACGATATGATTTAACACTGTAGTGATCGTTGTCATGACGACAAGTACAAAGATAGTATTGACAAATGTTTGTGCACTTCAATATCATTCACAAAATAATGAACCCAACAAGATATAGGAGAAAAACCATCGACTGATTAATTGATCGATTGAAATGAAACTAATGAATGCTTTGTGCATAAGAGAATCTGAACTGAACTACAACAGAGCGAGACTCAGAAAGCTTCAAAAGTTGCAAGCAGCCTCTCAAATCTTGGAGGTATCGTGGAGAAAATTGAGGGCATATTAATTATATTCATCATCCTATATATTCATACAGTAAACCGCAACAAATGATTTTCAAGTATCGTATTCAAGAGATTTCAGAAAGTCACTGTGTTTTGTTGCTGTCACTTTAGGAGGTACCAGTCTTCTGACACTATTTGAAAATATTATTAGTATTTTACTTCGGCAGGCAAGCTCATGCACCCCTTCATATATTCCGCTCCATAAGTTCTGAAAGAATTCAGAACGGCGTTATAGATATGATGATTATGGCAAAGCAGCTTTAAACCTGTAGCACTAGCACTGTACTCACACTTTAGGTTATTGTAGTAGATATTTCATAAATAAATTCTGTGCAAAACACACACTCAGAATATCAACTTAATGTTAAGCGGCAATAATAATAAAAAAACATCTCAGTATTTTTCAGCATCGTCACTAACCCTGAATGTCCCAAAGTCAGCTTTGGACCTGAGATATATGCAAGAGCGGAACTGTTTGTAGATTGTTCAATGATTGTTTTATAAGAAGTGGCTCTCAAGTCATCTCATTTGTGTAGCTGCCTGTGTGTTCACATTAATGATTGTGATTACTTACTTGCTCATTTATATTCAAAAATGAATGTTATTCTACTAAATAGCCTGCAGAATTGGTGGGAATATGGCTAGAGGTCTCGCTTCCTGACCACAAAGTACAGCTTCAATCACGATGGATCCGGGTTTGTGATTCTCTCTCTGATGGTATCAACACGGTCTCTCAGATCTCACCCTCTCAAATTAGAGCGGAATAGATCACCATTACAAAGTCTTTAAGGGCCGTGGTGTGATTTCAAATGGCTGGCTGAAATTCCTGGCATGTTAAAAACAAAGCATTTAGTTACACAAAACAAACTCACGATGAACCTTTTCAGCGGATGGCACACAAGTGCGGCTTCAGTCTGAAATAAGACAGAAGCTAGAACCACAACAAACAGATAAAAGTGTAAGAAATAGCAAAATAATTAACAGTTAGTGACCATTTTGATTACTATATATAAAAAGGTATGCAATGACTTGTATTTCTCGATGGCTTGGAACCGTCAGGTTACACGTTGGTGGAGATCTTGTACTTCGGAGACATGTTGCTGTGGAACCAGATGAAGCTGAAAATGACGCCCATCGTTTTCGGGACGCTCTCGTCGAAGGCGAAGGTCATGGCTTCGTGAAGGGGAACTTTGAAAACCTCGATCAATTCGCCCTCTTGGGGTTTGCCTCCTCCCTCTCCGACGCGGTTCTCATCGGACACCTCAGCGTAGAACATGGTCTGCTTCGATCCGGTCACTCCGACTCCTGACCTGTGGGGGAGGAAAGCACAAGGGACACTCAAGACACTCGATAATGACAAGGAGCAACACGAGAACGCCAAAACCTTGAGATGCCTCAGTTTGCCTTCATAAAACAATACAGCTATAAACTACGAATGTTTTGCAAGGTTTAAAGGTGCCATAGAATGGAAAACTGAATTGAGCTTGGCATGGTTGAATAATAACAGTTCAGTACATGGACATAACATACTGTGAGTCTC
>JAUCMU010000080.1:15847526-15868894 GCA_032275025.1 Enteromius treurensis | reverse complement strand
TAAATATAATTATAAACGATTATAAATAAGGATTTTAATCTAGATTAACATCTTGTAAGGTAGAGCTAGTTCAGTAAAACAGAAACTATTAAATATATCAGTGAAAACAGTTATATTGAGAATTAGGGTGCATTGAATAACATGATGTGACCACAGAGAAGCAAGATAATATGACGCTCTGACGTAATGAATATGCAAATATGACGTAATCTAGCGACCGGTCAAATCGGATGTGTGGAAGGTTTAATATTTTTTTGTTATTAAAATTGACAAATTTAAATTCCTGTTTGAACCTTTACAGATAGATGGCTAATGTGTGTGCCATTGATATGTTCAGTGTTCATATAAACTGTTCTGGCACTTTGTTTGAGTCTCTTCATTAGTTTAGTTTTTCCTGTAAATTATTCAATAAATACCGTACCGTGCCATTCATACCGAGGTATTACCGTCCCGTGAAGTTTTGATACCGTTACATCCCTAATGGTGAGTGTTGTTGAATATACATCTACAAACTAATGTTACCAAAAAGACCAAAAAAAAAAAAAAGGTTGCTGCCTGATTGGTCAGTAATGTAGCATTCTAACCATGCTAAATCCAACAATGAGAGAGTAACAGCTATGATATAAAACACCTGTTCACCACCCGACTGCACAGCTACCACAGAGAACTGTTTTCTATCAACATTCTGCTATGCCAAAAATTATATTCAAGTGAGGAGAAGGATGCCACATAACAAATTTAGATTTTTTAACAATTTATCCTTATATTTAAATTGAATATCTATAAAAGCAAAAAGGCCCAATAAGAGATGTCCCCATCATTTGCCTTTCCCCAGGACTATCAAAATACATAATGCCTTGCTCTGTGTGTGTGTTTCTATCTATCTAATAATATATATATATATATATATATATTATTATTATTACTTAAAATATAGATATATTTTTGTTAACCGTCGTATTTTAACATTTTATATAATAAAAAACAATCACACATTCACACATATAAAGCACTAAAATAAATGTATAGATGGACAGATAGATAGGACTTAATAACATAGCTTGTGTTCTAGCTAGCTTATCTCCATCGTGTTCAGTCCAAGATCGCGTTACAAGTACTACTAACTGTACAATATTGGGTCCAGCAGGCTTTTAATAAAGCTTTCCTAAGCCAGCTGCGCTGCTTGTAATGTAAAGCATGTGCTCGAGGGAAAGTGGCTGCTTTCCGGTCTATAGCTTAATAGCGTCTTGCTAGTCAAGCTAAGATGACAATGCCCCAAATCTTTAACGTTTCCTCTGAAATACATCGTTTGTCATCCCGAATGACGCCATTTATGTTAGGCTCATTGTGAAACATTAGACGCAATGTTGGTCGATAAAAGCAATGACAGAATGAATGGGGGTTGGGCAGCTGACAGCAAAATGATGAGGTGTGACCGCATCACTGACAGATGATAACGTGCGATTAAACTACAGCGACTCACCTGGTTATAATGCACCCTAAACGGTCTCAGATAGTTAGAACTGGTGCACGGAACCACCTGAATATTATTGATCTGCTCCATGGCTTTGATATAGCTGCCCACGGGTACTTCTCGCCACAAATGGCACAGCCGCAGACTACTGGAGGAGAATAGGGGGAAATGTCTACGGAAGCCTGTGAAGGGCAGAATAAGAACGCTCTTAGTCTTTGCGTTACAGTAATGCTATGACTATGCGGTGCAGAAAACTGCCAGTCAGCGATAGTTTCGGGGGGTGGGGTGATGTCATTCGTTTATTTATTTATTTTTTTAAAGGTTAACCTGCGGACTCTGTCGCCTCAGCTGCACACTCCCTTTCACCTTTGCAGTGCGCGCGCGTAACGCGCGAATGCAGGTGTGCCTGGCTCGTGCAGGCGTTACCTCAGGCAGACTTTTAGCGCCAACTTCAGGAAGCGCGTGATTTGCTGAATAGACCGCCAAAACTCTTATATTTCAATCATTGTAACGTTAAGTCTTTAAGAAACTGACACTGCCCAAATGTCTGAATGCCTGACCTCCCCTTCCTCGACAGGACAAATAAAGTCTTCAACTATCCTATTAGCTTTTGGGAAATTAATGGCCTTGTAACGGTGCTGTAGTAGTAGTATACTTGGGGGAAATGAGAAATTTACAACAAATTTAAATAGCTACATTGTACAGAGAATAACAATAAAATGTTTATATTATTTTTTACTTATCTTATAAATACTCTGTTACTCTGCCTGGTATGCACTCTCTGCCATGTGCCCTTACTTGTATATTGTATTGTTTTTATGGTATGTTATATGTATAATTGTATTTATTTAAATTTTTACTTGCATTTTTAAAACTCTTTTTATACTTTTGAATTAAAAAAGTGAAATAGGCTAAATTTATATTAATACCTTCTTTGGCTATATGACGTATGTGAGATGTAAGTGACAATAATGTAGTATCTGAAACTTTTATAGCCTATACTTTTAGCAGGATTCCATCAAGACGCTATATTTCTGTCTTCCATCTTATAGCAGAGGTATTTCATCCTCGGTTTCTGTCTTATACCCTCACAAAAACAATACTATTCCATCTTGTATATCTTTCTGCTTATCTGGTGGCCTTAAAACATCAGTAATCTCAGAGGAAATGTCTAAACATGTGGTTTCAATGTAGTCTGAAGAAAAAAATGAAGAATGCTGTGTGTGTATCATGACGGGTACAGGGTTTTTATCTGACCTTATGCCTCTGCTAACGTGTCATCAAAACCAGATGAAGAAGCTTATCCTTTCTTCTTTGAAACATCTTTACTTATCTTTATTTTCTTTTTTTCTCAACGGTTGAGTCTTGTGGTGACGTATTTGGGGGGTCCTAGCACGAAAGCATCAAGATTTTCTCTAATGATCCAACGAAAGTAATCTAAAAATGGTAAATCTGAAGTAATTTGAGTATTTCAATAAGTCTTCAAATCAGTGATGAGCTGAGTATGCTATGTATTGTTTGTCACCATCTATTTCACGTGCACACAAAGTGCAAAAATATCACCGTAGGGTGACAATTTTCCTTTGTCTGCTTTAGATGTCTGTGATCACAGCTCTCACATATAGAAATGACATCATGTAGTCGGTTCATCATAAACAGGTGGAGAATATGTCTATTGATGGTTTGACATGATTTCACAGACAGCAGAAGTGGAACAAATTGCTAATTACACTGAGGAAATCACCCAGGGACCTATATGACTGTCAGGTCAAGGTTACAGACATAAAGACCATGAAATTAGCTAAAGCAGTTCATTAATGATTCCACTTTTTCAAGTCTATATGTTTTTATTTTTTAATTAACCACATTTTTCCTACCCATAATATAAGCATTTAGTTAAAAGCATCAGATTTTGTTTAGTTTTAAGCTCTAGTTTTATATAAAGTAGTTGTATGTCATTTTGTTCTCTTAATTTATCATTGATCAATGTATTTGAATGCATTTTTTTTTCATATGTTCAGCATAGGATTCTTTGAGTCTTCTGTCTATTGCAAAAAAAATCCAGCAAATATTATAAACAAAGACACCAAAAAAACAAAGACCCAAGTGTTTAATTTTTCATGTGGTCATGGTTTTCTCTCTATAACCACAGTGATTAATGTGATGGCAATTCAATCCACAATATACTCCACGCCCTGTTCTTTCAATCATATTTCTCATACCTCTAATCATAGTTCTCAGAACTCTCCCACACGAACAGTTTCCACCCCTTGGTTCCTCTTTCCCGCCCTTCCAATCTTCTGAGTTTGACTGGAAAAATACAAGTTCTAATTTGATCTAAATTAGATCTTTTGATGAAGGCTGGGTGGAAATCAGTCGATAAGGCGCAAGGAAATTCAGCGTGTTCTTTGTGGACCCCGGGGTGTGCACCTTTTCAAACATCTTTAGACGCAGTACTGTGTGGTACAGTGATTGCAGTTGCTTACAATAATACAGTAATCAGTGCAATCAGAAAAGCACCATACAGGCCCAGGCCAGGAGGTGTTGAGAGGAGCTGAAGACGTGTAACACCCAGGATACTCTGACTTTGATGGAGAGAGAATGATGTCACCCAAACGCAGTATGGCTCTCCGTCTCGGACATTCCGAGGGTCCCAATCTCTTCAAGCCAGTTTCCTCCTCGGAGGACCAGAAGTCCCACCCTTCATACACTGGCAGGATGTAACACTTTTGCTGGCTGATTTACATCTAAATAAACATCGCCAGACAAAACAATGTGCGACTTGGAATGGAAACGCAACCCTTTTTTCTCCACCCGGCCAATTGATATGAACCGATTGAACAAGGTTGCAGTCTATGATAAGCAGTGCTGGGGGTTCACAGTTGTGGCTTTCAGAATTAAAAAAGTGGTTCACAGAAAGTTTAAGGGGCCTTAATGTACTATATATGCATGCATATTGGTAATATTTCTTCATTTAATTTATTACAGAAACTTTGTCAATTTTGCTAGACTCCCTAAGTATAATGGTAACTTGCAGTTTAGTAGGTTAATTAGATGTTGATTAAAGGGTTAGTTTAACCCAAAATTAAAATTCTGTCATTAATATCTCACCCTAATGTTGTTCCAAACCCGTTGTTTATCTTTAGAACACAAATTAAGATATTTTTGATGCAATCTCAGAGCAATCTGATACTCCATTGAGCTCAAATGATTCCAGATCCAAAAAAAATAGTAAATACAAGGTAAAACAGTCCATGTGATATCAGTGGATCAACTTCCGTTTTGCAGCGCTAGGAGAATACTTTTTTTTGGACAAAGAAAACAAAAATAACATAATTAACCATTCTTCTCGCCTGAGTTTCGCCATTTTGGATTCTTTGCACAAAAATAAAGTATTCTGCTAACGTCGTAACGGAGTAATTTTTTGTTGTATTGCTGTCAGTGGAGGCTCAGATGGCTCTCTGATTTGATTAAAAATATCTTAATTTGTGTTCCAAAGATGAACAAAGCTCTTACGCATTTGGAACGACATGAGGGTGAGTAATTAATGACATGATTTTCATTTTGGGGTGAACTAAGCCTTTAAGTAACTGCTCTGATGGATTAAATTCTGTGAAGGACTCGGCAGATTGATTCAATCCAGTAACTTGTGGTTTTGAGTTCTATTCTTTGAGTTCCGACTTTGTGAGAGTCATTAATTTGGGAATCAGACTAACTTGATTGTGCTGTATGTTTTGCTAAAAGAACCGGCTCGTAAGTGTAATTTGCAATGCCTCACATTCACAACTCAGGTAAAATACATAATTTGCCTTGTTTATGTCTTATTCTCCAAGTTCTATTTCTAGCTCAAAGTAAAAGGCTTTGCGCCTAACGATATTAAACATTCCCAGGATTTGGAAGCTATTTATATGAGCCATTGTAAATATAGCCTTGTGTTCTGTGGCAGAGCTTTTGTGTGAACTGCCCTTGTTTTGAACTCCAAATAAGTAGCCTAAGTAGCGAAAGTCTGAGGACACAAGATAACTCAAGATGAGACATGGCTCATTACACAGTCTATCTCTTAAAGCTGAATGGAAAACGGATACTGGATCGCCTGGTCTTCCTTTCAGTCAATGCGAGGCCCCCTGCAAGACCCCCTGTATCTTATCAGACCATCTTTTTGGCTCGGGAGCCCCAACAGTGTGCTAATCCCGCACCCCTGTGTGCACCTCTGGGCGTCACAGTGCTTTGGACCGTCCCTTCACTCTGAATTACACTCTTTGGTGCTGCAACACAAGCCAGGCCACTGCTGGCTCCACAGAATACAGGGTCATGGAGCTTCACACACTCCTTTTCATATTTCTAGCTTTCTCTGTCTCCTCTTGTAGTCTAGGCACAGTCGGTTTATCAGCAAGGGTCAAGCAGGGATTTGTTTTTGCTGGAGATGACAAAGGTCAGACTTCTGGGAATGCACTTAGCTGAGGTGCCTGCTATCCTTCTGTTAGCGTTCACAGGGTGTCGAGCCAGACACGACATCCTGTTATAGATTGTGGTCTTGAAGGTCAGTTGCATATGGGTCAATGACATATAAGAGTGTCCTCTAAAAAGAAAAAGATATTTTCGCAGAAATTTTCAATATCAGACATTTAATATATATACAATTCTTATGACATTATTCATTAGTTATTGGGTTCATAGGGTTTTGAACTTACAGTTTAATGAATTTACCTTCAAAATTGCCTGGGTTGCTTTAACTGTTTTGGGTCATTGTCCATTTATGAAGCACCAGTCAGCTTTGCTCCCTTTGACTGAATATGGACGGAGGGTATATCCATATACCTTCAATAAACAATCACATCAATAAACACTATAACCCAGTGCCACTGGAAGCCATGCTTATGCCATCACACTGACTCACCATGTTTCAAAAGATTTGCCGTTCCAAGCCTTCTTTATACTTTCTTCTTCCTGTCTTTCTGGTACAGGTTGATCCTAATTTCAGCCATCAAAAGAATCCTTTTTTTTTCTTAGATGTATTTGGCCTTGTGGTGAACCCCTCTGTATTCGCACTCGTGAAATCATCTATTGATTGTGCTCTTTGACAGAGAAACACCTACCTCCTGTACAGTGTTCTTCTTTGGCTGAATGTTGTAAAAATGGCTTTTCTTTAACAAGGACTCTCCGATCGTCCACCACTGTTGTCCTCTCTGGACATCCATGCCTTTTTTATGTTTCTGAGCCCACCAGTACTTTCTTTTTTTCCTCAAAATGTATCAAAATTGGCCCCTCCTAATGTTCTTACTGTCTCTTTATTTAGTTTTTAAAGCTGGACAATGCTCTGTTTTACTAGTATGGAGAGCTTATTTGAGTTCATGATGTGGGTTCATAGCAACAGCTTCCAAATGCAAATGGAACACTTAGAATGAACTTACACTTGATGTATCAATAACAAAGCCTGTCCACGAAACAACTTTTGAGTCAACTGTCCAATTACTTATGGTCCCACATATAAAGATCTGTCCTTAAGCTTCCTCAAATTTTGGTGAGAATATTAAAGCTTAGAATGTGCAATTTAAGCCCATATTCATTATATATCTAACCTGAAGATGTTTTTGTCAGCAGCTAAAATAAAAAATGTGCTTGTCTCCAAATATATATGGATCTGAGTATGTACATACAGTATATATAGTAGCCTAAATACTGTATATATTAAATATTTTCAGGAAAAAAAAACCGTAAAAAGTGACTTAAACATTCTTTTCAAATTATGTAATATTTTATGACACTTACTGACTTTGAAACACATCCATGAGGGGATAATCACATCCTCTATGATATAATTTCCTGTTTCCTGTCATGATGTTTTTCCCCTGCATGTGTGTGCGTGTTTGGACCACATGACTTGACATGATTTGCAGTTTTTAAATATCTAAGCAAGCAGTAAACAAATTACAAAGCGATCTAGCATTAAATGATTTATCAATGAATGATTTTCACTGATATATCATGTAAAAAGTAGCATGTTACCTTTTATTTATATTAAAAGTAATATATCATAAATCTATAAAAACAAGCATATAAGTAAACAGAAAAGCTTTGTGTGTGCGTGTGTGTGTGTGTAACCTATATGGTGAGCGTGATTTCACCAAGTACAAGATGTTCCTGGGATAAGTCTATATTTTTGGACAGTAAAGTTGATCCAGGGTCAACAAAAGATGTTGATCCAGGATCATGTCTTATTTGGCAAAATCACGGCAATCTTGTTTATATATATCACCTTGAAATTTATGGGCCTCACCAAAAATATAAAAATTTACTTTAATACAAAAACTTAAATATTGTCATCACAGAAAAGGTTAAAGATTAGTTGTCAAATGACAAGTATCATCAACCTATATTCCTTCTGGAATTTCCGTTCTATTCCAGTATTAAAAACTAAAAATGTAAAAAAAATACACAGTAAAGTGAGGTTGTTGAGTTTCACTACAGCACTGCAATGAATGCACCGTGACCATCACAGAGTCAGAAAGCTGTGCTGGAAAATAAAGGGGTCATATGTGATGCCATGTGGGCAGGTGTGATGTGTGCGGCTTTGGGCGGGACAAGAATGGCCATTGCCTGTCACATCAAACGAGACTTCGACCCTCCTCCCTTTCCAGGTAGGGCCTAAATTAAGGCAACCCGATCTGTGTGGAACTCGCCTCTCCTGAATAGTCCTTCAAAGCAGCAGGCCTCTCTTCCATCCAAGGCCTTTGTAATGGAATCCACCGCTGTTATTTTGCCTCTTGTATTTTCAGGCAGGGCTATTATTGTTCTCGGCCCCGGATGTGTTACCCAGACAGAATTCCTGCGTCTTGCTCTTCATTTTGTGCACAAATTAGGACCAGACCAACAGAGTCAAAAACAGAAAAAAGATGGTAAAAGAGGCAGTTTGTGATTCTGATGTGTTGAGAAAGGTGATGGTAAAGTGATAAAGGGGCGCCGGAGGAGGTATTTTTAGAAGTGGACAAAAGTAGCAGTCGTCTTTGAGGATTACAGGGCCACCGGCCTGACAAGCCGACTGAACCTTGATCTCTCACTCTCTCAATTTACTAAAACAGCTGACCACCCCCTCTCCTCAAGGGGGAGACTATTTTAATGCCTCGAAATTCAAATCCTATTGTCTTTATATGATGTTTGCACACGCTTGAGCCCAGCCTCGAATGCAGGGCTCCAGCCCAAGTTTGCAAGATGGCTTGTGCATCTCATCACCATGGGAATGCACGTTCCCTTGCTAATTACTTGCTTGAATTGGCCCACAGAGACACTGTTAATGACATGTAACCTGATCCCAAAAACCTGAGACGCTCCACAGAAGGTGCAGCCTGTGTATGGAGCGAGGGGTTACGGAGGGCAGCAGCGGCAGCGGCTGTAGTGGAAAAGGTGACCGGAGAGAAACACAGTGTGACACACTAAACCAACTGTGCAAACGCAGTTCTGTCTCTAATTCCACAGACCATTATGTGCCCCGTGACGGTGGGGGGAAGATCGCCGCTGGTCACAGTTGTGGTGGATGAAGTTATTTGGTGGTGATAGGTGGGCTAGGCGTTTTGGCAGAGGGCCCTCGTTTGCAGGGTTCATAAACTGCAGTCTAAGAATAATAATTAGTGCTTTTGTTGTAGCAGTGGTATGTTAATGGCATGCTGGGCTGTAGTCATTTTATAGAGAGGGACTGCAGCAGCACTAGGACCTTAAACATCAACTGCACATGATGTTACGTCAAGGAAGCTTGGATAAAAAAAAAAAGAAACATACGAGAGGTGATCAACAGCCCCTAAAACCGAACTAGAGCCTGGTTACTACCAGGAATAGTAGGCCCTTTTCCACAGCTTATATAACTACTGTAACATTACTAGTGATATGGTTTATTAATCAGTCAAGGTTGGTAACAGTAACAATATAGTAGTTTTATTAAAATTTGTTTATGCCACAGCTAACATGAAATAACAAACAAGACTTTAACCGCATGATTTGTTTATTATTTATTTAAAATGTATTCATTTATATTTACTAATGTAATTAATATTGTAAAGCATGTTTAACAAGAATGTTTAGAAAAAAATAAAACCCTTGAAAACTAATGAGCTTTTTCTCCACTTTATTCACTGTTCACATTCTCGTCTCTTCTTATCCGCCTTCAGTCCCATCAGAATAAAAGTCCTCATAACGACAGGTACTTTAACATTGGGTATTGCTAACACAAAAATAAAATTGTGTTTAATGTTTTAAACTCTTACCATATTATTATTACTTTGCAGATTGTACAAAACAAAAAAGGGAACCATCCAACAACGCAAGGGGAGATCCACCAATAGATACAAACAAGGAGCAACAACTGAGACAAATAGGCAACAGATAAAAGTCGAAGAAGAATAAACTACAATAACAAATAATTTGACTTGTTTAAAAAATTTTTTTGAAGCTCTAGAGTATTTTTTAATAAGCTCAAATAGAAGTATATGAAAGTAGGAATTAATTTTTCCATTTGCATGTACGATTATGAGATTATACACAGCAATAGAACAAAATTGACAATGTCAGAGATACTGTAATTATTTTTATTATTATTATTGGTAATAATATTGTATTTGTAAATAAATTTGTACATTTATAACATTTCAATCACTACAGTATAGCTTAAAATAATATATGTAATGCATTATGAACAATAATGAAGTATAAACTTGAATGTTGATGTTCATTTTTAGGTCATAGTTAACGATAACTAATGAATTAACTAAAACCAATGAATGGGACTCTATTGTAAAATGTTGCCTCGAGGTTTAACCTAGTCCAAAACAGGCTGAATCAGAGCCCAGAATCATCCGAGGCCGAAATGAAAAGTAGAGCAGAAAAGTAGATACAGCAGTACTCGGATATTATGAATCCTGATCTGAGGAGGGAAAGCCTTTGAAAGGCAGTGTTAGATCATAACATTCATTATCGATACTGAGTGTAAAACACATGCTGAAATCATCTGGGTATTCAGAACCTCTTTTAATCACTATGGGGTAGAATTCATTATCAGTGTGAAGAAACAGTTTCACACCCCCACTGAACTACCAGCATTCATTTTCACCTCTGGCTCGGAGAGAGCAAGACACCTGTGGTGGTAAAAAATAAATAAATAAAATAATCTCCATAATCCAAAAAAGTGAGAGACAGAGAAAGATAGAAAGTTATGGTTTGTCTTTTCTGGAGTAGGCATGGGTGATCACAGTAAAAATCATTACAGTGTAGAATTCTGTATCTCCTCATCCACAATGACCACTATTTACATGGAAATGTTTTGACTTATTTGCTTGTTATCAACATTTAGTGTAAATTGATTAGTCACAGATGGTCTTACAGTAAACCGTTAATCACGTATGGTACACACTCATACACACTAATATGTATAATGCCCACACCCTCCAAGCTGATTCTCATCTACGGTAAGAAATTTATCACACAGCTACTTACTTTTCAGCAACAGTCTTTATAGAAGAGCCGTGATAAGTGTTCAACTTTCTGAGGGATAAGCGCCATCAATTGGTTAGAGTCCTGAACTGCCATTTCACCCCTGAAAACCAGAATATGTATTGTGTTAAAACAAATTCAGTTAGACTGTGTGTCTAAACACAAGCTTACAACGACATCTTCAGATTAGCCATTGTACGGCTCAATAAAACTCTAAATCAATCTTTAAGCAAACACGCGTCATGTAGCCATAAATCCATCAAAAGATCCTGTCGCTGCACAACAATTCCTCAGCCACACTTGCGAGGCCTTCAGAAAAGAGTTCCAGAGTCAAGGCCCAGCCATGGGTGTTTTGATTCTGCAGCCCTCCCAGGGGTGCCAGCAGTACGTCAGTGACCGGACGGCTGTAAATAAAGCCAGAGAGTTTTGGGTAACTCCCTCGAGGCTCCCTCTTTTCCTGTGCCACCCGCTTCAGAAGGGCAATATTATTCTGTCCCCGGGTCTGAAGAATGATTCCATTGTACTAGAGGTAGAATGCGGCCTTCCTCCGAGCCCACTTTACTGCCGCCGTTCTTTATTTAAACAGCACCGCCTTTATCTGCCCTCCACTGTACGTGCTCCTGCTGTCACTCGCCGGGCTCAGCCGGCTTTGGTAGATAGGCCCCGATAAGGGTGGCGCTCTATGCAAACATGTCCCAGCAATGGGACTGGGTGACCAGCAGGAAGTGTCAACAAAGAACGGGGTATTAAAAGCTCTCAACAAGTTTGATTGTTTCCCATCGTGATAAACGTAATTGTACGGTGCTTTAAAACGGCTGATATCCTGTATGTGCCTTTCATTGTTGCATTGTTTGCCGTTGAAGACCACCGGGGAACAGCTTATTAATAATAATTAAGAATTATGCATCCGTTCTGTATAAACGCAGGGTAAATAGTACAATTATTTGAAAGCTGCGTTGCTGGTTTGTCAGCCACGGATGGCGCACGACAACAATTTGTTCCTGAATGCCGAAGCATTTGTGCCTTGAGGTTTGCATTTGGATCTTTTGTTCAGCGTTGGATAGTTTCCTGTATATCACCACACCTGTGTGTGCCCAGAAATCAGCAGAGGGGTCAGACCGCTTGCCCATACATGTTAGCATTTTTCTCTCAATCAGGCCACGGCTTCGGTAATCCTGGGGGGGGGAAAAAGACTTTGTAAAGAAGGGATCGGCCTAAATCATAATACACTCCTGTTTTTGGTTTCTATGGAGAATGTGTGCCTACTTGAAAGCTCAGGTCTTGATAATTTGATTTAAACAACAACATAGTGTTTCACATCACCTAGGACATTTGGCCAGTTGCTACTATATCCTACTGATACAAAACCTGCCAGTAAATTGAGATGCTCACAGCTCTCCTTAAAGGAATAGTTCTCTCCAAAATGAAAATGTCATCATTTACTCACCCTCTTGCTTCTTCAAACATATATGAGCTTATTTCCATCTGCAGAACATAAAAGAAGGTATTTTCAAGAATGTATTAGCTGTTTTTGTCCATGCAATTGTCCATAAGGTCCAAAGCACTCAAGCTAATTTCAAGCTACATTTACACGCATTAAATTGATCAAAAGTGAAAGGAAAGACATGTACAAAGTTGCAAAAGGTTTCTATTTCAAATAAATGCTCTTCTTAATGCTGCAGTCCATATGCATCCCGGCTAATCCATCTTGGAGGTTTATGTCCAAAATAAAAAGCTTCATAAAAAGCTGTATATTATCAACCTCAAACTTCTGAACCACACTGAATGCTCTTTTTGGAGCATTTGGACATTTTGGATGTCGCTGACTGTCATCATATCAACAAACAGCTGAAACATGTTTCTAAATATTTTCATGTTTTGCACAAGAAAGCAAGTCATACAGGTTTATACCACTTTTAGTTTTGAGTGAATTACTCCTTTAAGAGGGAACTAATGCCAGACCCATTTACAGTACCAGTCGAAACCGGCATTTGAAGTGGAGTCGGCTTCCTCCCAGGGGAGCTTTGATTCCGCCGACTCACATTGAAGTGGCATATACTGTATACCGTAGTTCAATTCACCTATTTCTTTTCTCCTTTCTTTATGTTTAATTGCCTCCCCTGATGACAACAATCTCTTATATCGCTGCATTGTACTTTAGGAAGATAATGTTACAGCAGAGATCATTTTTCTGCTCAGCCTTAGCTCAATTATAACATCCTCCTACTCTCTCCAGGTTCTATTGGCTTTACTGGAAACGGTGTTTGGCTTTAGTCTCATTTCCTCCAACCATGACAGTCTGAGGGAAAGTGTATGATAAGCAGGACTTAAGCGGTCGTATGACAGAACTTGTTTAGGCTTTGCTCGAGCAGTCCGGAGGAAGCCAAGATATATTGAATAATGAATATGCATAGAATGGAGAAATGTGCGACCGGTGTTAGGAGGCTACAGATCCTATGAATAGAGAAGAATGTGCCTTCTGAGAGCCATTGTTTTGGGGTGCATTGGAGGTGGTGTGCAGCTGGTTTATCCATGAGGAGAAGAGCGTAGGCGGCTAATGGGATGTGTTGCCTCATGTCAGTCCTGCTGCAAGAGAGGAGGAGGGAGGGCGGCAGGCGCACAGTTGGCTGTAGAGCGGAACTCTTTTTCAGGAGGGATTAGCTTAAGGGAGCAAACAGGCCTATATAGGCTACTGTGGCACGTTCCGAGAACTATTATTATTAGCTCACGGAGGTAAAGCAATGGAAACGTGGAATAATCATTAACAAACCTATGTGTCAATCACATCAATGCATAGAGGTGGGAAATAGGTGGAAAGCTGCTGGGAAAGGTTATTTGGGGTACTTTATGAAAACACCACTTATATGGCAGTGATTTTCAACCTTTTTGTTGTCACATATAATGATCCCTTTGCAAAAAATAAAATAAAAATTCTTTCTAAATGATAAAGGCAGCTAATATATTTGGTGAAAAAATGTGATGTTTTAAAGATGATTGATACATGCATAAAATATAATTTTAAATAATAACTTCTTGGAAAATATCATTTATAATTACATGTAATTATTCATATTTTGAATCAATATGTGAAGGGATTATATCAGTCCTGCAATTTTCCACAGTTTGAAAACCCCTGCACATAATTTGATTAAATATGCACATGCACATAAATATACACCAGATATCAAATACAACTATTTAACAAATTATCAGTTTGACATGAAAAATACTGATATGGCTTATGTGTGTAGGGGAAGATGGGGTGATATACCCTATATCACCCTGTGCTCTATATTTACTTTGATGTGAGTTTAGATGAAGCTCTACTACCTCTGCTATAGGGCATAATCCTGTCAGGTGTAATGGTTCACAGTAATAACCACATATGATATACAGTTTATGTGCAGGAACACCTGCACAGATGACAGCTTCAGAATTTACACAAAATCACGGTGAGACATTTTAGAAGAAAGCATAGAAAAACGATATATGTCATCTATATATACTTAAGAATTTAGTGTGTATACCTTAATAATCAACAAATGTCGATTGTCATTAACATTTATTCTCTGTTTTCATTAACATATTAGTACCCAGTAAACAGTTAAAACCAGCTTTAAGACTGAGGTCTTGATTCTGTGTGTTGAAAGCTCATATTATGTATATTTGAACGTACACAGAAAGAATCCAAAGAGAAAGCTGGTCCTGCTCTACTTTTTACATTTGTTACAACTGAAAATGTGAGGAAAGCATTTATTTTATTTGGCAACAGCGCCATCTGGCTGTTCATATTAGTTTTTATTGGGGTTTCATTAATGTCTGGAACTGAACAGCATATTTTGCTTACATAGCCAAATACAGGTCTGCTATTACACAAAATGCCCTTATATTGGTTTACCATATCTCTCTACAGGAAGTCACATTAGTGTGTATGAGGGCATGTGACTTTCTGTAATGCAGTGCATGAGACTAAGGACACATTTAGACACCCAGTCATGAAAAAGGCAAAAAAACCTAATAGTAGATTTTACATTTAAAGAATAGTGAGCAGTGCTTGCCCATGCATAGGGTCTCAGGTTGCCTTGCTATGTGTGTGCAAAGTGATTTTAGTGGGTTCCTATTTGTATACCAGGGTTTCTGGATAATTTATACAGTCAAGACTTAATAAATATATGTACACAGATTCAGTTTCTTAATGATAAAATAAATAAAATATGCAAAATGAATTCCATGACAAAGTCAGATTCCTGGGAAGGGTGGATGTTGGGTGGTTGCTGGACTTTAAGCTTGTGAGAGCAGATCAATGGTATAACTTGGCCAAGCTGAATCATTCACTCATGTTCACAGGCTGTGTTCAAGAGACATTAACGGATGCCTGATGCTCTCACGCTTCTTTCATGACATCAATAAGAATCAGAGACCGTCTACTGAGCAGCAACTGATGAATGCAGTAGATGCCTGAGGCTCTTCTATATACCAAGTAGAATAAATGGAATCATGGGAACCCAGTCACACCCATCTCCATCCTTTTACTAGCATCCCCTTGAGAGTGCACAAAGAAGTGTGAAGGTGATTCGTAAATACAGACCATTTCAAGATGAGCGGATGATAAATGCAACTTCCAAAAAGAAGTATTATTATTAAATTATTAACAATAGAATAGTAAAGTTTGTATATATGGCCTACATCCACTATAGTGCTTTTTTCATTCATCCAAAAGCCCAAAAATGCATTTTTAGGTTATTTATTAATGAATGAATTACCCATATTTACTTCTAATAAAAACATTTTTAAATGACACATTATGTAAAGAGGTCTCTCATAGTATAAACATTTCAATAATGGCTGTAATAAAAACTTACATTATTGAACAAAGACATGCATTTAAGTAAGCAATAAGGTACTGGAGGGAGTGCTGTATTGTGATTAAACCACAGTTGAAGAGTGCCTGCAACCGCAGCAGCTGGGATTTATTTACGATGCAACACTGCATCGAATACCTTATTGCTTTATTGCTCAAAGTGTTTCCACACAATAAAAAATATTAAAACTAAAAATAGATGTATTGAAAGGTTACTTCTTTGAAGCAAGTTCATTAAATGCAGTCCTTCTGCTAAAAATAGTTCCTGACAGTAACAGTAAACGGCAAGAGAATTTTCCGAACATGCCTTCCAGCTGGTTTTAGCTGGTCAGCCAGCCTGGTTTTAGCCACTTCCCAGCTGGCCAGGCTGGGAGACCAGTTAGAACGAGCCTAGGCTGGTTTTAGCGTGGTTTTTACAGCAGGGGGAGCTCAAATAAAAACAGAGAATAGCAAAGAATTGCTTATCATCTGCTGTATAATTTTCTGTCTCTCTCACAAATTTGCTTATCTTTCAGCATGACCAAACGTCGGTTTTCCATCTTTTAGTTTCAAAACACACTGATTTGAGGCGTATAGGGCGAGATTGCAAGTGTCACTAGTGTAAACCGATGGGCATATACAGTTTAATCGTACCTGAAACAAAAAACGAATAGATACAGTAATATTCTGCACTGTTTTTGAGGAAAATGTGGTAAACAGATACAGTTGGTACTGTAACTTCAATCATTACTAAAATAAGGAACATTTTTAAGAAACATTGAGGCAAAGAAACAGGGACGTTCAGAATTTTGTGATTGACAGGTGTTTCAATTCTGTGGAAATCTGCAATGCTTTCTCTGGAGCTCAGCAGATGTGGGCTGAAAGGCAGCTACCTGGGCACATGTCTGGAGCATGGAAGCACAACAAAGTAACATGGAAAATATTTAAGGTTTTTTTGGGGGGTGTCCTTCCACAGGAGCTGTGCACTAGCACTCTGCTACAGCTCCGACAGGCACATATTTGATTGACAAAGACTTTTTTTTTAGAGAGAGACAGAGAATATCAGGACCGGCAGGCTCATTGTTACACATCTCATCCACATATCAGTCAAAGACCTGAGAAAAAAGGGACACCCACACTTTGTTGTAATTTTACCCAACCACGATCTGCATTCATTTGAAGTGTCACAAGTGAAATAATACACCAGCCTCAACTTCTTCTGATCCGCTGACTCTCTTTCTTTCTCTCACACTCTTTTTGTGTAGACACTTACAAAGAACTGAAAGGGCAAAAGATTGTCTTTCTAAGTGATGCATTTTGCTACTTTGAGAGGGAGGGTATTGCTGTGATTGCAGAAATAACAGACAGGAGCGTAGCTGGATACTGCTCTTAAGCATTCACATCTTTAATAAAAATGAATGCAAACAAATAATCAAAAAGCAAGGAACACAGCAGGATAGAGTTCTCTTGACAAAAGTCTTCTCTTGTTCACGGTCTATCCTGCAATGCATTGGTCTATGGAAGGGACACATGGTTGAGAATGTGCTTTATTATAATCAGCAGAAACCAAATTTTCTGAACAGCTTCCGCAAGATAAGCGTGATAAACTAAAAAAAAGAACTACTTCCATTGTTGCTGTATTTACTTTCAGTGTCTTTTCACCCACAATTCACCATTTTCTCAAGCCTGCCTTCACACACTAATCTGATTTCATTGTTATTTATTAACGTGTCCACTTACAATGGATCTGATCATAACCGGCTACAGAGAAACCATTAAAATGATGAATAGCAGAAGAAAAGTCCTGACTAGAGTCATTAACCTAAACCCTACATCTACCAAATGTCATTCCTTCTCATTACCACAAGCGCTCCAAGATCCTTTTTTTAAACCATTTTTTTATTTGGTGCTTGTAAGCAGTGGTTCTCAACCCTTTTGACTCCAAAGCTTCCCGTTGTCCACAACAACATCCAATGACTTTTGTATTTTTTTGTTCCTAATTTATCGGATAAGAATCTTTTAAAATATCCTCTGCTCACATTATTCCTGTCTAGTTATTTTATTGGCATATTTAGAAACCCACACGTACATAAAATATTTGTGTGTTTTTTTTTGGTTGCTTTTCCAAATCTTGAAATTACGTTTGTATAAGTATTCACAGAAAAACAAACTGTGTTTAGAGCTGAATTAAATTTAAGAAATATCTTGTTGTTTCTACATATTTTAATGCTTGTTTACTCTTAAAGCGCCCCTACTATGGGTAATAAAATATTCATAATTACCTTATATCCTTTCCATTTAATCATGCCTGTAATAGCAAATAAAACATTGTTTGTTAGCTCAGTGCTGCTTTGTGTACAGCATTACCAGGGAAACCACTATTTTTACTGCTCTAAAAGTGGCACCTATTGGCAAAAAAATGAATTTGCATTGAACCACTGCACTAAAAGTATATTAAAATGAAAAATTTGAATTCTGTCGTTTACTCACCTTCATGCACTTCAAAACCTGTACTAATGCTTTTTAAAAAATATTTTCTAATTAAAAATATGGAACGACATTAGGGTAAATAAGGACAGATATTTTATTTTGGATTTAAATATCCCTTGAAATCTCACCTGCTGGCTAAAAGCCCTAGAAGAACAAACAGCTACCTTTATGGTAAAGGCAACCACAGTAGAGAGAAAGCCAAAGGTAACCTTTTTACCAAATGTATCACCCTTACTAGTTGTCTAAAAACCTCTAGGTAGAGCTGGATCTCCTGTGTACGTGAGGTTATCTGAATGAAAACAAATCTGTGAATTCAGTTGTGCTCACTGACATTTCCTACATCCCTCCTCTGCATTGGCACCTCGCTGGGTTGTAGTAAATATAAATAGGCTACCTTAACCCCTTCATCATGCATGCACCCTGCCAAACACACACATCTACACTTTGAGGGGCATAATTGATTGCTCGTTAACACGCTGCTCCTTTTAAATCAGCTTGATAACGGTCTCCAGCCAAGAGTCAGTTCTACACAGAGTAAGCAACCTTGAACGCTTCATTAATGGAGGACTCCACCTTAATTGTATTATTTTGCTCAATTAGTGCCTCTCCAGCACATTCAGATCTGCCTGAAGGACAAAGAGCTTGTTTCAGTGTTTCCATCTTGCTGATGACTGGAAAAAAAGCAACTCTTTGAAGTTAATTCTATAAAATATGACTGCTCATGAAGACACGTTCAGTAAATAGCTCCTCGACCTGTTTTACATGTCCATTGCACAGAAGAATCACGTGTTTGCATTAATAAGCAGCAGAAGAACTTGGTTCTCAGCAGTGCTGTGGGTTTTAAGGCTTCAGGAGTCTATGTTAATGGCAAAAAAAGAGAAAAAAACATCCACCTTTACTGTGCTTTCTTCTTGTTTTCTTCAACAATGTCCGGCAGGTTACTCTTAACTTTATTCCCAATTAAAATCACCACAACAGTCTCAACTGGAACATATTTTTGTGCTTTTAAAGGTGCACCCTGCATGCAATTTTGCATACATTTTAGCAGTAGGAATATTTGTGTAATGATACATTTCTGTTACAGTAATGAACTCTTGACATTGTTTTTAAAAGAACATCATGAGGTTTAAAAGCATAAATTGAATATATTACTAAAATGAATAAGCGCACAATGTAAAACTCTACAATCCCAGAAAATTTCAAAGGGGCTGCGTAATGACTTTAATGTATTTAAGTAATGACTTCTAATAATCTAAATGAAATCTAAATTAAAATATTAAACAACACATAAATCAACGTCCTCCCCCATTAACAAAATTAATCATGGTTGATAATTGTTATTATTTTTAAGGTTACTTTAAACCAGACGTGCCCAAGCCTTTTAACATGAAAAATAAATAAACGAAAAAATAATGTTTTTGTGGGCCATGGCTAAAAGCAACTGAAATTATTTTTATAAAAAAATAAAAAAATAAATAAAAATAAAAAAACTTATTAAAAAAATTACATTAATTAAAAAATGATAAGATTAGAGATGTGGTTCAGTGGCAGGCCAAAAAAAGAGAAAAAGTTATAATGGGCCAAACCTGGTTTAGGCTTCTCTGCTTTAAATGTTTTTCAAGAGTACTGTTGATTTTATAACTTTTTAAATGAGGAGAAAATATTGAGTGCAGCTCTGTTTTAGGTCATGTGCACATGTTATATTGTTACCTGTGTTGATTTTGGACGGTGTGTGCTTTGTAACTGCAAAGATCCTCAGGGAAGCATGCATGTAATAGGAAGATTTACTTCCATCATTCCTCGGGGCATTAGAGTACAATAAAAACAGGACAGTGGTGTAGAAACAACATATACACACACATGCAAAACCCACAAGATCCTCAGTTTAAAAACATCATTGGTTGTCACATAAAACAATGTTTCTGACAAAGTTAAGATGCCACCAGTATTAAGTTACAGTACATAAACGTTTTACTTTTAATAAAAAGGAACAATTTCATACTGACCGCAAGGTGGCGCTGTTTCTCTACAGCAAAAACCCACAGGGGCTAATTTTGTTGCCAATGCACAAACTTCCTCAGATCTTATAGAGCTCCCTTGAGCTTATCTAGGTCAGCAGCTATGAAACCTCCCGTTGTGCAAAAATTATTTTCCTCTCCCATTTTACAATTTAATTTCCTTGCAGAAAACCCCTGTGTGGTCCGAGTCCTGAAATGTTAAGTATTTTCAGGTCTGTACGATACCCTAGAGAAAGCAGCTTCTGTGCATTGATGCATTTTAGCACAACAAACTGGACTAAGTATATTACTAATGTGTTATTCGACTGACATCTCAGTCAAAAGCAGTTTACAGAGCAGAGCAATTACAGCAACTATCCACTTGGAGATATCTGAAAATGAAAATGAAAATGCGGTCATTACTCACCCTCGAGTAGCTCCAAATCTGTATGATTCTTTTGTTTTGCCGAACAAAAATGAAGATATTTTGACCAAAGTTTTTAACCAGGCTGTTTTGGGTCACCATTGACTCCCATAGTATTTTTTTCTATAGTATGTTTCCATACTATTCGTTTAAGTGCCTTGCTCAAGGGTATAATGATAATAGTTCATGGATCACCCACAGCGATTTATATATATATATATATATATACAGTGGGTACGGAAAGTATAAAGACCCCCTTAAATTTTTCACTCTTTGTTATATTGCAACCATTTGCTAAACTGGTGGAGGGCTGCAGTGATGGTTAGCTTTCTACAACTTCTCCCATCTCCCGACTGCATCCCTGGAGCTCAGCCACAGTGATCTTTGGGTTCTTCTTTACCTCTCTCACCAAGCCTCTTCTCCCCCAAAAGTTTGGCTCTAGTTAGGGTTCTAGTCGTCCCAAACGTCTTCCATTTAAGGACTATGGAGTCCACTGTGCAGCAGAAATATTTTTGTAACCTTGGCGAGATATTTGCCTTGCTACAATTCTGTCTCTGAGCTCTCCAGGCAGTTCCTTTGACCTCGTGAATCTCATTTGCTCTGACATGCATTGTGAGCTGTAAGGTCTTATATAGACAGGTGTGTGGCTTTCCTAATCAAGTCCAA
>JAUCMU010000080.1:15816159-15844735 GCA_032275025.1 Enteromius treurensis | reverse complement strand
CTAAAGTGTTTTTTGACCTTGCATACATGTAAACCTGTTTTAAGAGACTCATAAAGCAATATTAGCAACCTTTAAAAAAACGTAATAGGGGCACTTTAAGTCTTATTTAGTTGTGGAATATTACAGTACATACTATTCAAGCATATACCTCAAATCATAGATGGCTAAGATGGACATAGATGGATAGTTGTGTGGGTGTTTTTCAGTGGCCTTGGATCTGTTAGTAATTTTCCATTTATTTTTTGAACCAAACCGAGATGAATAACAACTTTTGAAACCTTGATTTAGCCTAAAGCATGAAAACACACTTTTCAAAAGAGAAAAGTAGCCTAAAAGGTACTTTGTCCTAAAAGGTTTTTTTATTTTTTATGGGGGACTTAACTACTCTAATTATGAAGAAAATGCCAATCGGCCTATACAAATGGGGGGAAATTATGAAAGGCTAAATAAGTTGCCTTCAGCAGTTGAAGGACTGCCATGAACAATTTATACATAGAATTGCTCTATAGAAAAAATAATTGCATGTTATTCATAGGAGTACTAGGTGAACTGGGAATGATTCATGAGAAGCACCCTCTGTTGACACTTCTTGGTAATTTTTTAAGTTAGTTCCCGGGAACAGGATAAATGACTCTTATTCATATCTACATCTATTTCAAGGAGGCGATGGAAAGGTCAAGTAAAGATTTTCGGTGGCTGCTGGCCGAATAGTACAGGTGACCAATTTATCTATTTACTGCAGATGCTCTTGTCATTAATAACTCCTAAGACACAAATATTCAGGAGTTTAGCGACACACATTGCTTGTTTCTATTCTTTTCTTAAAATGCCTATTCTATTCTCCAGGCTTTGAGCTGTTATTGTGCAAATGATGCAATTATAGGACAATGAGTGCAATAGCAGTGATGCATGGTTCCCCTCATCTTTCTTTTAAGCACTCTTAACAAGCATAGTTAGGAGCATGATTTACTGCTACTCATTTTGCCGTGGGTAAAACCTGTGCTGTTCTCCTCTCGAATCTAGCGTACTTGTATGTCTTTTTTCTATTTTGTGCACATTAGCCTATCATTGCACTACCTGTTTGTAAATCATCTCAAAACATGAATCGTAACACATAGTGCTCCTTTACTGACTGCAGACCCATTGGCCTCTCAAAGATATTTGTATTCTGATGGTGTTGAAGTGAGGTCAACTATCCAGCCAGTGGTTCAGTAGATCTGCACGATCATGCATCAGATCACGGTGGAAAGAAACAGCCTCGGGTTATTTGTACCAGCAGAGACAGAAAATGAAAAGTAAAAAAGTAAAACCTGTTTTTATTTGCTTGTTTCTCAATTTCCCAGTAGGAATCAAACCATAACTAGACACACTGTAAAAAAAAAAAGTTCCACCGATTTCAACTTAAAAACGAAGTTGCTGACTTAAATATCTTAAGCACAATCAGCTTGTTCGTATGAATCATTTTAACTTAAAAAAATTAGTTGAATTTCATATAACTAAAAAAGAAGCTTATTATTAAAGTTAAACTTATTTTGATGAGTTAAAGTAATGTAATAATATAAGTTGCCATGATTTAATATTTTTACAGTGAGAAATGCAGACATAGTCAAAACATTGCTTCTTCACACTGAAAGTCATATTCAACCCACTTTTGCTGGCACATGATGCTTCAGAAATCATTCTGCTCAAGAAACATTTATTATTATTATTAATGTTAAAAACATTTATGCTACATCATATATTTGTGGAAACTGTAATTTAAAAAAATCACACTTTTTGGATAAATAGAAATAAATAGCTTTTCAACTTTTCATATTTTTATGCATTCATACTGAATAAATGTATTTATTTATTTCAAAAATGGAAGTTCGTATTTTCCCATGTTGGATTTTCTGATGTGACATTTGCAATGCACATAAAATATACATTCATTTTAGGCTTTTCAGTTCAGCTACAACATCCAATGATTAAAAATTCACATTTTTCATGTTTTCGTGGCAGAAAACACTTTAAACGTTTCCATGATAAAGCAAACAGTAATGAAATGATCAGCTATCTGTATGATTGTCTTACCTAGACACTGTTCTTCTAGATATATTATATTCTGTTGAATAATTGTGAAGCAAGTTCTGTAAGGTAAAAACCTGCAGGTATAAATATTTCAGTCATTGTCATATCAAAAACATTATTCTCTGGTTTATTTAAGAAGACGTCATCTTCTTGTGGTTTGACATGCTTTTCAGATGAAGTTTCTTCTTTTAGTTTTCCATTGTTTAAAACAGAAGTTCAGATGAAACCATCCACTCCAAATCAGAGCGTCAATCCACAGCCGGGGTTTCACTCCAAATTATTACATCACTTCAGATCAGCGTGTGAGTCCCAGATCAGAGTATCATTCCAGGTCTGAGTGTGACTCCAAATCAGAGCTTCACACAATATGAGGACGTCGTGAACTCAGGGTTTGTCTGAAACAGCCGGCTGTTTTCTTCCTGATGATGTTTCAAGCACTACACCATGGTCTCCTTACTCTTGTATTTGCACAAGAAGTGCATCATTAGATGTTTTGGTTTCTTCACAGGATGGGGAATCTGTAGCCGGACGCTGGGATTCGTCTCAGTCCACGTCCTGAAGAGGTGAATGTGGTAACGTAGCGATACCTGGAGTTAAACAAGAAGATGGTGTGGGAAGTTAAAAGTAATTGTGCGTTTTTTTGTTTTCTAAATCAGAATAGTTTCTAATTCCACATCAGCCAGAAAGACAGCAGGTGTAAAATGTCATGATGAGAACAAGAGTGAACTCACAACAGTCCAGAAGAGGTATATAGTGAATAGTGTGAGTGTGAGAATGATAAGTCCCACGGCCTCCATGCCGTTGCTGTAGTACAGATCCATGGCTCCCTGCACACACAGCCAGCCCGACAGACTCGCTAAGGGTGTGATGAAGAGGAAGCAGATGGCGTCCCCACACAGCGTCCGTCTCTGCTGCTGCATGGTAGGTGTGGTGAACCACTGCAGACACCAAACACAGATAAACGGCCTAATCATTTCAGTCTGAAAGCTTATTTCATATATTGTTCGGATAGGAATTCATCCAGATCACAAAATGACTTTACATGATGCATAGACAGTATTTGTAAAATAAAAAATTAAGTAATATGTGCAGATAGAAAGAATAATAACAAAAGAAAAAAAAAGGAAATAGAGAGAACTGATAGAAAAATTATGGATGGATGGATGGATGAATGGATGGATGATGATAAAGGTTTGCAGCGTTCAGCAGGTTGTGATGCTCGTGGACTGTAGTGTCATCTTCCTGTCCTCCGCCCAAACATGAGATAAGCAGCAGCGACAGGGATACGTTCCTCATCTAATCTCATTTTCCTGCTAAGTGGATCAGTGTTTAATAGAAGCCGAGGGAAAGCAGACCCGCCAATATGTGACACAGGGACACGACTCATACTCGAGAGTAACTGATAATGATGCTTAAAACGCTTTCCATATGACTATTATGGAGACTGTGTTATTATATGTCCATTTACAGCTTTAGCTCTCTTTATTCATCCATCTCACATGAACTCTGAAGTCAGACTAACAGCCTAATAGTGCAGTACATGTCAGCTGAGGTCAGACAGTCTCTTCCAGAGCAACATGCAGTCACTGACAGAGTTACAGAAAGCACAAATACTTGCGCTCATATCTTACATTGTCTAGATTAGAGCATCAACTCATTCCTCAGTCCTTCAGAGACTACAAGTCATTCCCAAGCGCTGCCGCTGAATATTTTACCTCTGTGAGTGGTTTGGGAAGCCTCTCCAGAGCAAACTCGAAGTGGCAGAGCTCACAGTGGCTGGTGCCTGAGGCCGTGAGCCAGCGCTCCAGACAAACACGGTGCACCATCGCCAGAGAACCAGCACACTCGCAGGGAGATAACAGATCACCCGCGCCGCTGCCTTCATGACAGATACGACAGAACGGCTCCTCAGCATTCAGACTGAAAACAGAGGCCAAGGTATCAGAGAACAATAACTCAAGGTCATACAAGAATGAAACATTCTTAGACTCCCAAAAATAAAAGTGTACTATAACCTCCATGCCACCAAAGATGTGGATGAGTTTGTTTCTTCATCAGAACAGATTTGGGGAAATTTAGTATAACATCACTTGTTCACCAATGGATGCTGTCAGAATGAGAGTCTAAACAGTTACAATAATCTACAAGTAATCCACTGACTAATGTCTTGTGAAGTGAAAAGCTGGGGTTTATGAGGAACACATTTTATTAAGCTGTTGCAACTGGCCAAAATATAAACCGTTTATGATAATGAATCAATGGAAAAAATTTAGTGGGGAAAAAAATTTCCTCTCAAATCCAAATCTTCCAACATAGTTGTTTAGAACCGTTTTCTTTTCCATGCATATTTCTCTCCTGATTCAGATGAGACAACTTTTCACTGGTTAAAGCAATATTATGGATTGAGCACTATATTTCAATTTAAAACATCTCAATGAATGATGGCTTTTCTCTTCACAAGATATCAACTGATGGACTGGAGTGGTGTGGATTGCTGTATTGTTTTTGGACTCTCACTCTGACGGTACACATTTACTGCAGAGAATCCATTGGTGAGCAAGTGATGTAATGATGCATTTTTCCCCAAATCTGTTCTGAAACAAAGAAACAAACTAATTTACGTTTTGGGCAAGAATTCAGCTTTGCATCACAGGATTACATTTCATTTTAAAATCTATTCATACAAAAAAACAATTCATTTAAACTGTAATAATATTTATATTATTAGTCCATTCGTTTTACTATGAAAACCTACTGTAACATTTACAACTTTTAACTTTATCCATAAAAAACAGCCATAAATATGTCAACCTTCTGACATATGAATAATGACCACACACATTTACACGTCGCCAGTGTCTAATGGGGTTCCAGGTAGTTTGGGCTGTAACAACTTTCTCAAATCTCACCCTGGAGGGCCAATGCCATTTAGATTTTATCTACAACCTACATCAAACATACCTGAGCGAGCTCATCTAGGTCTTCAGGATCCATAGAAAATCACAGGTTAGTGAATTTGATAAAGGTTTGAGCAGGGCAGTGGCCCTCCAGGACCAGATCTGAGGAATCCTGACTTTGACCCACCTGATAGCGCCGAGTGCAGAGATCGCAGAGGAAACATAAGTGCTGCTGTGAATGACCTCCAGTACAGGATCGGTGGAGGTCTCAGCATCCGGTTTCACCAGAACCACAGAATCCAGACCAGAACTGATTCCAGCTGATGAGTCCTCACAGAGCATGACTGCTGCGCATGAGGCCCTTCATACCTAAACAACAGCAAACTGAGAGACACAGAGACATGAAGGACATGTGATGAAGAGACACTGACAGAACAAGGGTCTGTATCATGATGATGGATGAACAAATTCAGAGTTACAGGATTACATACGAGTTGACCAAACCAAACCACTTCAGTCCTGCTTTATTGGGGAAGATGCTGGACGTCAACTCATTCTTTGATTCTAATTTATAGAGTGCATGCACATGAATGATTGACATCAGCGGTGAAAAACACCAAGCAAGTATGATTCGCTTCTCATGAGATTCAAAACTCTTTGAGACTACATTGATAATCTAAGTGAATGAAAACATCCTGCAAAATGTTTAATCTGAAAGTGCACCGTGTTATTGTCTCTCAAAAGAAAGAGTTGACTGTGAATCATTAAAACAAGTTGTTTATAAAACGAACCTCAAGCTGCTTCATGTTGAAGTCAACACAAAATATTAGCATATTTCCCGTCACTTGTTGGTCTTTCGCATTGGTCTGAATGAAAATGCAAATATTCTTTGCCACTATAGGTGACGATTTTGAAGCTTTAAAAGTAGCGGTTTCCCAGCCAATCGCCGCGGATTAGCATCATGCTAAAAATGAATTGTTAAAGTGAATCATTTGGGAGTCGTTGAGCAAAAACAGGTCAAAAAAAGTGCATATTATAAGACAATGAAAGTGTTTTTGACCTTGCATGCATGTCAACCTGATGTTGATGACTTCCAAATCCAAAATATGAACCTTTTGATTCCTATAATAAAGGCTCTTTAAAATAACTGTTTTTCTATTATAATATACATTTAAATACAATTTATTCTCAAATATATGCTCAAAGTTTAATTTTCAGCATCATTTCTCCAGTTTTTTTTTTTTTTTGCTTCTTTGAAAAAAGATTAGCATCTTACATATATATTTCATTACATTAATATATTTCTTTGTAACAGATCAGAAGTCTTTACTTTTTATGATTAGTGTCATGTTCCTTTGCTGAAAAAAAAGTATTAATTAGCTAATAAAGTATTAGAAAACCTTTTGAACAATATTTGCATGCATACATCTAAGTTTCCAATGGTGACCATTTACATCAGTGCACATGCATTATGTTATTTACATTTGAAACAAGTTTACTTCATGTCTACTCCATACTGATGCTTTATGAAAGGATTTAACAGATACAATCTATTATAATGTACACTTGTTGAAACTAAACTGTGTGCGTGCAAAACGTCATTTGAAGAGTGTGTAATATGCCACAAATTAGTTTACTTAAGATTTTCCAAATGTTGTTTCTAAACGGACAGCCTCTCTGAAATTCTTATTGGTCAACAGATGCTTCATCAGAGAGCAAAAGTTAAAAGTTTTGGTTGCATGATGGAGCATCCCTTTTGCAAACTATTGCATTTCCCCTAAACATCCATAATGCAATAGATTCACAATGTTCTCTGAAGCAACATCTACTCTAGGTATCCAACATTTGAACAAGTACTAAAACAACTGCAAAATTACCATTCTATCACTTAGCAGTTTTAAATCAACAACATAGATTTTAGAAAGAGTTAGGAACTTACCATCAGACAGAGCAGGTTCTGCATCCAAACTCCCTATAACCCGGGCTCTGAAGGCTTAAAGACTCGTAGGCTTTCTCTCTCTCCCTCCGGTCAGATTAGCATTGAGCCCAAGGTCGTTGGTGAGAATAGCTGAGGATTAGCCGGAAGGCAAGGAAGGGAAATCCCTCTCACATCACCAATGGTTACACTGCGGGCACCTCCTCATTCAAACTTCCTTAATCCACTTAGTCGTCACCAGTGGCTTTTTATTTTCCTGACATTATGCTAACTGAACAGTGTCTGAGCTTTGACTGTAAACTGCTGCAGACACAACAGATGCTGAAAGTGTTGGATGTGTTTAAACCTCATGGGCTAGGACTAATTTTAGCCTTGATCTCCTGCTAAATACCCCATTATCTTGTTCACAGACTGTCGTCTAAAATGGTGCAACTATAATTCACTCTAATCCACTGCAGCATTTAAGTCGCAGGTGATTTTTGCTTAAGGATTTTTGTTTTGTTAATAATTTAGAGCTGAAATGGTCTGGTGGAGCATCAGTATGAGTATCTTCATTGCGCTTGGACATATTTTACTCTTAAGTAGGCACAATACGGGTTACATTTTATAGATGCATTTTATTCAAATTTTATTCCATGCAAGGTTGTAACGTTGGTGCTGGTGGAGGAAAGTGCAGGAGGCGTGGAATTCAAATAAACAAAAGTACTTTAATAAAGAGAACATAAAAACGTGGAGTAGTATCCAATAAACTGAACATCACAGAGAGAAACATAAATCACACCAAACACATACGTTGACCGACAAGACTGAACTCAAAAGACATGGGTTTTATACAGGGGAGACTAATCACGAGACAAGACACAGCTGGGAAAACACAGGTGGATGGGAATCAACTCATAATTAGATCTAAACACAGGAAGGACCAAATAAGGGCAGACAGGAACTGACAAGGGAAAACGAAACTAAGACAGGAAGACATGAAAACGAAACTAAGAACAGACATAAAACAGACAAGAATGTTACAACCGTAGAGTAGTAAATATATATCCCACATGTAGTAAAAAGTACTACTATTATGAAACATTTATAGGAAAAGAAGGTTCAAAGATTCTGATTGTAGTGTTTACTAAGTCACTTAATAATGTCACTACATATTCCAAAGCCTTGGCTGCTTAGTTATGATCATTACCATCATCATAGCCAATTTTAAATATTGAAGTAGTTTGACTTCTCTTAATTAGATAATTGTGGCGACCACTAACTGGATGTTCCAAACACTACTTCATGTTCCAAAAGGATTCAAATCCAAACCCCTCAGTGACCCTAGTATCTGTCTACAGGAGCTGCCAAACAACTACATCAACTAGAGATGAGTCAACCGCTGTCACATGACTATCACTCCTCCCCTGCCGTCTAAAGTTCCTGCTAAGAGACCGATGAAAAATTCATCTCCCACACATTCATAATTCAGCAGCAGAGGCAAACAGCCATAACCAGGATTCAGATTCAAGCACTTGACCCTCCTGTCCCAATACCCCTAAAGTATAAAGCATACTGTATTCCCAGCAGGATTTTAGCATACATGCTCTCTAAAGTACTTTAAAGTGTGTGGATGTGTGTGTGTGTGTGTGTGTGTGTGTGTGTGTTAACATTATTTTAAAGTGTTACCATGGTTTCTGTTTTAACATTCTTATTATCCATTATGTGGGGTAAGACTTAAGTAAAAGGACCGATTCTCACTATTGACTAGTTGCTTATTAGCATATTATTAATATACTGTCTGTTTATCAATACTTACAAAGTCTTAAACATTTTTTCACAAGATGTAATATGAGTGTTTTTCATGCTCACCACTTAGGATTGAATACCCCAAAACATATCAGGTGTAAAGGCAACTGAACCTGACGTCAGATCAGCATAAGCTCCCCAGCATCTCACAGCAATTGTTCTGGTTAATAATGATCTTTCTGTTTTGCATCTGTGCAAATTTATGGCATCCATTAATGTGGGTGTAATAATTAGCTGGAGATATTTTGTATGTACGTCTTAAGGAAGACAACTGTGAATGTTTGGTGCATACATCTTGGGATAATTGGCATTGTTGACATTGTTCTCGCCTGCCGTGATAATCTGTCTATGAGGGGCTTATTAGAATGAGTGTTTACAGAGTGTGCCTGCAGACCGGGCCTCTGCTAGCTTGCCTCTATTCCTCCCCTCTCTCCTATTGTCCAGCTTGACGCCTGGCCACAAAGCCAGTCCTCATGTCCTTATTGTTCAAGAACAACCAGCCAAGACAGCCATCAGCAGGCACCGGGCAGATGGCCCTATTCAGGAGCTCTCACAATGCCAATATTGCAGGCCAACAGCACTGTGTCTGGCCCCCTATACATCCACAACCCAGCACTGATTCAGTGAAAACACCAGAAGACATTAATTGCTGCCATGTATCAAGCATGTGCATTTATACGAATGACTGATGAGTCTCCACTGGGGAGTGACTTTAAAACCAGCTAATGGAACGTGAGAAGACATTTTTTTTGGGCTTTAAATAATGACTGGAGGCTGGTCAAAAAAACAAAACAAAAATATAAGCAATATCACGCGAGTACAAGAAAGGGTATTCCTGAAGCGATACCAGTACAGTATATATATCACGGTTCTCAGCCAATCAGATTTGACAACCAGAACGAACTGTTGTATAATTATATAAAATCAAGTAGAATTAAAATGTTTACCATGTATTACTATTTACCATTATACAAAATGTTATTACTAGACTATATACTGTGTACTATTAGTATTACTATATACTAATGAAGTCATAATAAATAACGCTAATAATATTAGTAATAATACTGCTGTTGTTACAATATATTAAATAAATAAATATAAATATATATTTAAAAATTAGTGATTTAGTGTTACTAATAATTATTATTACATTAATATATTATTTAATAATAATAAATAAAAATTTAAAAATAATAATAATTATAACACATTATTAGTAGTATAATATTTAATATTACTTTTTAATGTTACATTACAATGTATTTATATTTACTATTACATATACCATATACTAAAAAAGTAATGCAATTAATTCTTATACTTAGTAATAATAATAACCTAAGTTATAAATAATGAAAAAATAAAAACACAATATATTAAATAAATAAATAAAACAAATGTAAATACATAAAATTGCAATACATTTAAATATTTACAGTTTTAGTACTATTGAAGTCATCATCATAATCATTAGTTTAATCATATATTTATTATAATCATGCTGTAATAATAGTAATTAAAAGTTGAATCTAATCTAATCTAATATAATTAACATACTTTTCCCCCAATTGAATAATAATAAATATGTAGTAATAGTAGTGAGTTATTTACTATCAATTACTGTTTTATTAGTAAAGTATTTATAAATTAATATAATTAAGTCAATTTAATAGGATTATAACAAAAATGGTAATGTTATTGTCTTTTTTATAAACACTAGCTATTAACAACAAAACAAGTAACATGTTACTATAAAAATAAAGCACAATATATTACACATATTTACTTATTATTAACTAATAATACTACACATAAATGAAGAATAAGTGTAGTTCTGATTACTTGTGAAATATCATGAATAAAATGTGTAGCCTATGTTTAATCAAAAAAATTAAAATGAAACACAGAAGGTAAAGAATGCCTGCAACATGTCTTGTGTGTGTGTGTTTTCTTTCTCATCTATGTAACAATGTTGTAAACTTTCTGCTAAACTCTTGATGGAAAAATGCCTTCATTATTTCAGTAAGGCACCTGCTCTGATTAAACACACTCGGCGGAGCAAAGGGCCCATCAAATTTAATTAGATATGCTAAATATGTTTTGTTTGGAGGCGACACAGTCAGTTGACCATCAAAGGACTTAATATGTCTATCAGTCTAGACTCTAATCTAATTGTATTTGAACTCACTCATGCAAAATCAAATAAACAATGCAGTGAGTGGGATGTGAAAGGGTTGCTCAGGCTTTTATGTGTGTAGTCAAACCGTGAAACTATATGAAAGCTGATCAATAACAGCTGACATGACTTAGTCATGGGTGGGGACTCATGAGAGTCAAATGTGTATTTATGTGTGTTTAATGTGCCGTGGAATGGTTGTCTTACAGACTAGTTTCCTAATGTACTTCTTGAACTGCCATTTCGTCGCACTTGCAATTCTTCATACACATAAATAAAGAATATAAATGACTATAGAAATATTAAAATATACCAAAGCAACGTTTTATGTTTTTTAAATGACATGGAAATGGGATAATGATTTCTTTTCAAATAAAAGGCCATCTTGCCCTGGCAGTACTTAGTACTTATTGTATCCCGGCTGATTAGGTTTGATTATTTACTTCTGAAAATACAGGATAATTGAACAGTAGCGGCACGTCTGATGATAAGTGTCTCTGGTATTCTGGGAGCTGTTCACAATCTTGAAATGAAGCTGATACTGTATTATTTCCAAATCAATTCTGAATAAACGCAGGAAGGCCTCAACAAAAAAGTGTAAAGGTGGTTGTGATAAGGAACGATCATAGGAGATTGTTAGTGAGATCATGCAGTGGGGGCACGAGAGGAACGAGACAGCTGCTCTTTTAAGTGACGGAATCCTCAAAGAGAGAGGGGCTATGGGTGAGGAGAAGCACCTGCCATCTCTCACAAATGCATGCCTCTCGACCCCCTCTTTCTCCCACATTCACAGGACATGAGTGAAGTAAACTCCAGCTCTGTGGGGGCAGCAGCAGGGAGCCCGGCAGTAATGCTTCCGGAGTGTGTGTGTGTGTGATGTTTGTGCTGATTGAAATGTAAAGGATGAGGATTTTATACAGTAACTCATGCTGAATGCAGTTTTCACATTCGTTTTTTTTTTCGTTTTTTTTTTCCCGAAAGCTTAAAAGTTGCACCACGTGTCAGAAGAAAAAGAAGAATATCAGAAATAGGCCTGTCAGTTATGTGTATTTATTTATTGAACTTTTACATTGGTACAAAACGATTTTTATTGCTAACAGACGATCTGGCCAATCAGAACACAGAATTTCCCCATTTGTTCAACAAACGAACAAACCAGACAGAATAGACAGCTGAACTTGAAAAATGGTGCATATTGATGTATTACTGCTGTTGAAACAAGATACCTTCAGAAGTTCATTCATGTTTATTTTGTGCCAGAGATGATTGGTTCATGTGCTACAGGGATCTGGCAACAGTCAACAAAAAATTACCAAATTTGAAAGTCGAGACTGTTTTCATACCAGAAGTTACCCGCTCTGTCTTGTCTGTTGTCATGTTATCAGTGTCCTCTTTGCTCCGAGATGTATTTTCGAAGGATTTGAAGGGTCAATTGCGAACACAAATTACACAACCGCACTTTTGAAGGAGAGTTTTCTGGTTAGTATTAGATGGAAAGTACAATAAGTATAGAGAAATTGCAACTTTTTAGTCAAGTAAATAGTGTATGCAGTGTTTTTGTGCAAATCAAGGAATAAATATATGCATAAACAGAATAAACTAAAAGGGTTACTCTACCCCAAACTGAAAATTTGTAAGATTAAAGTATGAAAGACATCGTCTAAATCTGCCATCAGTGGTTCAACTGTAATGTCATGCAGCTATGAGAATACTTTTTGTACGGACTGAAAACAAAAATAACGACTTTTGCACTCTAACGCAATTTTTGATAGCCTACGCTAGATGCAAATAGCATACGCTCTTCTGTATCAGCAGCAATGCTAGGCTATGTATATTTACACTTTGATTTGTACAAAAACAATACATGCTGACACAGAACCACGTATGCTATTTACTTGACTAAAAAGTTGCAATTTCTCTATACTTACTGTAATTTCCATCTAATACTAACCAGAAAACTCTCTCCTTCAAAAGTGCGGTTGTGTAATTTGTGTCCAGTATCCAGACATAATTCCTCAGCAGCAGATGAGAGGCTCTGAGCCTGTAATAAGACACCACTCAAAGCAAATAACAGTCACACAGACCTGCTCAGCCACTTCAAAAAGGCCACATATACTCAGCTCACCAGAGCGAGAGGACACACTCGGACCAGAGCGAGTAAACATTTATCATGGGCTACTGTGGCCTGTAGTTCAACATGTCACAACGTCACAACCCAAAGTCTAATTTAAACCTGATGGATTCTTCTCTGCTGCAGTGACATTAATTATGTTATTTGATTCCCTTGTTAGCATTCAACATGGCCATAATCAGTTCTCAATGTAAGCAAGATTGTCCCACACCATCTCATTACTGTCTGATTGTCCGTGAGTCTAGTCTTCTCTATAACCAAGTCACATCCGAACCAGACAGAACTACTGGTCTGTTGCAAGGCGAATCCCATGAGAACACAGATAATGTTTTATTCAGTAAGGTGGACACAAATGTGAAAAAGCAGCAAGGGAAATGAAGAAGAAAATGCATGTAGGTGACAATTTTATTTTATAGTCCAAATATCTCCATTTATTTCCAGCGATGTTCATGTCACTCATATTCAGTCGTGTGCATTCACCTATGTAGGACTGATCTTAGAAGAATGGACCCAGTGATAAAGTGAGAGATAAATCAAGTGATACTAAAGCTGGGATAATGAGAGTGAAAGCGAAGTGACTTGTGGCCAGGTATGATGACCCACACTTGGAATTCGTGCTCTGCATTTAACCCATTCAATTGCACACACACACAGTAGTGAACACACAACCAGAGCAGTGGGCAGCTATTCGGGGAGCAGCCTTGCTCAAGGGCCTCACCTCAGTCGTGGTATTGAAGATGGAGAGAACGCTGGTTATTCATTAACCCCACCCACAATCCCTGCCGGACCTGGGACTCGAACCCACAACCTTTACCCAATCCATTAGGCCACGACTGCCCCACACTGTAGAAAGTTGAATTTAGCAGGTGTAAGTAGAGCTATTAAATGTGCCATGAAATTACAACTCAGAAATGTAACACACTAGTTTAACTTGGCAACTGCAGCAGTAGTTTGTTGGCACTTCCTAGTGAAGAAATGCATTTTTCATGCAGACTGTTGCCGGCTGTCTGTGAACCTTTGTCATGGTAAACGAGAAACATGAAAACGGCGTAGTAACAAAATTATTTACAAACATTAAATCAAATTTGGCTCCGTTTAGAAACACTCCGAGTTTACCAATGAAAAGTGGCACAATTCAGTTTCACTCTAAAAGAACTCATCCTTCAAAGGAAGCAATACGAAGCCCATATGGAAACATGGAAATTATGCATTTTAATAAAACTGCAATGTGATTACTCTTAGATCTGAATGTCTGCAATACATACTCTGCATAAAAACGTATTTTTAGTGTAATCAAATACTGACCAGGATTTTTAAACAAGATAAATAATAATATTTTATTTGTTTTCAGTAAAGATGTAAGAATTTGCCTATAGACAATAAACGTTTTGCAAGTGAGGTTGATTTATGTATTTTTTATTATTATTTTATTTTCAACATAAGTCAATGATTTGCAATTACAGTATTTGATTCAAATACAGTAAAAAAAAACTGTAAAATGCTTTACAGATAATGTGTCACATGATACTTGAAATCATTAACAATCAATATACTATATAATACAAATATATATTTTTGTGAAAACCATGAATCATGTTATTCCAGGAAAGAACAGCATTCAATAAAAATAAAAAAGTAAAATCTTACTGACAGCAAACTTTCTTATATCAGTGTATACAATAACTGACAGATAGAATGTTTCGGTTATATATTTTTTTTAGAGTAGGCACTGAAAATAGCCATATAGTGAAAGCTGCATTATAGACTGCATAGTAGCTCTTTTACACCGATAAAGATGCTGAGTGCTATATCTGGTCTGTGTGTGACGCATAGATATGAGTGTGTTTCTTGGGCAGCTCTCAGGCTACAACAGAGGTTAATGTAGGTGTCCTGGAGTTTATCTGTGACAAAAGAACAGGCTTATCAACCAGTTGCTGCATCGGCAGACTGTGTTGAGCTCCTGCTTCGGTTCTCATGGCAGCAAATTACCTGCATTGTGTTTGCTGTCTCCTGTGCCAGCACCACATGCTAATGCCATTAGAGCTGACCATATAAAATAAACTGAGAGCACTTCAGAATAGAAGTGTCAAACGCCCCCATCAAAATATACAAGTAATACATATAGACTGATTTCTTTCATAAATACTGTACTTGTGAATTAATAAACAGAATGGGATCTCTGCAGATTCAGGCAGTTTGAGCTTGTTGGAAAGCAAAAAAGCTGGTAGCACGAACATGATAGTTGGTTTAAGCTGGCTCAAGCTGGTCAGTGCTGGTTCCCTTACAGAAAATACGTTTATTATTTGTTATTAGTAAAGCGTAACTTTTGCACAATTACTTGAAGAATATCTTTATTATGACTTCAAAACAATATTAATATGCTGAGAAATTTGAAAACGGCTATTTTTAAAAGTTATCCTCACACATATCAAGCTTCATATCCATGGGTTTTCATAAATTGTAGGTTTGTTCGGTAGCTAACATTTGAGCATATTTAGTGTATTTCCAACACTTTGAGCAACAGCCCCCAGATATTTCAAATCTGAACCACCGCAATACGTGCCAATATCAAAGTAATAAAAACGTGCTAGAGTTCACTGTTCTTATATTTGCACATCCAAAACACTGTTATCAACAAGCATACGTTTATTAGTTAGTTAGATCGGACACCTTCTGAATGCATTATTGCTGTACCAGACTATAAAAGCAATGGAGGCAGAAAGGCTTTCTAATCCTGGTTTATTGCATTAAGTAATTCAGAGCACATGAACTTGCCTCTCTCTTCCCCCTCCTCTCTTCACTTTGACAGATGAGAGCTGAGAGATGTGTTCCCGAACAGACTCGCTCTCCCTCATGCGGCTTCACTTGTTCACTTCCTTCTCTCTTCCCTTGTTTTTGATATTTCTGTGCCATCACAACAGTCTAAATGCTCCAAATCCTGTGTTCTTTAAAGAGAGACCCTCCTTTTATGAGCCTCGCTAAACGTGTGCTCTGCAGATCTCAACTCACTCCAGTGTACCTCTGACAAAGACCGTCTGATGAGCCGCCACACACAGAAACAGAGAATCCTGCCTCCACAATACCGTTCATTGAGAATGAACACTTTCTGGCTGATCTTCAATTTCAATGCATCGTACTCGTGCAAAAATTCTAATAACCTCGCGGCATAATCACTGCCATGGTTATTGCGAATAATAAACACAATTCCTTTTCATAATGGTAATTACTTGTGTATTTTTAGAGTGATTGGTGTCTCAGAATAACAGGATGATTTCCTGTATATTGTGCTTTCCGGACGTAGTCACTCACAGCGCTCAAAGACTCCATACGGGTTGCCCACGGATGCACAAAAACTGCAATTACCCCTGATTGGGCCGACTGCGCACCCATCAATGTCAAAGCCTCCCGCTCTGCTATACTGACAGCACCACACAGGAGAAACAACAGCAGCCAATCATCAGACCCTACAACACTCAACGGCCTACAGACTACGAGTATGGCCCATTACACAAGGAATCCGCTCAAATACACCAAGAGGCTTTCACCTGACTAACATTTTGCTTTCTGTTTCCTTTAGGATTGACTACTGTACGTTTACATGCAAAAGTGTAATTCATATAGAGCTCACATAAACGTTTTTTAACAACTAGTAATTTTGATGTAATTGTCAGTAATAGTAACAAGGTGGAAGATTTCATGTAAATATCCATTTCTTGCTCTTATTATTGCAATAATCAAACTATTGGTGTATATTATAAACAAAGACACGGTTTCATCTGACAAAACCTATCATTCAAAGATGTACAGTAGTTTGGGGATCACTAAAATCACTTGTTTTATAAGAAAATTATTACTTATCTTTTTTATCTTACTTTTGAACAGGATACAGTATAAAGGATTAATAATTAAATCAAGTTCTTAATCATTGTGAGCTGTAAGGTCTTATATAGACAGGTGTGTGGCTTTCCTAATCAAGTCCAAACAGTATAATCAAACACAGCTGGACTCAAAGGAAGGTGTAGAACCATCTCAAGGATGATCAGAAGAAATGGAGAGAACTGTTAAAGAGTTAAATATATGAGTGTATTTTCTTTTTTAATAAATCTGCAAAAATGTCAACAATTCTGTGTTTTTCTGTCAATACATTGATGACAGCAGTTAAGATGAACATGCAGTGAAAATCTTTGTTGTAAAAATGGAAACTGTAAAGTGTACATTGATACGACCCCCTCCGGAGTAAATGTGTACTTACAATAACATGCAGACAGTGACTCACTCATTCCACATGACTTCATCAACAATGGCCTCCCAGAGATGCTGGGAAAAGGCGGATAAAGGGAGTAGGTGGGCGCAGGAAAACAGGCCGCTTGCCGCCCACTGTTACTAAACAGGAAAATGGAAGGACTGATGCCACCCTGCTGAAAACAGGTGCAGTTGTTTTGATGTTCCCTGCAGGCATGGAAATAATTGGAGTGCATCATCCCTAGGACCTCTGAACGTGACCTGTTGAGGTCAAAAGCCACCGAATCTTACCTCATGGATCTATTATAACTGTTCAGCAATGTGATATTTATGTGCATAAATCACTGAGCTTGTGGCTTTTGGTTCATTTCAATGCAGCATATGTGAACATGTGCACTGATTGGCTGCTTATGCACTGACATAACAAGTGGCTTGTTGGCAAGCAGCTCGGTGTGAGTAGGTTGATATTTATGGGCCCATCTGTGCGGGTGGTCACGGGTACCTAAAAGTCTCTCAATGGAGCTTCTTTCATGAACTTAATCCACTGGTGTGTTAACTGTTGAAACATCAATATGCAAAACATTTATTTTATTTGCATCATTTATGCAAACATTCCAGCGAGAATATAATACTTAACAAAGACTGAGCACTTCAATGCTGGTCAATGCTATACATTGACTAAAATAACAATATTATACATATTTTACGTATTCATATATGTAAAAGCTGTATATGATAGGAAGGCACCTATATTCAAAATCTAGCGGATATAAATGAACATTAAATGAACATTAATTAAAATGAATATAAAAAAAATACTGAAAAAACAAAGAAACAAATAATGTAAGAATTTCACATTTTGATATAATTATTTGGATACTAGACTAGAACAAGAAACTATATTTAAAATAAATATAAATTAGCTAAATAAACAAAAAATGAATAAAAACATAATTAAATGTAAAAATGTAAGAATCTTACATTTTGATAATGTTTATACTACGATATACTATATAATATGGAAGGCACCGATAGGCCTATTCAAAATCTAGCTAATTGTCATAAATGGCCAAATTTTATAAATCCATTCTACTCTAAACTAAACTATATTAACTAACTTAATAAAACCTCACGTTTTGTTATTATTTTGTAAGCAGTAATGGGGAGTACTGTATCTACTGATTCTACTGTATATAAATGGTAAAAACTCATACGTTTAAATAAATAAATGAACACATATTTTGGTTTGTTAATTTATTTATGGTACTATCTTGTACTATTAACATATTTTGGTTCTGTTTCGTTAGTGGGAATAGAAAAGTACCTCTATTGAAAATCTTGCCAATACTGATACTGATGTCTAATGCAAATCTACACTATTAAAATAAACAAAAGCAAATGATTATGTTTTTGTATTTTGTTATGCCTCCAACAGTGGACTAAAGAAAGCATGTGCTTCAAAAATGCAAACTGTATGTGTTTGTGAAACAGAAGCGTCTGTGTTGTAGCATCTGCTGCAGATGGGGTACAGCACTAGAGTGGGCTTCTGTGACCCCCTGCAGCAGCTCAAGAAGCCCAGACCTCAGAAACAGCACTCCACACACAAACACTGGCCTGCAGATGTGGCTACGCACAACAAAAAGAGCCGAGGCTGTGAATGTAATTGAGCAGGGATCCTACAAGGCCTTCCAGCTTCTGAGTCTTCACACAGAAGATCAATGCACCAGTTCAATGCACATCACACACATTCACATCAACTACGATCTAGTCTTAGCATCTCTCTTGTTTACCAGCCTCTCTGCATCAAATCAACTGCATAAGGACAGTTGAACTCCTCGGGCCAGTCAGATTACGCACTTCTCATGAAAAGGAACAGCAACACAGTTTCTCATTCCCAGTCCTGTCATCTCCATCTCCTGTTCACTTCGTCTCAGTGACTCAGGTATCGTGACTGTGGCTGTTGCTCCCGGGGGGCGGCAGTGTCTTGTGATGGATTGTATAGACACTGGAGTAATGCTGTGCTAGTGACTCACCCGTTCCCGAAACCTCTATTCCACTATAGCACTGCGACAGGCTACACACCTCCCACTAAACCACATTGCTAGGGTATAAAGACTCCCAGGAGAGCCATCTATAAAGGCCTACAGCACACACCCACATGAACATCCAGTTATCCAGGCAGAGACACACACACATACTGGGAGGTTTAATCCATGGGGGATATTTAACACACGGAAGCTCAGGCAAAACAAAGAGAGCAGGAGAGGGAAAACAAACAGGAGGGGAGAAAAGAGGGAAAATAAAACAGCCATTAATTAGTGGGAGATGAGACAAACAAAATGATGGCGCGTGCAGCTGCTATAAAAAATATTTGAGATTGGAAAAGTAAATAAAAGTGATTCCTGCCATTTTTTTTTTTTTTTTTTTACAAACATTGATTCAATAAAACACCAGTAAACATAAAGCGCTAAACATTAGATATACAAGGAATACCAGAGTCATATATTAAGGTTGTTCACACTGTTTTACCATAAATGTTTACAGTTTCTATTTGTTGTTGCAATGTGGGACAAACGAACAGAAAAAAGAAAAACATTTCAATTTATTACATCACATGTTTGTACAGTAACATGTATGGAACTTCAAAGTCTTGGGTCACCAGACCTTCAGACTGACCGATGAAGGTCTGGAATACATGGTACCACTCACTGGCCAAGGACCGCCCCCAAGGCCATTTGACTGACAATCAGGGTTTGTCTCGTTTCGTTCAGCGTCACGTTACGGACGTGAAAATGTCGCCACAATAACAGACTGCTGTTAGTCTCAGGCTTATTTTAAAGATCCTATATGCTGTGAACTGTAAATATTTCACCTAGATTTGAGAATCCAGCATTTTGTTCTTCCTGATAAGCGATCGGCGTCACAGCATCTTTGTTTTCAGGCGGAACATTAAACAAAAACGCAACAAAAATCCTGTATAATTCAACCAATCCTACAACGACTTTGAAACTCCTGAAGTGTTTCCAGATAAGTGTGCCATATGCATCAGACATTTATCCAATGTTCTATGGGCGTTTCTTTTTTACAGTCTATGCATCTGAGGCTTCAATGCTTGATATGTAATATACACTTTCGATGTAAATTTGAAAAACATACAGTAAATACAATAACATTAAGTGATTTCATATACTCAAACATTCAAATTCTGTCATTAATAACCTACCCTCATGTCGTTCCAAAACCGACTTTCATTCATGTTCAAAACATATATATTGTTGATCCAAAAGCTTTCTGACTTTGCATTGACTGCAATGCAACTACCACAATTAAGGCGTAGAAAAGTAGTAAAGACATCCTTAAAAGGACTGACTCTGCACACAAAAAGTATTCTCAGCACTTTATAAAATTACAGTAAGCAATCATTTCACAAAGACCATTTTAACGATGTACTCATGGCCTGGAATGGGGTAGTTGCATTGCTGTTTATTCTGTGTCAAAAATATCTCAGATTTTATCAAAAATATCTTAATTTGTGTCCTGAACATAAAACTTATGGGTCTTATGGGTTTGGAATGACATGAGGGTGAGTAATTAATGACAGCATTTTCATTTTTGGGAGAAGGCTCACAGAAACCCAGAATAATGTCTATGAGAAACACCAGACCAACAATTAAGACTGGCATGAGAAAGAAGTCTTTCCCCTTAAATGTGGCGTAGACCCGACAGCCCGTGTTGGTTTAGAGGGACCATCCGATGGGTTGTAGAGGTGCTCAGACGGCTGCGCTTCAGGCCACTTCAACAAATCTCCGTTCCAAATTACAGACCTACTCTTACAAGACATGTTTGATCAGCTGGTTCAAAGCAAGCCTTGGCCGCTTGCACTTCCACCCATTTTACAAGAGTGTGAGAATGTAGCACGGGAGTGAGTACGATTGAGAGATCCGAGAGAGTCCCTATATCCCGGGACATTTGTAATCAAGCACCAAAACACAAATGAGATGTAATTCATAATAACTTCATATACCGCATTACTGCACTGACGGGGATTCATTCAAACGGAGGTCCATTAAAATGACTCCCTAATAGACACTGCATAATTCATCATTTGATTTCAGACACAAGAAAGGTTCATCTCAAAACCCTTAAGGACAATCTCTCCTGCATTAGCATCTATATTAGCATCCTTATGACGTAGCACCTCTGCAAGCAAACTTAATATTCCCTGGGATCAGAGTGTGCCCGCATTGCGATGCCAGACTCCCAATTCTTTTCCTCTGGGTGGCATATCAAAGAGGTGTCTGTAAGAGGAGGTTAACTCAGAAATGGACTTCTTACGAGCTAGCGCTTAACCCCAGTAATGAAGCCCCCTCCTTACTGTAGGCACAGGTGGAGTCAGGCCTGTGGCACCTCATTAGAGACAAAACCAGTTAAGACATACTGTACCATCTTCCACAGTGGGATCTGGACTCTGATTTCCCCAGAGGAGCCCGGGGGGACTCTTTGATGACAGTACCTGTTACCTCCTTTTCATTCTCTCTGGCTCTCTTTCTCGTTTTGTCTTTGATTTATTCTAAAGGCCCGGTGTGACTCCGGGTGATGGCTGCGGATGGAGTGCGATTTGATAATGAGAGCGTGACGTTATGGATTCTCTCTGGATATCATGGTACAGGTGAATAGCCTGAAGCATCTATTCGGGCACAGAATTTCTTTTCTCTGACAGACCCTCTGTTCAGAATGAGATACAGTACAGTATGTTATAACCTAATACTGAGCTGGTATGTCAGTAAATCCAGTATTTTTATTTATTTATTTGTTTGTGAAACTTAAAACAAACTCAACTTCCTTGAGAAGCTAAATTTTATATTTTTCTATATTTTCCGTTATTATTAATAACGAGCTGCATATATATATATATATATATATATATATATATATGTATGTAATTAATTCCTAATGAAAAGCTGAATTTTCAGCAGCTGTTACCCCAGTCTTCAGCGTCACATGATCCTTCATAAATCATTTCTAACAGTATGCTGAGTTGCTGCTTAAGAAACATCTATGAAACTTTTTCATGATTTTTTGATGAATAGAAAGTTATATTTCCAATAGAAATCTTTTTTTACTGTCACTTTTGCTCAACTTGCATCCTCAAAGTTACAGTAAAACTTATATTTATATACAGTATGAAAATAAAATTATTGTACAGTATGCCCTATTTTTTGCATACAGTATGCTCTGTTCTTGTCCTGCTGGATCAACCAGGCAAGTGACTTCATAACACATTGAACTTTACATTCAGGGAAAACTCCATCTTTTGTTTCTTAACACATATCCTGAGAAGATTACGTAACTGTAGCATGAAAAGGTTGAGAATGTTTCTTGGACAGCCCAGATGACTTTGTAGATAAGTCCTGTGATCTCATTTACCCTTTGTTATGTGATCTAGAAGAGTTGCTCCTGGCTTCAGATTTCTGTCAAGCCTCTCAATTCTGAAGACTGAATGAAATTGTCACTGACAAACACTGTGGACCCTGACACCTGATTCCATCACAAACTCTTCATATGGCTTTGTTTGACTGGGATAGATGGATCATTGGTTGTGGTGTTAACATTAACCTTTCTGTGAATGACAGCATTTCACTTACTGAGCTTCAATGATTGTTCAAATCTACCGTAAAAATGAAGAAGATGTTTTTGGGAAAATATCCAATCCAGTTATAATATCAAGATCTTACTATTTTACTATTTTCACTAGTAAACTTTCTTATAAAATTTTGGATTTTCTTACAAAAAAACAACAGCTTTGCTATGGTTTGCATTATACAGTGACGCATAAAAACACAGTATCCACCTTTCCTTCTGTCCACCAAAGTTTTTAACAAATCATGCAAACTGACTCAGGAAAACAGCATTTTTGGTGTAGATGTCTGCAAAAGCACCCTGATCACATATCACTGGATACAGGCTGCAGGAAGATGAAGCCGCGGTGAGGGAAGGAACGCTGAAGGAAACTCATAATCCCTTTCAGTGTGGTGACAGCGAAAGGTGGTTTGAAGGTTTCTGCTCGGAAAACAAATTGAGTTTGCTGCCATCTCCCTGAGCCCGTATTTATGAGTCTGTCAAAGACGGCTGCGCTGTACTGGGCTGTCTGTCTGTCTGCGATGATGTGTGGGCAAAACAGAGATGAGACACCCACACAAACGCAAACCTTCACTACAGTGTGTGCCGGGATGAACACCGCACACATAAAATACAACGTGGACACACTCGGCCTGCTGGGTAAGCGTTCTTCTACACTACAAGCTCTCATAAATAGTCTGGACTGAAGAAAACACCACGACAGGAATGAGATATTACATGCATACGTCTCTGTTGGGTTGCAGCTATTTATCAGTACCTTGTAGTTTGAGATATACACAACCGATGACACTAACATTTCTGCATTTTGTCAAACCAGAGAATTTGTCTGCATCTGATAGATCTTTTCATTCGGCTTAACCTGCAGAACAGACTTTGTTGGTCAAACCCTCATGACAGAATGTCACATAAGCAGCCTGACATTCAAAGACCCATACAGGAGTATTTGCCCAATACAAGCACCGTAATTAGGTAAGTGTTGCTCAACAGCTTTGAAAAACCCCAGCAGTCAATCTTTCCTTCAAAAGCAATGCTTATGGAGTCAACAAAGCTTTTTTCTGAGGCAGAAATGCATGATGGCTAATTTCCAACACAGGTGCCACACAAATGACCTTCACATCTGATTTTCTAAAGAGTGGAAACCATAGCTCACATTACAACTCTAATTAGCTATTGAAATCACTTGATTTTTAAAGCACTTTATAAAGGACTTAATTCACACTATGTAAAATACATAAAAGACTTTCATACATACATAAACATCAGGATACACTACATACAATACATTTAAATTAGCTATATATTTTCAAAGTGAGGTTCAGGGCCAAAGGGGAAAAAGTACTAAAGTAGCTTAGTAAAGTAAAAAAAAATTATTCGTATGACAACCAATGTTTTTAACAGGAATGATAGTACAATAAAAAAAAAAAACATATATATATTAAAAAAAAAACAAACAAAAAAAACATATATATATATATATATATAATTTTATTTTACTATTAAAAAGAATAAATATTTTCCAGTGAATCCACTTATTTTTGTGCAAAGGCAAGTTAAAAGACAATCTACTGTTTACATATTGTAACATGTCTCGAGGAAGTGAAAAAATCCATAGAATCAAAGAACGCTTTAATGAACATCAGGAGTCAAAAACAGCATACATACTTTTAAGGACCAACAAACAGAATAGGCTTTTAAACACTGGGACACAATTAAAGGGAGAACAGGAACAGGTGAGGAGTAATTAATCAATGCACAAACTACCTAGAACAGAAAGAACCATATAAGGTAACAGGTAAACGAAAAACAAAACAAACAGATTCCGTAACACAGATAACATGTCGTCTTAACACAATGAATTATTTTTTCGTTATTCACACAGTATAAATAGGTCTGCATATAAAAAAAATATTTAGAGATATGCATTTTTCTATTGCAATGCAATCATATTCATGTGTGCACAACTCTTTGTATTTATTGAAACATTATTGGAAAAACAGAGATACTGTGTTTCTGTATAGTGTCGAAGTGCATTTAAAGGACAGATCTCTCATGCAGACCTCACCATAACCACCTCCAAAGCCTGAAAAAAACCCTGACACTAGCAGTGCACGTCTGAAATATGCAAAGACACCTCAACGCACACACAGCAGCTCCAGCATTCTGCTGTCAAAGCAGCCATGTGTGTCACTGATGCTCCTCTTCTAAGCATTTGCATTGAGAGGCAATGCGTGTGTGAACGCATCGTGCGTGATTTACCTCTGCTCCGGGCATGTCTCAGCTCTGTTGTTACATAACCTTAGCCAAACAGATTTGGGAGTGCCTGACTGAGCGCACACAGGTTTTTTTTCACCCACAAAACCTATTTGAAATTCAGACGAGCCAGAGTGCAGTCGATAGTAGAGAAGAAAGGCTAAGCCGTGCTTGAATGCGTCACATCACGCTGGGGTAAGCGTATCCATATAAGCCTGCAATTTCAGCATTTATTCGGAAAATTCCCCAGTGAGGGAAAACCGGCTTGAGGTGTAGGAATGGTCAAACACCTGAAGTGTGACCTCTCCTCATCCTGAATCCATAAGCTCAATCCAAACATCCTAGATACTGGAAAATTCCATTCATTCATCTAGTTTCCATACCGCTTTATCCTCTACAGGGTCACAGGAACTGAAGCCTATCCTAAGTTTCAGGAAAGCATAAACAACCAGTTACTGGACAAATGTAATTTAATTTAATTCTGCTCACTACTTACTCCCAGAAAGACACAATAATAATAAAAAATATAATAATTTAAGGTAATAAAACGTGCATTACTATAATTATTATTTATGAAAAATACTTAAAAATATGTCGTCTTAAATTTTTGTTAAAATTTTAAAAAATATACATCATTGTTTGATTAACACATTTTGATTAGTATATTATAAGATTGTTGACAACTGACTTTTAAAGTATTCAAGCATTCATTTCAAGAACAGCACTGGTAAAAGTTTCCATTTCGTGAAAATACCTCAGCTCATTTCACCCACACTGATACAATGATGATACGCTTACAATTGAGATTGATATAATTTGATGTTGATTAATTTGGAAATATATTCAAGCACACCTAATTCAGAGAGAGCTTCTTTTCACTGAAGATCTACATTTACTTAAACAGTTAGTTAACATGCACATTTATATTTGCTGGCTCCCGTCTACAATAATTACATTTTGAACATGTCAGACTGACATTTCCATTTTCTTTCTGTTTTATCTTAATTCTAGGCTCAATTTGCTGTGTCATAAATTGAAAATACAGCCAAGGGCTGGTTGTAAATTGTATGATATTGTATAATATTTCACACCATCCAGAACCCAACGGCTTCATTTACAGATAAAATTGCTTTCTGGTCTTTCTGAATGATAGATGACATTTAGGGAAAATCTCATTATGGAGTTATTATACCTTTCTAAATGTTTCCATATGCAGTGTGTGAAAAAGTGACATTGCACAAATGTGACTTTGCGGTTATGCATGTGGGCACATCTGTGGACGACCGTGACCGTGCCAAATCAAACAGCATGCACACCTAGGTCACGGAGAGGATGCGGAAAAGCTGTTCTCAGCAAAATAATCTCATCCATCCTATCCATCTATTACGTGACAAATCTGCAATGCAGGGTGAGTAAATGAACCCCTCCTCCCCGCTTTTGACTTTGCATCTGATTTGCTAGAAGTACTGCTGGATTTTTTCGGTTTAACATGTGATTGACACGTGACACATGATGATTTTTAAAAATCATGTAATTTTTCTATTTTTCTATCTTTTCATGTTGGATTGTTATCAGAAATGTTATTTATACAAAAACTGAAATTCAAAATGTTGCTTACAATAAAAGAGTATACACTGAAAAAATTAAGCATGGAAATTGCAAGCAAATTTCACAAGCAGGTATAAACAACCAGCAAGTAAAACACTGGGTTAAACATGAAAGACTCAAACTGTATTTTTGTGTAAATGTACTTATCTTATCTAAATTTATCTTTGTTTCTTTACTTACAAAATTTGTTTTGTTTACAAACAACACAGTCCCACTCCAACTCGCCTGGTTTATTAGTCGGACAAAATTTCAGATTTGGCATTATGATTAGTCAGATCACCTGTCCATCAAACTCCCAGCAAAGGGTCAATTGAGGGCCCAACAATGGGCAGAATCAAACCTGCATTTTCCACCAAAGCTTAGTACATTATCCATTAGGCCATATAGCTTCAATCCAGTCATTCTAACCTTTAAACTCAGCCAGAAAAATGTTGGCTATAAAAATGATAAGAGTGGTTCGGGGGAAAAATATGGATAAGGCTGGACATTGTGGATGACTAAAGGGTTGACTTGAACACCACTGATAAAGAGTCAACAGCACTGATTGATGAGGCGGTGTTGTAAGACAGAGAACCAGGTTTGTTAATCTCACACAAGTTGAGCCAAACATCGCTGACAAAACTAATGACGCACCGCGTGGGCTTGCACTGGACCTCAATCAATCAGCCATTACTGCTGGATAACAGCTCCAAGCGCGCTCGCATGCTTCCCTCATTGATCTCAGTTATGGCCACTGTTCAGCTTCAATTTACAGTGTCGTTAAGCTTTCCATTGTTCCACCTCTAAAGAGCTCACAGCGAAACTCTAGCTGGGGATGCAGGACAAACTGTATACATTACTGTAAATGTGTGAATCAGCTTATGTACGCTCATATCTTCAGTATGTAGTTTTATGGAGAGATCTATTAAAGGAAAGGAAAGGAAAGGAAAGGACGTGTGGCCATGAATGGTGTAAATATATTGAAGAACACATTTAAAATAGTACTTTGTAGTAGTAAAAATAATAATAATAATAATTTATATTTTAATATTTAATAATAATTTATCGGGAAATAAAGTTCGTTGATAAACATAACAAATAACATTTAAAGTACCTAATCATAATTTTAACTGATTGTTATTCCACTTAAAATTTAAAGTTAATATATTTTAACTTTTCTAAATTGCAATTTATTCATAACAAATATATTTGCATGTATAAATACATTGTATAAACCCTTCCGAAGAAATTACATAAAAATTCTCTATTAATGCTTGGCATTTTGTAGTATACATCTGTAAAACAGTGATTATATTTCAAAAACAATAGTTGCATAAACATTGCATATAAAGAAATTATACGTGGGTAAGGAAAAAACTCTTTAAAATTCAGCTAATTTCTTTTAATTTACAGTTAAACAATGGTACATTTTCATTTATTTGCTATTTACATGAACTTAAGCATATTCTTTTAAAGTACAGAAATTCTGTTTGTTTTTATATATATATATATATATATATATATGTGTATATATATATATATATATATATATACTGTATGCACACACACACACACAGTGGGTACGTAAAGTATCCAGATCCCCTTGAATTTTTTACTCTTTGTTATATTGCTGCCATTTACTAAAATCAAGTTCTTTTTTCCTCATTAATGTACACACAGTATCTCATATTGACAGAAAAAACTGAATTGTTGACATTCTTGCAGATTTATTTAAAAAGAAAAACTGAAATATCACTTGGTCCTAGGTATTCAGACCCTTATTTAACTCAGGTGCTGTCCATGTCTTCTGATCATCCTTGAGATGGTTCTACACCTTCATTTGAGTCCAGCTGTGT
>JAUCMU010000080.1:15767981-15782323 GCA_032275025.1 Enteromius treurensis | reverse complement strand
ATGTCTGCGTGTTGCTTGTCATTTTGCCTACCTGCCTGTCTCTGATATTCGTGAGTATAATAAAAAGAACTGTTTTGCAGTATCTGGATTCCCTACTCCTCTTTACAGCAGCACGAGCGTGACAACAATGCAATCTTAACAGTGGAAAGACATTTTTAATCTTAATTTGTGAGGCTTCCTGTGTTTTTTAGCTGTAGCTTTCAGTTATTTTAGCTGTAAAAAACAACAACCAAAAAAAAACACATTATAACCACATTATTTATTGTACTGCTTGATATTGCAAAGTGGCATTTTTTTATCATACTATTTTATTATTGTAATCATAGTGCAAATTCTTTAAGCGTTTACTGCTTACTTACCTGTAGTGACTAATGAATTGGAAATAATCTTGTGTATTTACAGCTTATATCCACATTAAAATAAAGCTGATTATAAATCAGTTTCAACAGAGAAATACATTTCACTGCTGTTTCTCTTGCAGAAGCTAAGGACAAGTTTATAGTGCATGTCTTTTGTCAAATGCATTTACATTCATGTTCTATTATTTGATTGTAATGTTATGAGTCAACAATACACAACCGAGCATCAAGCATGACTGCATATATGAGTGGGTGAGACAATTAAGTCTGATTGGAAGTCCTCTGAACATTTTAAAGTCAGGTTAAATGAGGTGTGCTACGCTCTAGATTAAACATCCAGACTGAAACACATGACTTCCTAAGCACTCTCAGTGTGTTTACAATGGTATCAGCCAAACATTTTATTATTTTGTCAGCCTCCTCTGTGGACCTACTTTAGTGAGCGCATATCTGGTCAGCTCTGAAATGAAGCATACTGTACCTGAAGGATTTCTTTAACAATAATAAATACCTTCATGTAAGTAAAACATGTTCTCAGTTTGACGTGTCACGCATGTATTGTCTTGTCTTGTCATGGCTACCTTGTGCTGTTTATTACATTTGAGGTCGTGATGAACATGCTGCTGTATCATTTACATGCTGCAAGTGAAGTGTCTGATGATGAAGAGATTGCTGGAGGCTTTGATGGATCAAAAGCAACATTATGTCATGATATTATAACAGATGAATGGGACTTTCCCAAAATGTTTCCCACACAGATGGCGCTGCTAGACAGACGACAAAGAAGAGCACTAAGAAGAGGCCAAGGTGACCTAATAGCATTGTTTTATACTAAAACGAAAGGTTCTGTTTGGGCTTCATTCTGCAAGATCTAAAAATGCACGTAGAAAAGGATAATCTACCAAAAAATTGCACATTTTGCCATCATTTACTGATTATATATATATATATATATACACACATATTCGGTCACAACAAAACATCAACCTGCATCGTTCAACAGACTGAAGACTAAAAATGCGTTCAGCAGCAAAGAAAAGTCAATTCTTAATAAGCATGAAATGCACATTATGAGAGAAACCAACCAAGACATAATTTGATGCAATAGGTATAAATATAGATGTGGAAACACTGCTGATTTAATTTGAAGTCTTTCATTTACAGACTTGTCTAGCAAATTATTTGCTGATTCATTTGACCTTTACATATTTCTACAGAAGTACTTCTGTTTTATAATGTTAAAATGATGCAACCGAGTATCGCTGTGCAATGGCATGAAGCTAATGTCAAATGTTGTCCTGTGTTATTGAACTGCCCCTCGCCTTTTGCATCACAAATGAGAAAGCAATTAGGCACTCTGGTTAAATAAAGGTTATTTGAAAAAAATAAATAAATAAAAAAAAATAACGAAAAGAGAATGAATGTCTGGGCTTAAGATGCGAGGCAGGAGAATGCACAAGTGGCGGAGCAGCAGATGGCTCGGAGGGGGTTGGGACGGGGCTTGTTGTGTTTAAATAGATCACTTGAATGGGGCCCTGGTGAGTTTGTATCTTCATGGCTACGGTGTGTTATACCTCTTAATGTGCATGTTACATTCTATTGTTCGCACCATTGGGCTTTTGTGTGTAATTAAGAGGCATGTGGGATATGGGTTTGAAGGTGCAGAGGATGGGGGTCTTCCTCAGCTAAACTTTTCCCAGAACAGCTGAGCAGTGCGGGGATGCATGGCACGCTGCCCCATCACAGCGAACGCGGTAAATTTAGAAGACAACAGCACAAGACAACTCCGCAGGGAATGAAAGTGCAGAGGATGTTTTCTACACAATGTACCGTTACAAGACGGTGATCATTTGGAGATGTGACAGCATCTCTGCGTCTCCTGCGTGGGACAATCTCTGAACGGTTACATAATTGGTGCACTGCAGGAAAAGAGAGATAGGTTGCGTATATCTCCAGTTCAGTCTGCAATAACTCAAAGAGATTCAGAGAGACATGAAGAGTACAGCAGAGCAGGGGGAGATGAGAGGATGAAAGGACAACTTTCATTGGAGAAATTTAGATATAAGGAGGACATATTAAGTTTCATGTCACATTGAAAATGTGAGATATAGTGAAGAACCGTAAAAAATGTGGCTTATGAGATATGCTATTGCATAATATATATATATATATATAATGGAAAGACAAGAACAGCAGCATCATCAAGATAATCTTACAAATGAACAACCACCAGATGTAAAACTGTATTTGCTATAACATACTGTATAACTTAAGCTATAAACGAGCACACAATCATCACAATGAGCCTCCAACATCTTTTCTAGCCATGCTATTTGCATTTGTAATGATTATAATAATTGATTTGTAGAAAAATAAAGCACACCTTAAGAGATTTTGCGTTATACTTACAATGAATCTGATACTTACCTGGCATTGAAGACACCATGATCAAGAAGGTGGTTCACCCAAGACGAGGCTCGGCCATTCCACCGCGGTTGTGCTGACTTCAGTGAATTCCCCACATGTGGGAATCTCGACTGCATAATTTATGGTAGTATATGGACTGCCTTCGCGCTCTTCCCCTGAAAGTTTGGACAGTCGTGGCCTAATGGACAGGGAGTTGGGCTTGTAACCCACTGGATGGGAGACCTCCTGGGAAAACTAGGTTGCTGTTGGTAGAGGTGTGAACTGCCCACTGCTCCAGGTGTGTGTTTACAGTGTGTGTGCGTGGTTGTTCACTTCTCACTGCTGTGTGTGTGCGCAGTTGAATGGGTGAAACGCAGAGCACAAAGTCCTAGTATGGGAAACCATACCTGGCAACAAGTCACGTTCTTTCCTGATTGGCTGACAAACGTCCTAAGGTGTGCAATTATTTTGAAGAAACACCATGAACGTAGTCCAGGCAGCTCTTTGACCACATTACAGTTCCATATCACTTCGCCAAATGGTTTCTATTATTTCAAAGGTCTTACAACAATACTGTAGATATATACAGTACATGTCTATGCTTACAACTGCAAAATAACCAAAACCCACAACGAGACTGGCCAAACAAATACATATAGTAGTCAATATGATAAAAACGAGAGCTCATTTCCATGTTTTGCCACAAAATTACATTTCATTATGTACAGAAAGCGCATGCTCTATCCCTCCCGCTCTTTTAGAGACGCACACAAATTAACATACGCGCTAATGTTGCTAGTGCTACTCTAACATCAACTTTAACCTCAACTTGACTTCTCTCAAGCGAGGTAACAACGGCACTCTTAGTGAATAAAATAAACTTAATTAGTCAAACACTTTTGAGAGACGCACAGACTTGATAATTCACATGCTATACTTTTCCATTTCTCATCTCTCTTTCACATACACACACACACACTCATAACTTAGTTATTAACTGCATTAGTCTGCTATCAAAGGCTCAAGCCTCCGTTACTAAGACTAAAATTACGTTTGGAATTAACAGTGGAGACATTGACATGAGATGCAGAAGAAATTATTTTAAGTACAAAAACTGGACAAATACCTTGAAATATATAATCTGATCGATGTCTTGAGGTGTAGCACGATTATTATAAAATGAGAGAGGCTTGGCGTTGTGACCTCATCACCACCTTGCTGGTGCATTATTTTTCTAATAATTCAACGGCCCGTCGTCAATTATTCCTTACATAATTCAGTGACCAAAAATCATTTACTGATATAAGACTTATCAGTTCATAAGTTTTGTAAGCATACAGTATATGAAGTTTGTAGACCAATTAAGTTTATGTGGAATTTAGTATCAATAAATGTGTAAGATTTCTGTGTGTGAGAGACCTAATGCATGGTCCTCTTAAAATAACACACACACACGCGCCCACACACACACACACACAACACACCCAGAAGTGTATATGCTAAGTTTGGCCAGGCCCGAACAAACATAGTGAAGATCAATGAGGTCATGTTTACTCTCACCTGAGCCCAATGGAGTGGCTACAGTCAGAGGAGACAGATGAGCTATCTGCCAGCACACAGGAGAGGCGTCACATTGTATAAATCTCACAGCCCTCTACCCTCAACCTCCAGGACACAGCTGGCCTGTGGCTCACAGGAAAATGATTATGCACAATCCACAGGCTTTACCATAGCTCAAGGCGAAGAGCAGCTCAAAGCAGCCTGTGACAAGGAAGGGTGCAAACAGCATGATATGTTGCACTTGCTGTGAAACCTAAAGGGATTGTATTAATCACATATTCATCACAACCATCATCACTGTCATTGTATCTAATGAGTGTCATAAGACATTTTCATTCATTATTTTCCACTTAATGTCTACGAACAGCATCTGTGGCATGATGTCGATTACAAAGAAGGCTAATTTCAATATTAAAAAAGGAAGAAAAAACAAAGCACTTTTTTTTTTTAATTAAAAATGAAACTTCTGTCATTGTTTACTAACACTCATGATGTTCCAAACTTGCATGACTTTGTTTCTTCTCTCAAACACAAAAAAAAAAATATATTTTGAACTATGTTGGTAACCAAACAGTATTGTTTATACTGAGCATAACTCTCCTTAACAAGCTGCATGAAAATATAACTTCTATTTGGGCTGGTAATTATGAAACACAGTCCAGCAATACCTTGCGGTTATCTACAGGATGTTAAAATCACAATGTTGACCTTGCTCCGAGAGGACAGTGTGATTAATACACCAGCCTGACTGAAACCAGAGTAGGTCTACAGCCAGACAGAGTGGGAAGCAATTTGAACACAATGCTTTGAAGAACTGAACCCGATACAGTTGAAGTATAAGGGCACCCTGAGCCTGCATCTGTGGACAAATCAAATCAGATGTGAGTGACAGGCTGCAGTATACTGCAGGAGCAGACCATTATAGTGTCTTGTTACCTTTCAGTCTGATCAGCAGAGCGGGTTAAATGGGCAAAAGCAAACACATCTTAAACCTCCAGGTAGCCGCATACTGCTCTAGCATGTATGAATATGGCCTTTCACACAGTGAGGCTGATGGTTGTTTAGGGGTTAATGGTTCGCCTGGATCTTTGGAGGCTTTAGGTCTAATGAGCTATCTGTTGATGAGAGCTGTCTGGCTATATGAACCACAAGCAAAGCCCATGTGTAACGAAGGTGGACTTGTCGGTAGATGAGGCCTCTGGAGCACAGTGTACGGCCCACACACACAAAATGGCGACGGCCATGACTGGATGCACTGGGGAGACAGGAACAGTCCCTAACATGGTTCCTGCAGAAAGCCTGGAAACACCAGCTGCCCTTATTGATGTCAGTAGGGAATCCACCAAACTGGATATTATCCTCATATGCCCTGGAAAAGCCCTGGTGTCCTCATGTGTGTGGCAGCCATCTTGGGCAGTGGCTCGGGTGCAACGGCCCTCTTATCTAATGGGTCCAGCGCAGTGGACATTAGCTGGACGTCACTCGTGCAAAGATGTCGTAAATTGACTTGAGTGGCAAGGATCTAGGAAACATTTACTTATCTTATGTGAATGGGTCGTGGATTGACTTGGCTTGCGAAGACCAGCGATGACTTGATCCGATTCATGCCGGTTGCCCGTGGCTAGAATCGCTTTCTTCCTCCACAATGCCCCCAGTGAACGGAGAAGCAACATACCTCAAAGCATAGTCCAGAATGTGAGCAAGCGATGACCCTCACGTATTAAACGGAAGTCGGTCGGCTGATTAACACCATCACAAAAATGGTCGAAGTCCGGTAAGGCTAAAATATAAGCAACATCCAAGAACTCGCACACATAATCCTCTAGCGGTCGGTTACCTTGCTCCAAGGCCATTAACATTCCTCCAACATCCGCACCTGGTTGAAGTCTGTAGGGAAAGCCGCTGGATCCTTTTGTAACACCATGGCATTCGTCTGACCACAGACTCATAAAAAATCTATACCATTAGCCATTACAATACTCAGAAATGAAAACTGGTTTCGTATGCTTCATTTGTTGCGGTTCCTGAATGCCCGGATCATAGCTGCACAAAGACATTAAGCTCGATTCTTCTAATGAAATTCGGGAAGCGCTGATGAATCGAAGTCTTAAACCACCTTGACCATGACTCCCGAACAAATCTGATTTAAGGCATTAGCAATTGTATCACAGACGTGCAGCATGCGGGAAGTGAGGCTGTGTAGATGTGTAGCATGCTGTGGTTTGCCAAAGTGGGGTTTGTAAGAGAACTGCAAGTGGTTTTTGAGTTAATGAAAAGCTAATAATTAATGAATGTACATTTAAAAAAAAACTGTTACCCAATAGGAATGCGTTAATTAAATATTAACATAAAATCTCTGGGTACTTCTAGTAAATATTTCATATCAAAAAGGTTTAGCTGACCAAAAAATAAAAACTGTATGGTATTTGCTTGATATGAAATAATTAAACAGAAACAAGTAAAAGAAAAATATAAAGAAATGACCTCTGAATTCACAATTTCAAGCAATAAATGAAATATTCTGTTATCATTTACTCACTGTCTTGTTATGAATCTGCATGACTATTCTTTTTTCTTCAGAGGAACATGAAAGGAGAATTCAGAAAAGAAGGCTGTGCTCTCATTCTTATCCATTTAGCTACAATGAAGGAGGATTTGGGTTTTTTAAACTTCAAAATCAATGCAAAACTGTGTGCCCTGAAATCCACATTTGATGATCTAATGAAAACATTTAAAAATGAGGCTCATAACATTGCTGTACAATACATTAATATTTATCATAATCCAACACAGGAATATTTACTTTTTCATGAAATTAGGCCATATAACAGTGCACAAAATACTGTTACGTGTACATAAATATATACAGGCATATCACAAAATAGCAAAAAAATAAAAAAGTTAAAACACTAAAAATGACATTTTCACAGCTTCCTACTGTCTATGTACAATTATTGTTGTACAACAAATGTAAATGTACAACAAATTGCTATTTCATTGTCCCACGATGTATTAAATATTGTTAGCAAGCTAAGCAGACATCGATATCCTCACCTTTCAGGAACTGACAACAGGTTGAAATCCTGTACCTGTAAAACTAATTCTCTGGGATACCCAGGAAACTACTTTAAAGCTTTCTGTTTTTTTAGTGTAACACCAGCAAAGTGCTAAAATGGTTTTGTGTTCTTCAATATAAAGCTGCCAGCCACCTTCTCCCACTGTATCTTATTCATCACCCAGATGCTGCAGTTTAACCATATAATGCACCGTGAGGAGGAATGACCTTTCGTGAACGTGTAGCGTATTATAGGTGTCTCAAATGTGCCGTAAATTCTCCTCTCCTTGCTATAAGGGAGTAATAGAAGTGGATAAGAGGGTGAGAAGAAGTTCAGGGAACAGACGACAGGGTGCAGTCTAAAATACTTCCTCTTCTTCAGCTTCACATCCGTAGTCTGCAAAGAGAAAGGTTTTAATGAATTCTGTTGTTTCTGGATACATGCTGAAAAAGAGAACGCTAAAGATTAGATCAAGTTATATTGGTAGACTGCTACTAGGACACTTCTGTGATAAGCAACTATTTGTAGATGTATGACTTGCAGAAGAGCAGAGATAGGAACAGTTTATCAAGATGATAAACACTTCAAATGCAGTCTGCTACGGGTGCTAGAGAGTCACAGCCCACTTAGCATTACGCAATTCGTCAAAATGAAGAGCCGGAGCTTGGAACTAATCTAGGAAACTCTTGATCATTGAACCCTTGAGCCGTGACTTCATTATCCTTGTCAGTGACACGACTACAATCCGCTGTGACATACTGACCGTTTCCACCTATCAGCTCCATGGCGCTAATGCAAGACTCCTCTGCCTCTTCCTCATTCTCCTCTTCCTCCTCAGCGGGTTCCTCATATGCCACAGGCCCACTTTCCAACACGGGGGGAGGGGTGGGGGCCGGAGGGGGCTCTGGGGCTGCAGGAGGCAACATCATGGTAATGCTGGGAGTGACCTGAAATAAATAATATTGTAGAACAATAAGAGACAAAAGATTAGTATATAAACTCTCCATGCTTCCCTGGAATTCTACTGTCAGATATGAATCGTGGTGCTTTTGTTGGTGATTATGGTTCGAATCTGGTCTGCAATGTCCATCTTGATCCCATTCCCCCTCAATCTGCCTAATTATCTCCATAATGTTCAATACTGAAGTGTAGTGGCTAATTGTGCTTTTCAACTGCGTGGTATGGCTCGGCTCAGCAAGGCTTGTTACGGTTTAGCACTGCTCTGTTTGGCTCAGTTTGTGTTTCCACTGCAGTTTAGTACGTCTTTAGAGTGGGTGGGATTATATATATGCCGTTTATGTTGCGCCCCTTCTAATGCTGTGACATCACCGTAAATGCGTTTGGTGTCTCATGTCACAAGTTTAATAGAGATGATCCTTTCCGGCCAATCAGTGCTCAGCAGGGTTTACAAGTCATATTTTAGTAGTGAAAAAGTGCCGTACCATGCAGTGAAAAAAAGCACCATGTGTGCATATAATTATTTGAATTGTGGTGCTCATGTGGGTAATGTAGCAACAAATCCCAATCCATTGAATTTCCATAGTAACGTTCATTATACTGATTCTTAGTTAGCATCAAAGTGTGGTGGCTAGCACATGTGCTTCAGAAACGGTGCTCATTTGGGAAAAGCGGGTTTGAAACTGGTTTGTAACAAGTTCCAAGTCTATTTCCGGTTTCTCCAAAATTATTTCCACAATCATGTTTATTCTTAGTCAGAACCATAGTGGATTTGTCATGCATAGAGGATAAAATGTGTGCATCTGCAACAATTGCCAATCCCATCTCTATACGTCATCCTGAATAATTTCTATATGAATTAAAATGCTATTATTTAGTCAGCATCATAGAGTAGTGGCTAGCATACGTGCATCTGACATGTTGAATCATAGTGCTTATGTGGGAAATGCAGGTTTGAATCTGGCTTGCAACGAGTTCTAAACTTATTTCCTGTTTCTCCCAAATAATTTCCACAATAATGTTCAAATAACTGCTCATATGGGTAATGCAGCTTCGAATGTGGCCTGCATCAAGTCCTGATCACATTTTCCTACTTCATCCTGAATGTTTTTTTTATTATATTTATTCAAATGCTATTTTAGTCAGATAGTGTAGATGCTAACAGAAATGCATCTGACATGCTGAATTGTGGTGCTCAAGTGGGAAATGAAGGTTTGACTCTGGCCTCCAATCTGAGCTGATTCCCCTCATTTCCTACTATCTGTCAAATAATAATAAAAAAAAAACTAAAAATAGTGATTCTACACAGTCGAGGAAAAAACAGATTAAATCGAAAAGAACGAGCCCAAGTGAATCAGGGCTACATTTCCCAGCAGGCATCTGTGTAAGGAAGTATAGCTCAGGGAAAGCAGAGGCCTAAATCAATTATCGTGTTGTGAAAAACGGAGGAAGAGCATGAAAGTCACAGTGGTAATTATAGCACAGACTTGCCACTGTACCACGAGGCCACTCTTCAGGCAGTGCCAGTTAAGGGGAAACTGCAGCAGCGGGGTTCTTGTAATAGGGGCTGCCAAGCTTGGCAAACGCCTAGAAGACGCCCTGCAGCTCACCTGTGGGTTACACCCAGAGTGAGTAACCCAGGCTGGGATCACAGAGACAAGCAGAGACCTAATGGCTAGAGAATCTGTGCGGGGGCATTAATGATCTCATTAGGAAAAAGAAAATTAAGCAAAAGATAAAAGATAATATTTCAGTACTTTTCTGTTTAATACATACAACGATTTCTTACGACATCTAAACTGAGACCTCTAATGCATGTCCCAAGCGCTGCATGAATGTTGTTTGTTCTTGTTTTGTGGGAAAAAATGACGAACAGCCAATGCTTCTTTGTTAAGAATGACTCTGAATCTCTCTGAGAAAGGCACAATACATTATATAAAACTGATGTAGTTCAGAACATCTTGGCAGCAACCTAGGTAAGACTGCGGGGAGGCTTCATTACAAGAACAAAGTTGACCCCTGCAATCATATTGTGCGTGATTTTCTCCCCACGACAGCTATTTTGTCTATTTGTACATGCACTTCAGGCCACACTGCTGCTTATTCCAGCCTGACTATTTTGAAGAGAGACACTAAGACCCTGCAAACACAAAGGCAATCCATCAAATTCTGCCCCTTGAGCATTATCACAAATATTGACTTCCAATTAAATGTATATGACATATTTAGCCTGTATTGTGAAATATGCTGGTTAGATATTTACTGCCGTGACATTTAGCTATGAAGTATTTGATTATCGTGACGGATTTACCACTGAAGTCAAGTAGGGTTAGTCATGTGAATTTGATTTGACCTATACTAAGCTGATATTCATGAAATATTGTTCATTAGGTCAACAGACCACAAACAGTTCTGCACTGGGATGCCATTCAGTAATCGCATTAGATCCCGGGTTAAGAAATGAGATACTGTACATAGTTCAAAAAAGGAGTAAATATATTTCATGCCATATATTTTTAACGTTCAGAACTTTAGTTCCAATCAAACTGGTAGCAACAAGATTATCCATGGTTTGTACAGTCGTGTGTTTTGTGCAAATTATTTGCTGAAAGCATACATTTTTTACATTTAATTTAACATATTATTGGGCCTACTAACATTAGAAACACTTTTTTAGCATAAGAACACATGTTGGATTACCACTTAATGTCTAAAATAAACGTGGTAAAATACTGACATTTACAGTAACAGTTCAAGGCATTCATTCAACCTACCGGTGTGGCTGCTGTCCTCTTCTTCTTGGGTGTGGATGATATTAAGGGGCGGAGTCTAAAGAAAGGAAAGCAGAAAGTGAATCTTCAGTGGCCTCAACCTTCTTCAGAGCAGCTTATACACTGACATAAGAGCTCAAGAGCTCATAACCAGCCTAATTTTTCTTCTAAAAATATGAAAATATAAAGCATACTTCCTGCCCCCTCTTAACTCCCACCCCGCAGCAGATTACTGAGGCATTTCTAAAGCAATAGATTCACACTGAGACCTGCACTACTGGGGCTAAAGAAGCCCTGTGGCGCTGATGAAATGCTTAGCTTATACTTCCCGGCAACTGGATTTAAACATCAAACACCAGCACTATTTTGGGCTAATATTAAAGAGACCAGTATAAAACATTAATTAGTTTGATGGGGGAAGGCGGGAGAGGAAGAAGGGAACTTTCTGAAATGAGAATGACCTTGTTCTGGCTTCATGTTAGTCCAGTGAAAACCGTAAAGACACACTGCTATTTATGTCACAATTATGATTAGCTGGTTTAGCGCTTAACAAATTAAGATTTCTTTTTTTTCTAAGTATAAAATGAACAGAGGAGTATATTCACGTATGGTAATAATAATAATTTTAATTATATAACACATTTAATTTCTATAGCACCTTTCATAAACAGCTTAAATAATTTAAATGTCGAAATTTAAAAGCTAACTTGAAAAGATATGTCTTCATATGATAGTTGAAAATCTGAATGCTTGGACAGAATTCTGGCCATAATGGCTAAAAGCAGTTTTGCCAGATCTCATACAGTACAGTTCACATTACCAAAAATAATGAGTGTGTAAGGTGCCTTCAAATGTGCCTAAAACAGCATTATAACTGAGAAAGCATTTACACAATAATATGCAAAACAGCACTGACTGTCAATAGAAAGTTGCCTTTAAAAGATTTAGGGTACTTTATACTGAACACCACTGAAGATGCAAGCCAAAAATCAGCAAATTGTGGAAAGCTGCACTAAGACATGAAAGGTGCAAACTGTCCATTCTGTTATGTCACAAGTAGATTTATTGAGTACTTGAAAAAGTATTGTTGAACACTGCAAAAGCAGGCTCACATCGTCTCAATATTGTCAAAATGCACAGAACAACCCACACAAATACACACTAACGCAGGCATATAAACACAAAATAAAGTGCAGAAAAGCTGGGCAGCGTCTGTGCCTCCCTGGTGAGATCTCCCCAAGGACTTAGTGAGAGCACTTTCTTGGCCGATAAGGGAAAGTGCTGCTAATTAATCTGCTTAAGAAAGAGAGGAGGAGGACGGAAAGAGCGAGCGAAAGAGAAAGTACATGCTGAGAAAGGGGCTTCCTTTGTGGTAACTCATTAGGAGTGGCGGCCTACATTAGCCATCTGCAGCATGCTGGCCAGACAGAGCCCAGTCGAGTCTGTTCTGGCCAGATCTGCTCCATGCACCAGTGTCCTGGCCCTGGCATGCATCCTCCACACAACTCCAGCATTAGGATTATCCAACACATTACTGGAAAACACAATCACCCCCGAGCGGCCTCGCAGAGTGAATAGTCTTGGGAAGAGGCGCAGATCTACAACCCAAGCGTGACTAATACACTTACAAATCTTCAGCCATGGAAGTGAAATGGCCTCCAGTTAAATCTAGAGCGCGTATTGTGTAGCGGATGGCTCTACTTGCAGGGATTGAGAAACATACAGTAGATAATCTTGCAATACCGAATGCACCAGCTCAGCTGAAGTGAGCGAGGATGCTGCTAAAAATGAGCCAGGCGGAGCCAGACCTCAGCAGAAGGTTCAGAAAGGTTGTTTTTTTCTCCTTCAACGGCAAATCATGGGTCCCAATCTTATATTGCTTATATCCTCAAAACACTATACAGTAAAGTGCATCTGCACTTTACTGTATATAGCAATTACTGTTATTTAGCTACCTTGTTTTAAAGGTGATAAGAGGGATATTAGCTGCTACACTAACTTCTGCCACTGAATTAGACCGCCTGTCCTCCAAACCCAATGTCAGTTAACCTGGCTGCTCAAAATGACTGACAGTTAGAGAACGCCTCAAAGTGCTCAGACTAAAATGGTGAGGTCAGGTTCATTTTTGGAGTTTACATGGGCTACCACGGAGAACACCAGGCAAGCTTTCAGTAATATCTGTCAGACAGATCTGTGTCCATGTTGCATGTTAGCCCATACAGCAAGATTTACTTTTCTAAACGTATCCTTCACTCTCCATAACAAAGCTGATATTCCGGTAGAATAATTACTCTGTTAGGAAAAGTCTAAGATAGCACTAATTATTTTAAATGTATTTTATTCCATACTAAAACCAGAGACAAAAATAGACTTTTATGCTTTTTTGTTATGACTTTTAGTTTAGCAATGGACCTTTATTAAAGACTCTGATAATAGAGTTTCCACAGTTATTTTATTTACTGTTAATCATAATCATAATTAATCATAATTCTATTTGTTATATTTCATTTTTTATTTTTTTTAAATACTTAATTGTGATATTTTATATTTTAAGAATTTATATATATTTTTTAATGGTTATAAATGTAAATGTTAATTTTTTTAAATTTACATTTATAATGCTTTGTTTTTATTATTTTGGAGATAAAGTACAATACATTCCCGAGAAATGGGTCCATAAATACGGTTTCCTAACATCACGTAGTGAATAGAGGTGATTAATGTTATGATTACTGTCAGTGCTTCCCCTGACTAGTGTCCTGTGGACTTTTATTATGAACTTTTGTCTCAGTGCATCTATGTTCCCTTGTGTTTCTGCCCCCTTGTAAGTTTCCATAGCGATTGATCAGCTCCGCCCCCTCGTTTACCCTCTTGTCTTGCCGTTAAAAAGTGTTCATGTTTGTTAGTCTGATCGCTGAGTATTGTGAGTGTTTCCCTCTGTGTTTGACTATTCCTGTGTTTGCCTCCACTACTCCTGTTGCTGTTTTCTCGACCCCCGCCTGTCTGACCATGATTTTGAATAAAAGCTTGCACATGGATCCATCCTTGTCAGTTCCCTTCATCACAATAAGACACACTTCCAGTGATAAAACTGCAGTTGTGTGACCCAAGGTTATTATAGTTTTGCATTTTTAAATTAGTTTTTATTTTAATATCGTTTTCAAATTTGCTATGAATTTTAGTTTAGTTTTAGTTTGTTTCATTAATGGTTTTCTTAGTTTTCGTTTCGTTTT
>JAUCMU010000080.1:15736033-15751362 GCA_032275025.1 Enteromius treurensis | reverse complement strand
TGGTGTTTGAGACTCACAGTATGTTATGTCCATGTACTGAACTGTTATTATTCAACCATGCCAAGGTACATTCAGTTCCATTCTATGGCACCTTTAACATACTCTTATAATGTTGAGCAGATTAACTTTAGGAGGTCAAAAAATAAATAAAAATCAAACTTAATCTCACATTGATCAGTAGTGGGATAAAATTGCAGGAAATATTTCACTGTTCAAGTATTTAAAAACAAAATCCTTCCAAAAACATTTTTTTATCTCTGTGGTTGAGCAGTCCTTCGCCTCTGACGTCAGCCCAGATCGAGTACATGAGCTCGTGTTGATAAATGCATTAAGCTCTTCTTTTCCTATTCGCTTACCTTTCTGTTCCCTCAAATATTCCTCGTTCTGTTTCATCCACAGCTCTGTTTTGGCCTCCACCTCTATCTCGTTCAAAATATACTGCAGAAAAGATAACAGACCTATGCTGATAAGCAGTTGTTAAGAGGAGGTCATTCAAAAATCTGGGATGAGCATCAGACAGCTTCTTGAACTTCACATGACCTGCTAAAGTTCAATAAAAGTTTCAAGCTCCACTTTAAGGAAATAACACAGTAATGTGTTACACTGCAAAATCCTTTTTGTCCCCTCACTTAATTGGTATTTTCGACTTGTTTTTTCACATAACACTTGTTTCAGAGATTATTACAAGCAAACCTTTAACCATAAATCCAACAACATTTTGTAAGATCCATGCCTTATTACAGAATTATCTTTTTTCCCAGAAAAAAAGCCATGCAGCAGTAAATCCGTTAATAAAGCTACATACCTTTTCAATTTCTTCTTCATCAATCCCATCCAGATTAAGTTCCCCATTATCTGATTTATCCTCCACTATAGAAAGACAAAGACACAAAAATTAATAAAGTGAAAAAATCATGATGTGATTTTTGGGGAAACGATTTCCATTAGATAGCATGCAGGCTATTCACATTTCAGAAGGAAACTGAAGAAAATCGTACTGCTTGACTGGAGTCTGCAGCTGTCAGAGATGGTACACTACACAGGAAGTACTTTGGATGGCGTTCTCCCAATAATGCACGCACTGCCAGCTCTTTGTTGTGTAATTGCCATTAATAGGCTTAGCGATGATATGAAAGGATTTTGTGTGTTCCTCAAATACTTCCCTAAATTGTCTTAAAATCCACAGTGTCACATTTATTAATCCCTAAATTAAAATCTCATGCTGAGGCAAATATGAACAGCAATGTTACTGTATGCTAATGCAATGTCCTGATGTAACCTCAGATTCACATAAATATGTGTTATAAACACCACCTGAATACAATTGGCAAGCGTCTGTAAGAATATATAAATATCAATGAGATCAGGGCAAGAAAAGAGCTGTAAATAGACACGACAAAAGAAAACAATCACAAAATAAAGCAGTATCTCTGTCTATAAATGGGAATCTAATGGATAGAGAATTAAAAACAGGTGAACATTTGAAATGCAATAATCAGTAGTGTTTACTCAAGACGGATCAAGTATAAAATATCTAGATACTGCACCCTGATTCTGATTAATATTTGTATTCAGTTTTGAGTGATCTATTCAAGCGAACCTAGCCAAAGGATTAAACTAAAGCAAACAACGACACGCATGCAAACCTTTCTCTGTAAGCGACTTTAAAGCTGATTTTCAGATGACGAAAATTCTTTCTTCAAATATAAAGAGCTGCAAAGTTGGCCCGGGAGAAGTGTGATAGGATTGGTGGAGCCTCTGTGGATCAAGACCAGATGTTCATTAATTGAACATAGAGAGATCTGAATAGCGTCTCCGCTGTGTCCATCCGACTCACATTCACACACTCTGACATTCTCACAGCCAGACTGGCCAGGGAGAATAGATTCAAATATCTGAACTGAGACAAAAGAAATAGGTCACAATCTGTTCCTTATCTCAGATTCTTACACTTGCATGTGTGAGGTTTAAGACCCATCACACTACTTAAAAGACTGTAGCGTACAGTATCATTTGAGATGCAAACATCAAGGGCATCCTCTCCAGTTTAACAGCCAAGGAAAGAAAACCAAGCCACATTATATAACGTGAGGAATGCTTGAGGGTGCATCGAAAATTTGAGGAAAAAAAAAGAAACGGTAAATTTAACGCATCTGTATTGCATTTTATAGACCAGGCATAATTAAATTAATCATTATTAATTCACTCTTTTGACAATTCTTGATTTTAAAAGCAGCAAATAAATCTAAATATTTAAAATTTAATCAAATAAAATGATTAATTTATAAATCTAACATTATTTTAACAAAAGGTGCATAGTATTCGAAAGTCCTTAGTTTAAAATAGTTTAAAGACCACTTTAGACTAATTTAGATTAATTTAGAACCAGCTCCATTAAAGTGCCCCTATTTTGGGTAATGAAAGATTAATATTTAGATATTTGGGAGTCCCCAACAAGTTGGCATGCATGTAAGGCTTAGCGGTGATATGGCATACAGAGGTCGACTCACAAACAATTCCCTAATTTTTCCAAACCCATCCTTTCCATTTAATCATGCCTGTAATACCTCATAAATTGCCGTTTTTGAGCTCATTGCTGCTTTGAGTACAGTGTTACCGGAAAAAGCGCCAAAAGCAGCACATAGTGGCAAAGAATGCAGTTGTATTTTCTTTCAGATGAATGGGAAAAGACCAACATTTGGTCGGGCAATATTCTAATGGTTCATCTTATGACAAAATTAAATGACTTGAGATTTGTTTTAAAAAGCGACTTGTTTCAATGATTTATAATCGAGTCTTGAGAAACAATAAAAATACACAGTGCACTTTCAGATTCAGAAAACTTTTCAGGATGTTTTCCTTCACTTAGAGCTGTTACAAACTGCATGAAAGGTCATTTTCAAAAATCCATTACGGGGGACTTTAATAACATCACATTCAGTTCAGTGGTACACATACTGACAGTCAAATCTATTCTCCCCTTGAAGACGGGGAAGGTTTGTAATGTAAATTTCTGGGTGCTGTGTTGGTCAAGCAATTGTGTACAGATGTTTTTGTCCTAACTTACAATTTCTTTGTCAAATGGTTTCAGTCAAAAGCCAGTCTCATATGAAATGCTGTGGGTGCTCTCGCTACCTTCTTCACACTGACTATTACATCTTTTACTACTATCTCCAATTGCCTGGTCCTCTAACACCTGGTTTTCAACGGGTAGGTGAATTCTAAATCTTTAGCAGGGCTGTAATTGAATCCAGGTATCTCGTCCATAAGACGGAGATAGGATACTTGCTCAGGCATGGACCAACATGGGCACACTGGTCTATGAGGGAATTGGGCTTGTTGGCAGGCAGCTTGGAGTGGCTGTCACATATCAAACCCAGTGGAGCAAATCACAGCGTTTCCCCAGAGCGATTGCACAGCCGGCTTGGATAGAAGGGAAAAAGAAAAACAACATGGCGTGATCAGGTTTCTGCTCTTTAGAAAGCTGGCGTGTGGCTGATTGGGGTTGGATAGATGATGGTAAGGAGCTCCAGTTTCGAAGGGGGATGAAAAATGTGAAAGTAGTCACCCAAAGGTCACACAGACCACAACCAGCAGGGAATGGCGTACAGCTTCAAGTCACCAATTTTAGCTCAATTTTATAGCCAAAAAAAGGGTCAATTGTAAAATAAAAGTGGGCTAAGTAAATTGGTAAGTGTGTTGAATTTGCATGTCCTTGAACATGATCTTGATCTGCATGGGGAACTTTTCTTCCCAATTTCTATTGGAATGACAAGACTGTACCTTTTAGGGGGTGTTAACCATTGAGAAAGTAAGGTAAAAAAAACCTGTGCCGCCATAGTTAATTTGATATTTGATCACTGAATCTGCCATCTTTGTCAGACAAAAAGGCATTTGTTCACTTTTTTTTTAAAATAAAAAATCTGAAAGCTGAGACTTTGTTTCATACCTAAGGTAATCTGCTCAGTCTTGTCTGTCAGTTTCCGTGAGAATTTGACGTGTAGTGTAGAGCGGATATAGCACCATTAATGTAGGGAAGTGGGTCTTTGCGAAGGTTCAATGAATATGCAAAAATATATGCTTCTTCTTTTGTGTTGCACAGAGAGAGGAACAGGGTTAGCCACAACAGAAAGGTGAGAAAATGACTGAAGACTACTCATTTTTGGGCCTTTGCGTTATTCGAAATTGTGTCACGTTGGTTGTGTGCCGATGATATTAAGAATGCAAAACATGATTAAATGCTCATAATGCAATATGCTCTAACGTACTTCAATGAGGAACATAATTCAGATTACATAATGAATCATTATGCAAATAATGATCAGCTTGATGCTCCACTGTGAAATGCCACAGAGATGAATGAATATTGGGAGCAACATTTGCATTTTATGATTGAAAAGATGAATGTTTGTATATTATTTCATATATAATAATATAAGTCATTATATTAAAAAATACACCCTGTGATTTGCTGGAAAAAATAATAATAACTACCATCTGTTTGTTTCTATTGATTCAAATCAATTTATAGATCAACTGGTGTTATCCTTTGAGGACGAATTATTCGATTTCTCACAACGGCAACAAGAGATTGCCATGTTATGAATTTACTCTACTCTAGAAACCAGTTATTTTTGCTCAAAACTTGAAAAAGAGTAAAAAAGATCTTGTGGACTAAGAGTGTTTTCACGCTCATACAAAAACGAGGACAAGGTGGAAAAAAACCCTCTTGCAATATGGCACGATAACCTCTGAGGGCCTTTTCCAACCTCACCACCTGCTCACACTGTCTGTGCCATGGGCAAGCAAGCCAAGAAGTGAAGAATATATGTGTGTATGTGTGTATTCTTGTCTTCGGGTCAGCTACAGTAGGCAGCTACAGTATCTTTTAAATCAGACTCCATATTGACATTCTGCACATGCTGTATCCTATAGATGTGGATGGACTGTAAAAGAGCCTTTTGCTCTCCGCTATCCCTCAGCATGTTTTGATCACGTCAAACACATCCACTTGAAAGGTTAAATGCTGTGTTTGCCTGCAGAAGCTGTGCTTTCCCATGCGTCATTCAGCGAGTGTCCTCCTAGACTAACTGTCATCTCCATCTGCACGCAGTCTCCCATCTCTCTCTCGTTCCCCAAGCCAACGGTCAATCGCTCTGAATCAAGCACAGCTGTCTGCCTGCATGCAGGCCATTAGATCGATACTTTACACATGCAAGCAGAAGTGGCATTAACAGCAGAGAGAGGGAGGGACAGCACTCTGAACGCACTGGACCGTAAGGCAGCATCAACACAGCCGACCCTCAGTGTACAACAGGAAATGCAGTGCAGAAATGCAGTATGGGAGGAGTTGCAAGCAGGTGTAATCAATCAAGTGTCCCTGCTGCAGGAAATTAATGACATGCCCTCTCAATACAGACAGACAGGACAATTCCACTTTTTTACCCCTGGAATAGACACTAAAACCGTAAGCTTAAAACATTGCAATATACAATATGAAAAAAAAATGGTTAATTATCTTGATTTTGCAATAAACAGTTTTACTATAATACTAGTGTTTATAAAGATGAACTATTATTGCAGTACTTTCTGAATAAGCTTTTATTGTTAATTTTGTTATTAAACATTGTTGAATTTTTTGTTAATTTGCTTTTCAGGCATGAAAATGGTTAAGGGGGGAAAAAGGTGAGAAGGGTGCTCGAGGGGTGATGTGGCCTCTGATGGGGCCGGGAGGGGACTCCCACAGAATAAATATTACGGCCTCATTGGGGGGCATGCTGTAACTTAACTTGTTTATTCTTCCATCATGATTGACAAAAAAAGTGTTTTTGGTTTTTTTTTGTGCAAAGAAATCAACATAATAAGTTTTTTCTAGCATTATCGAAAAACATTCCGTCAACTAAAAATGCTGTTTGCAATTGGAGACAGAGTATGCCAGAAAAAAAAACATGTTTGATAAAAGTTTTCCTTTGCCAATTTTACAGTAGCCACATAAGTTTAATGGAATAATAAGCCGAGCACAGTATCTGAAAATATACTGTACTGAAATTTGTCTAAAGACATATGTACATCCCTTAAATAAAAATTCAGCTCTTGCCATTTTACTAAGATCTTGCCCTCCAGTTGAAGCCACGACCAAATCCAGCTGTATTTCAATGTTCAATCAACATTATTATTCTCATACTGAAAAAATGTTTGTAGTGGTATTAACAATACTTTAGCTTTAAATGTAACTTACTCTCTTCAGGGTGCGTTCAAAGACGAGAGGAGGCGCGTCGCTTCCTCCACCAATTTCAAAGCGCTAGCTAGCGTCTGCTGTTACTAGGCAACCATGAAGGCGCTGTCAGTTATTGAAAATAAATAGGAATGAGGAAAATGGCGCGCACAGTCTACGAACGCAGGGCGCTAAGCTTTCACGTTTTTAAATAGCTCAAATCCACTTTATATTAAGTTTTAAATAATCAATAAATACCATCCAATACTGACTTTTCCAAGACCCCCCCTCCTCAAAAATAATTTCTCATCGAATCTACCCGATTTAGGTGGGTCACCTGTTTTGACTTCAAAACGGCGAATTTCGCCGAAAGGTGAGGGATTTTCATGCCTGTGCTTTTGTTGTTTTCATTAGTTTTTTAAATATTGCTATGCATCTTTAGTAATTTTAACTCTTTAACTTTAGTCAGTTGTCAAGGCAACATTTTTTATCTTATTTTTATATTTTAAATGAACAAAACCTATTTTAATCGTTTTAGGTAACTATAAGAACAAAGTAACAAAGGCAATCTAAAAGCACAGATTGTACAATATACTATTACATTTTTTAATATCAACCAATATTGATGACAACTCTAACACACCCCTAGTAAGAAAGGATTGTGTGTGAATAGTCCATGAGAGGATGAGGAAACTCATTAGTATGCTCATTATAAAATCATTACTGTGCCACATACTAATTGGATTTAAACCTATGGAGTCACATAACTATCTTTAATAAGATCAATATGCGCCTTTTTATATTAAGGATTTTTCCACTTACATAGAAAAGAAATGGGGAGCGGGCTTGCTAAATGTCACAAGCTGGATACAAACCGTTTCGCCTACATGAGCACCATAGATCACCGCACGAAAGCATGTGTGCTAACTGCTTGGTTCCAAAAAAGTAACAGTACTCACTGATGATTCAGAGTCATTTGGAAAATCTGATGACAAACAATTGTTATCCATGCTGGGGAAATAGAGATTCGTTTTAAAGCCCGAGTGGTCAACACTCTCTGTAAAGCTGTGATGGGAGTATTGAGATTGCAAGTGCTGCAAGCTGCTCATCACACCAGAGCAACACAATATCCTGATTTCAAAGAGATCCAGGAAAGGGAGGGTCACAGGAAGCTTTGTAAGAACAGGCAGGCCTCTGCTTTGAGGAAAGTTCCTCTCTCCTCTCACTCGTGGATATGTTGGCTAATGCCTGGCATTTAAAATGGCAAAGTTCAAACAAGGTTCATAAAATCACAGCAAGCCCAAGGGAAAATCCTTCGCGTATTTTCATCTTTTCATTCTCTCTCTCTCACGCACACACAGAGTCAATCTGAAATGCATTAACCAGGATCTGGTGGCCAGCTCTGTATGGGATTGGAACATATTGAAGAGTGAAAAACAAAAATTGATAATGGACTCCCAAACCCCTTTATCATCATCAGATAACATTCATATTTCACTGCACTTGCTGCTCTGGAAAAAAAAATTGATTAAATAAGCGGGACTCCTTAGATGCCTTTTGAGGGAGATTTCTGGGTTAAAACTGGTGGGCTGGTGGGAAGCAGACCTGCGTGAAACGGATGCTATTGATGGAAATGAGGCTATAAGATTTGGCCAGTCGCTCCCTTCACTGCAGTGAAAGTGAGAGAACGAAAGAGAGAGAGTGATTCTCATGTCTCACGAGAGAACTGAAGAGACAGACAGTCTGAAAGAGTGAGACACTTCAGTACCGACAGCCTGTCAGAGTGAGAGAGACATCTGTCAGACCTCACACACACACACACACACACATTCCTGGTCACTTGCTTTCTGCTTCTCTCACTCACTTGCACTTTGTTTCTGTCTGTCTCATCTGTTCCCTATTTAGATAACACAAAATTTATGCAGACCTGTATACTGCAGCAGTTTAAAAATGCAGCTTTTTGCACTTTAAGTGCCTGCATTTCAGGCCCCGCTACTCTGAAACATGCCTGCTGATAATATAATTAGAAATACCACAGTAAAAACGGAACTGGAAAATAATACCAGGTGTTTCCTTGCCTGAGGACAGGCTCCAGCATCATTATGACAAATATAAAGTTGTAATTCAGCTAATATTTGTAAATAATATTATTTTTTACATCCTCGTGGCCTTCATAAAATAAAATACAATTTTTAATTACATATGATTTACTTCATAGCTATAGAAATTTGTTTAATAAACTTTTTTTTTTGCTTCGTTGAGAGCCATTTAGCTTTAAAAATTCTAACAACGCTCTTTATTTCTTGCTTTTTATACTGTTTTTCTTCATCTTTTAGTGTGCACACAAACACACATTCACAACCCAGCATTCAGAGTGACTAGCGGTGCATCTTTGGCCTTCATAGTCTGCTGTATGTGTTGTTGTGAGCAGTGAGAGTCATCCATGCTGAGTGGAACCCCATAAAGCCGTCTGTATGAGTGAATCTAAGAGGCTTTCACTCCTGCGGAATCATCACCTTCTCCTGCAAAAGTACAATGATGACGAGGAGAATGTATCAGCACACTGCCATAGCAGAAATAGTCCATGCAAAGCCGCTCAGACAGCAAATCACCGCCTAAACTGCTTTAAAATAAAGCAGCTCGGCTCCGATCTCCTAGACATATGCTACGTCCAGATAAACCACTGCTGCTCGTCACTCAGAGCTGCAGGGAACACCTAGGTGGAGGAGTCGTCAGGGGTCAGGGTCAAAGGTTAAAAGGGAACGGCCCAAGTTCAGCTAGCGAGCAGGTGCTGAGGTCAGAGAAGTAGTGCTGAGCTGATCTTGTGATATTCTGTTGGATCCTGTGACATTTTATTTTCAGAGTTGTATTTGATGAGTAATCTAAAGCTCTTGGTAAATAAAGTCATCGGTTATTGGAGCCACATCAATCAATGCATCCTGACCAAAAGAGGGTTTGTTTTGTGAATCGATGCTTAACCACGCAATCATTCAAAAGTTTAATTTTTATTTTTAACTTTAAACTTTATTTTTATCAAAGAACACAGTTTTTCACAAAAAAACATTAAGCAGCACAAGTTAATAATAATAGTGAATGTTTCTTGAGCAGCAAATCAGTATTTTAAAATGATTTCTAAAGGACCATGTGACCGGAGATTATGACTGAATTATGCTGAAAGTTATAAATAACATTCTCAAATACATTAATATAGAACACAGTTATTTAGATTTTAATCTTATTTTGCAATATTACTGTTTTTATTATATTATAAAGGCAGACTTAGTGAGAATTAGACATATTTGAACAGCAGTGTATTGTTTTTAACTGAACCCACACTCGTGTTGAACGACAGTCAAATAACAAATACAGTCATCTGTGCAAGTAAAACAGGACAGCATTTAATAACCTCGGAGCAAAGCTCCATACGTTTCCCATCTCTGAAATCATATGCTCTCTATAAACTGAAATGAGATCAGCATAAAAAACACTATAATGAGAAAGTACATCTGTGGCTTTTGCTCTGCTGTACAGCATGGAGCAGATAGATTGGAGCAGCTCTTATTAAATGTCTTAAAAGGATTTCAAAAAGCTCTAAGTGATTATATCTGGCAGACCCTGCATCGGAGCGCTGACTTTCACAATAGCAAAGGGTTAAAGCTTTCCTAAAGATTAAACATTCACCACACTTCCTACAGTCATCCATCTTATAACAAAGAAATCCAGTGGCTTTGAAGAAAAAATTCGGCTTGACAGAGTCAGGAAATATTTCGTTTAAACAGACAAATGGACCACAAGAGTTTGGACCCATATAAAATGGAATAAAATAGGAATAATATTCTAAAATACTATTATGAAATATTTAATTAAGCAATAAATAATTAAATAAATAAATTAAATAATTTATAAGATATTATGAATAGTTCAGATGCAAAAGCCTCTAAGTGCCATTTAAACATAAAAAAAACAAAAATTATAATATGCACAATTAAATACTGTGGATAATCTGATTATGCATTTAGCCATACCAATAATCATAGATAATTCCTGACCCCTAAATATGACCAGAATTCATTTGGTATATTTTCCAGACTTTTCCATGACCTTCTAAGAATTGAACTTAGACCAGGCCTGGAAATCAAACTATGCAAATCCCTAATATTTCCACCCTGGTAACTACAACTTTTACCATATTTCCCTCCAGAAAATGTCAAAGGTTTGAAGATCCCATCTAGACCAGCGGTTCCAGTCTTTTAAAGGCACCCAAATATCACAAAATGATTTAACCATTCATATAAGTATTTAAAAAAAATCCATGAATAAAATCTTAATTAATTTAGCCTAAAACATTAAAAATAAAGATGTGCAACATCAAACTGCTTTCATATTTCACAAGGTTTTTATTAATAAATTAATAATAAGTTACATTACTTGTTTATTTTATTACCAGAGAGGTAATACTCATCGCTTGACATAATATCTTGGGAAAAACAGTTAGGAACCACTGGTCTAGAGCTACAAATCTTCACACATTTGATCAGAAAAGGCACCAACACTAGTAAAAAAAAAAAGTGATGATGAACAGCGAAGAAAGATGTAGTGTTTTGTAATTAATTATTTGTTTGCCTAAAGACAACATCATGCTATAGTGAGTGAGTGGCACACTTACTGTTTGTTGTGTGCTCCTCTGTGATGCACTCCCGAATGGAGTCTGTCAGACCAAGACTGGCCGCACTGGGCAAAGGGCCGAGAAGCGCTGTCAGTGGCACATGTGTGGCCTGATTGGAGAGAGGTACTGTGTCCCTACTCCCCTCCTGATCCTCCATTCGTCTCTGGTCTCCCTGTTCAAGCACCTGACTGATGAACTCCTGGTTGAGATGTTGAGCTGCTGCATCCATCTCGTCATCCCCTGGGTCTTCGTCTCCAGTCATCCCAGAGGCCAAAGACACACAGTCATCATCTGTAAGAGTGTTACAGCATAAATCAAAAACCAATATCTGCACGTGAATCAGCATAAAACCACACAATAATCTCTATTAAGAACAAATATCATGAGCCAACTGTGCTCAGGCGAGCCTAGATGCACTAAATAAACATGCAGAGCACTTGATTTGATCTACCTTCTCTTGCGTAGGAGGCATAAATCCCTCTCAGTTTGGTTCTGCTGCTCGATGCCAGCTGTGTCTCAATCTCATCGCGGTATGAGTTGATCTCACCTGCAGACAACATCCAGACACATACACATAAGCCTGATGAATCTGATGGACAGTTTGATTTTTCGTCTAAAAAAACGTTCAGCATGCGACATGAATTCCCTGGTAGAGTGTGTTCGGGTATTACAAATGCTAATGGCACGTCAAGGAATAATGTATAGTCTTAATATATGGAGACATTTATGTAAACAGCTGCTTTTTCAGCCATTCATAATCATTGTAAAAATGTTGAAACGCTTAGTGTAGCTGAGATAACGCACCGCAGAGAGCATTCAGATGCCATGTTGAGTCAATAGAGAGAATCGATATCTTATTCCAGGAGGACAGACTAACCTTGATATTCCTCAAGTTTCTTGGCCAACTCCAGCTCCAGCTGAAACACATTTCCAGAGTCTCGTATGACTAAATCTTATATTCATAGCTTCACACAAAAATATGTCTCTTATGCTTACCAAGGCTGCATTTATCTGATCAAAAATATAGTTAAAAAAAGCCACAAGGAATATTTCTATCATTTTTTAATACATTACTCCAGTCTAATGTGCTGATTTTCTGCTCAAAAAACATGTCCTATTATTATCAACACTAACAACAGTTGCTGCTTCATACTTTGGTGATGCATTTTTTCCAGGATTCTTTAAATAGAAGATACAAAAGGACAGCATTTATTTGAAATAGAAGCCTTTTGTAAATATATTTATAAATACTGACATTTACGATAACTGTAATGTATCCCTCATACCTGCCGCATCTTGAGTTTTTTCTGTCCTGCAACAAAAGATGGAGGATCACATTCTTTCTCAAGGTCCACCCGCATGAACTCATCAATGGTCATGGCACTGGTGGGGGTATCCTCAAATTCTGTCAGTCTGGATGATACAGAAATTAAATCAATATTGACAAGACATACCCATATATATATGTATATATATATATACAGTATATAATGTATAAAACAATTTCCCTAAAAATATGTTCAGATCTGCCATGATATTCACCTTTTTCTCAACGTGGCCTCGCACACCTTGACGACAGATATCACCTCCTTCACTGTACGACGGAATTCGTGCATACGAGCCGCTACGAGCAGAGCTGAAGGTACGTGGGAGAGAAAATGAGGATAAATGTTTTGTCCCAAACCGTGTTGTTCTCAATTTGTTTGACATTTCACCACCGTGCAAATATACAACGTATGTACCATGCAAAAGTGTTGAGAGTGCATTTTCTATAGTAATGGAGCATCTGTAAAAAGAATCTTTGCAGATGCTGAGGTGTTGTGTGATACAGTAACCTGGTTAGTAGGCATTATGCAAATTGTGCAGCAGATTTAAAAAAAACAACAACAAAAAAGTAAACAACAAGCCTATACAATCCCTTTTCCCTCTACTGTTAACATAAAAACTAATTCCATCCAGTATACTTACACAATAACAATTGTTTAAAATACAGTTTAATTTTAATATATTTTCAATTTTTTACTCATTCCTGTTATGCAAAGCTGAAGCAATATTTTTCAGTGACGCATGATATTTTAGAAATCATTTGTAATATGCTAATTTTCCTTTTTTTTTTTCTTTCTTTTATGTGGACCATTTTATTTGAAATATGATTTTAATAAAATATGATTTTTTTAAAAATATATGTCTACTCTAAATTGTATACTAAATTGCTAGTGTAAACTTACTGATGAATTATTATTTCTGAGAGAAAGCATTCCTACAAACATCTTTGTAGATGCGCAGTGACATCCGTTATCCTTTTTTGTTTTATATTGATTGTTGTTTTAGCAGAGTTCTCAGTCTGAACCAGAAGGTGAAGTGTAGTTGTGTTTACTCCCCTTGCTCTAAAACAATCAACCTCAATACAGAAAACTGACATTTACACTTACCACATTCCCCTGAATACTGTGAATGATTAATGATGAATTATTAATTATTCAGATATTGCAGCAGCGGATGTTAGATGGGAAAAGTGAGACAGCAGGAGAAGACTGAACTAGAGATGCATGCAGGAAGTCTGCCTTCTATTCCTGAGCAGTCAAGGCATCTTGCTGACGACAGAGTGCAGAGACCTACGTGTTCTGCCTCAGATCGAGGGCACTGAGATCTGTGCGGTAGCAAAGCACTTGCTGTGATCTTGTTTTTATCCTTGTTATGGAACTTGCTGCTCCAGTTCCGATGTCAAACTTTTAGCACATTAAGGGATTTGCTTTATGATCTGACAGATGCGCAGAACTGAAGAATGAAAAAAAAACAAAAAAACACGTAGACTATTTTCATTTCGAGCTGACAAAGGAGGAATCTTTTAACAACTTGGAGGTTCATCCAAAACAAAGAAATGAAATGAATGTTTATACAAAAATGGAGGTTATGTTATGAACCATGTTGTTTCAAATGTGTGATTTTTTTCTTTTGTGAATGCCTAAAGAAGATATTGTGTTAGCTGTTTTGTCCATGCGGTAATAACCAATGGGGTCCAAAAGGGGAGGTGGTTTGATCAAATATCCTCAAATAACTTTTTTGTGTTCCCCAGATAAGTAAGAAAATCATGCAACGACATAAAAGTGAGTAAACAAAGACAGAATTCTTATTTGTGGGTGAACAAAACCTTTAAGAGAACTTCATATGCAACAGAGTGTTTATCATTTGAACTTTAGACAATCTACCTGCACCACACAAGCCTGATGGCCGCCGTCCCGTGTGCATCCAGTCCCTTTTCATCCTCTGCAGCAGTCTGAGAGCAGTCATCGAAACCTCATGAGTCTTTTCACCAAACTCCAACATGTGGGCGAATCGTGGAATGTACAGACATGGATCTATAGATAGAAATATACAGATCTGTAATCAGCGTCTGGACACAAACTCGACAACATAGCCTGAATATGCAACTTTGAGTTTGAGTTTGAATACAAATCAAGTCTTCACATATTTGTGCACTTTATTTAACTAATGCCCTTTCAAAAGATTTTTTGTTGTTCTCCGTGACTCCATGCTGAATCTAGAACAGGGTCCTCCTATGGGAACCTTTAAAAGAGGCTTGGCTTAAAGTCACTCTGCGGGAGCAAATATCCCTCACTTCCACCTACTTCTAAGTCCTTGGGTAAACTGACTCTTCTGGCCCAATAAAGGCCAAACATCACTGCTGTCCTAATAAAAAGAAAATGAGCTCAGCTAAGAAAGGCGCAATCTACGATCCTATCTAAAGCGACCCTATAGGGACTGCACCTGCACTTACGAGAGTGCGTTCATTGAAATCTCCCGACTGTGTCTGTCACTGGCCTTTTTATACAGCTTGATCACTTTATATTAATTTATAATTTTAATGCAGTAGAGCAGAGCGGTTAACAGAAAAAATATTTAGTACCATATGTGGAACAAGAAAAAGTTTAAGTTGTTTAAAGGAGTCAAACAAAGCCAATTTTCCACAAGCTAATATGATTCTTTAGGGTCTTAATGAAAAGTTTGTAATATAGTTTGTTTTAAAGTTTTTCAAAGATAGTGTAAAAAATGCTAATTTTACCCATTTAAAAACAGCTCTTTAGAAATCACTCTGTTCTGTGTACTTCCCCTTTAAATCTTCACGAGCTCCGCTGACTCTGCCCCTCTTTTCTGAGGCGCTATCGGAGGATCTTTGTTTAGCCGTATTCATAGTGAAACTTGCTAATTTGCACATTATTAGGAAAAGCGATTTGCAAAGATTTATAAAAAGGCATACTAACTGCTTCTGTGTGTGAGGCTGAATCATGAATGATTCACACGAACATACACGCATTTCGGTTGATCAAGGGCACTTTTCCCTTCAGAACCAAACGTAATGTTAATCCTCCGTGTCTTCAGTCACTCAGATGTCGGGAGTAAATGACTACTGCTATGTTCATTAATACATTCAACAACAAAACACCTCAA
>JAUCMU010000080.1:15712219-15735933 GCA_032275025.1 Enteromius treurensis | reverse complement strand
AGGGCGGGTCTGAGGTAAGACACCAGTTCAGTCTGTGTGACACGCTGCTGTCAATCAACTATTGTGGGAGTGGCCTCCACACCGACATGCGTTTGAGAATGGCTTGATTTCAGAAGGGGCAACTTATTTTTATTACATTAAAACAAAACTACCTGTGGATGTTTATCATTGTTGGGTGGTTGTGCACACACAGTCCCAACACACATTTCAGTCCAAACTGCTTGTAAAAGTGCATGTTCCACAGTATGACCCCTTTAAGAAAAATGTAATTTTCTCATGTAACATTCTTTGGAATGATCCATACTGTGCTGAAAAATAAATTGATTTTCAGACTTCTATTACAGTCATGGCTGTAAAATTATCTGATTTGTGAGACTGTAGCTGTCAGAGTTTGATTAAGGGAAAAGTGATAAATGAATACAGGGAAAAATAAAATCCGTGAGAATTGTTGGTGGGGACGAGAAACTTGGCTTTACAGAAAAATACGCCTCTTGGTTAGGGTTGAGGATTGAAGGACAGGCAGAGCAAATCGGTCACATGCAGCATATTCCAACAACAGAGCCCTTCTAAGGCAAAACATTATGGATGATCCTTTTAATTTTGGTGCTAAAATGGGTTCTGCTCTAGGTTGAACAAAGACATCCCTTAAGAGATACACTGAGGCATTAGACACCTCAAACTCAGTCTCTGACCTTGTCTGATGTGTCTGTAATTGTTAAAATCATCACTTGCTTGGGGGGAGGCTTGATTTTGGCGCAGTGGGAGTACTAAATTGAAAGCGCTAATCAAGACCTTTTGCAATTAGTACACTGCAGAAGTGGCAACTGTATTTGTAATATACAGTTAATTCTGCAGCCATGCAAAGTGGAAATGTACACAAAGCTATAAAAAAATGCATAACTAAGAGAATGAATATTATACATTAATAATTAACAAGAACTGTCACCTTAAGAAAACTGCAAGTATTATCCTGTTAAACCGCTAAATAGTTCATATATCAAACATTAGAGTGGTATGGGGTAGAGTAGGAGTAGAGAAATCAGCTGCATTGCATTGTGGTATATGCAGCTGCCACAAGTGCATACTGTATGCTTAGACTGGTGTCTTTAATTAAAATTGGGGGGGTTGTCTGTATGAACTTAGAATAATAAACAAAGATTTATTCTATAAAACTGATTGGTGCAGTCAACTTATGTGAGAGTTTGTCATTTTAATCATACTTTCTTTTTAAAGGTTTTTAAAATGAAATAAAACTTTAAAAATAACAAACATGACTCAGTGCGACTTTTAGACGTGACTTACTGAAATTGCTTTACAGTTAGTGCATGTTTCACACACTCTGGCTGGCAAAAAAAAACAGCATTGTCTAAATTGTATGAGATAGATAAGCCGCTTATCGTAGGCGAAGGATCCAGTTTCCAGCGCCGGAGCCCTCTGTTGGAGATCCGGGAAAGCTGTGCAAGCCCAACCCCCTCTCTCTCTCTCTCATAGCACACTGTAGATTTAACATGGCTCCTGGCTGCCAGCGAGCCTTCAAACATCAAACCTGCATGTATTTTCCTGGCAGCTGCGCATCGGTCGGCTCAATAAGGTAAAGAACGACTAATGATGTGCCATTTCACTTCCTCTGCGGTTATTGCTTTATTGAATCGCGAATAATGATTCATATTACTTCGACTGTTTTGGTGGACAAGTCTATGCTGACGGTAGCTGTGCTCTGCTGCTACTTTATCTCTTTAAAACCGGTTTGTAACGCTCGCGCTATGATCATTAATCGGACATGTTAATGGTGAACGCGGACCGTGTTTCTACCGACCACTTCAAAGATGTGCTTAGTCGGTTGAGCACTTCGTTGCAGATGATGTTTATCCCCTTATGAGACATTTAAGGCTGCATCAGCAAATTGCCTGATCCTGTGAAGTTGAAACACTGCAACTGAAGCTCGATGATGGCTCTAAAAGCTGTATTGCGCGTTGATGGAAAAAGTTACTTTGTGAAATAGAAGGGAAAAAACACATCCTGTAAAGCTTCGCGCGGGATTTCACTTAACGCTGACCAAATCTGGCCTCAGGTGATGGCATGGATAACACTATGATACATATTAGATATGTTTAAATTCCAGTGTTGGTGAAAGTGGTGACGTGAACATATATTGTCAACAATAGAGATGGGAATCTATTGAACGATTCTGGTTCCGATGCACGATCCAGTTTGCTAGCGGTTATTATACGAGGAAGAAATAACATTGTATGCCCTCAATTTGCAAATTATAACATTATGTCATATTCGACATAACATAAACAAATGCACAAGCCTACATTTCCCCCCAAGGTGTGCATAGCCTACATACAGACTTTTTAATGACTTTTAGAAGCATTTACATAACTTGCACATCAAGTGGTAAAATAAATATAATAATATATTTTAGTTTTTGCTTTTAAATAAGATACCACTCACTGTGTATGCATCTAGCTACACGTTGTCATTTAAACAACAAGTCAGTATCCAAATATTTAGGTCTCACAAGCCTTAGCAGTTCGTGTTTTATTACATGAAATTAGTAACTTGCAAGTCAGGTTATTTCAGTAACGCTACGATTGATGCATAAGGTAATCGGACTGCTCTGGTCGCGCATGTTTTTGATTCACTAAAAAGAACCGACTCATACGAGTCATTCGTTTAGGAATCAATAATGCTGTTCAGCGTAGTAGAGTATTTTAGTAATGTGTTCAATAAAAGTAATTCGCCTTTTTAACGGAACAGTTCCCAACCCTAATAAACAATGCGTAAAGGGTTAATTTGTGCTCGTGTGAGCGGCTAGAGAGGGGCTGGCTCAGGGAGGCGCCTCTGGGCCACTGACGTCCTATTCAGTCGTAGTTTGATTTGTCAACAGAGAGCTGGGCGTCCTCGCCCGTCACACAAAACGGGCTTTACGCTACAGAGTAGATGCGCTTGAGAGGGGATACACCACAGATATGTAGGATGACAAGGACTAAGTAGCATTTTCCGTGGTTGCTTCGGACCTCTAGATTTATTTAACCGAACTTAGTGGTTTGCTTTACTTGCATCGTATTATTTTCACTGCACAAAGTCCATATTGGCTCGAGATCAATGATCGCGAGGATGCGATGAGAAAGAGGAAAAAGTCTTCGAGCTGGAATATTTCCCCTGGACGGATTCGTTTATGTAGATGTGCCCAAAAATGGGGAAGACCCGCATGCGTGTAACGTTATTTAAAGTAACTGAGGATTGTAGTTTCTAATTAAATTTAAAGGAGCTTTTTTTCCCTTCACCTGCCTTCTAATTACTCTGCAGACTGGTGGATAGACTTGCTGATGCCAACAACGCCAGATTGCCTATATGGCAGGATCATGAAGTTTTTGACGTTTTTCCTTTTGCTTCCAGAAACCTTAAAAAGGACTAGAAAGAGTGGAAAACAGCTCAGCAAGCTGCCAGTATGCTATGAAATCGTGACTTTGTCCTTGAGGAAGAAGATGGCTGCAGAACTCTATCCTGCCAGCATAAATACCAACCTTCCCAACAGTAACAGCACAGCAGTTCCAGCTGCCAGCAAAAAGACCATTGTCCAAGTCACTCAAACGGTGACAACGCCGACAACAACAGCCACTCAGCAGAACATCAACAATAATAACGTTGAGACAGCCAGCTGGCAGTCCACTCACCCGACGCTGCGAGAGAGGTAAGGGCGCATTCGGGTTGTTTTGCGAGTCATGCACGCTCTTATGGGTCCATTAACGAAATCTTGCGTTTGCGTTTTGTTCTCTTCAGGAATGCTTTGATGTTTAATAACGAACTCATGGCAGATGTTCATTTTGTTGTGGGTCCGCCTGGTGCATCCCAAAAAGTTCCAGCGCACAAGGTGAGCGCATCCTCCCGCGTCTAAACGCATGTCAAGTGTCTCTTTCGTCAGGCTCTGCTTAACCGCTCTTGTGTGGCATTTGTGCTTTCAGTATGTGCTGGCGGTGGGGAGTTCTGTTTTTGGTGCCATGTTTTACGGAGATCTAGCGGAAGGAGAATCTGAGATTCATATTCCTGACGTGGAGCCTGCTGCTTTTTTAATCCTGCTTAAGTAAGTTCTGCACTTAATGTTAATGAATATTTATTAATGATGTGAAACTCAATTTATTAGTCCACATCTATTAATATTTTTACACATACATATTGCAAACACACACACACATATTGTGTGTGTATGTATATATATATATATATATATGTGTAGTCTCTTGTGACTGTCAAGGTGAATAATTCTGTTAAAACATCACATAATTATGCTTTTTATTAAGCATAATTGTGTGATACTACTTCAGATTAGGTCAGGTTTTTAATGAATGTCATGTGGTACAACTTTTAAAATATAATTATTTATAAATTAATAAAAACAAGATTATTTATTACATGTACATACATATATTTATGAATGCATTAATATGTATTTTAGATGTAAAGAAAATTATATAATTTTTACATGGTTACACCGTATGACGTTTCTTAAAATCATCACATTGAAAACTTTCTCGCTGGTTTTAAGTGGATCTCTAAGATGTATTTTTCACTTTATTTATTCATTTTCAAACATTTATTGTTGACCCCTACGTATAACTCTAAACTCAATCACTGCAAAGGCTAATGCTTGTGTAAGTTCTTTAGGAAAGACATTGACCTGTTGATCTCTAACTCTTTCTATTCACTTTCAGGTACATGTACAGTGATGAGATTGAACTTGAAGCGGACACAGTGCTGGCCACTCTGTACGCTGCCAAAAAGTATATAGTGCCTGCACTGGCTAAAGCCTGTGTCACCTTTCTGGAGACAAGCCTGGAGGCCAAAAATGCCTGTGTGTTATTGTCCCAGAGCCGACTGTTCGAGGAGCCTGAGCTGACCCAGCGGTGTTGGGAGGTCATTGATGCTCAGGCCGAGCTGGCGCTTTGCTCTGAGGGTTTCGGTGAGATTGATCTTCAAACGCTGGAGATCATACTGAAGCGAGAGACTCTAAACACCCGAGAGGCGGTGGTCTTCCAGGCGGCTCTCGATTGGGCTGTGTCTGAATGCAAAAGGCAGGGACTGGGACCTACCTCTCGTAATAAAAGGGCAGTGCTGGGCAAGGCTCTCTACTTGGTTCGCATCCCAACCATGACCCTGGAGGAGTTTGCCAATGGAGCCGCACAGTCAGACATTTTAACGCTGGAAGAGACTCATGATGTCTTCCTGTGGTATACGGCAGCCAATAAGCCCAAGCTGGAATTCCCAATGCAGAAAAGAAAGGGTTTGACGCCACAGCGCTGCCATCGTTTCCAGTCCTCTGCTTACCGTAGTAACCAGTGGCGCTACCGTGGACGCTGCGATAGCATTCAGTTCGCGGTGGATAAGAGGATCTTCATTGCAGGGCTCGGCTTGTACGGTTCCAGTGGTGGAAAGGCAGAGTATAGCGTCAAGATTGAACTCAAGCGCCAAGGCGTGACCCTGGCCCAGAACATAACAAACTTTGTTTCAGATGGATCCAGCAACACCTTCTCTGTATGGTTTGAACACCCTGTCCAAGTGGAGCAGGACACTTTCTACACAGTCAGTGCCGTATTGGATGGGAATGAACTTAGCTACTTCGGACAGGAGGGTATGACGGAAGTGCAATGTGGAAAGGTGACCTTCCAGTTCCAGTGTTCCTCAGACAGTACCAATGGAACTGGAGTACAGGGGGGTCAGATCCCAGAGCTGGTCTTCTATGCCTAAAATTGTCAGGATGTCCAAATTGCAGTGCATTCCGCTCACTGGAATTAAGATGGATTGAATACAGGGTCTTGTGAGGCTCTTGCCTTTATTATGTAGCAGCGGTGAACTTGATGGTAATGGCGCTTCAGAACCACAGTGGACTAAGATGGAAGGAATGTTCTTCAGCTTTATTTATTGCAAAAATGATATATTTGATTTTATTATTGACACTGCAGCAAGCAGATCTCTATTCAATATATATGTATATATATGTATGTATATATATATGTATGTATATATATGAAGATAGTTGTACTGCTCTGATAGTGGACGGAAGCCACTAGTGTGTAATGTTTTGTACATAACTTATTTGTTTTCAGCTTGATGCTGACTGACAAATAAAATGTCTTGTATTAGTGATCGGCTTCCTGAACTGCAGATTATAAACATTTTTGTGACTCAAGTTGTTTTCACTTATTCATGAAATGCATTAAAAGATTATGCTATTCTGCTCAATCCTGATTTTAGTAATGAGAGAGGTTGAACTCTATATTTTCAATGCCCTAAAAGAGAACGATATATACACTTTAGAATAAAATAACTTGACTGAGGTAATATTAGCATATGGGCTTTTTCTATGTAATGAAATGCATCATATTCAAACTGAAATCTAAAAAAAAATGAACCCACACACCACAACAGCAGTGGGCTTGTGTAAATGAGACAGTGATTGTTAAGTGTGGATGAAATATTCATCTTGAAAGGCCACATAAAGAACCTATTATCCCCAGCAGGCTGCATAAGGAACTGAAAAGGGAGTCTGTTTGAATTGAGCCCATAGAATCTGCTGCTCCACCGTTTGCATTCTAATCGAGGGTTTAGTAAACATGGAGCAGATGCAGCTTGGTAAAACAGCAGATTTCTGACCAAAAACCCACACAAAAACAGATGAATATGGAATTATGACACATGGAGAGCTGCTAATCAGACTGCATTCTTGGATTATGCCCAGTACTTTAACATTGGGATGTTCTCTGGTGTGTACTTGAATCATTTTGTCTCTGCTTCTACTAATCTGATGAGTCTGTTTAAAAAACTGCAGGCCTGTTCTGTCCTCACAGTGTGCGCAGAAGGTAGAAAAAGGGTTGCGGTGAATATGATGGACCGTAATGGATTTTTTGACATGACGCAGTGCCCCCTAGTTACATCTGGCTAGACTGCAACTCGCTATGAATATAATTTCCAGATGGGTAGAACATTTTCAACCTGTGCCTGAAATAGCTTGAATTACAGACTACTGCAGAAACTGTAGTAGATGAGAGTACAACAACAGCAAATCTTCTACCTTTTGATGCAACTGGGAATCCATAGACCATCAGGCGAACAGATTGAGTATACTTGTATTGATCCACCCGCGGTGTATTATTGATAACCAATTTAGCAAATTAATTGTTTTCAGAGATGCTGCCTGCTTTATTAATGAGGTTCATTCAAAAGCACTGTTCTGGTCAGCTGAACTACATTAGAGATGTCATAGAGAGGTCATTACAGGGAGACTTACCGACGGCTGGAGCGTTGATACACAGCTCTCTAGCCAACAGGAGGAAGGTCTTTCCCAGAATGTAAACATTAACCTACAACAATAAGAAACAGAACTTAAAGGTCTGAATTATTCAATAGGTTCAACTGTTCATATTAACATTTATATATATATATATAAATTATATGTATATAACTTCTATCTTTTGCGGTAGTCTGTCAGTAGGAAATATCAGTTTACATTTCCAGACATTCATTTTGCCACTAATTGTAATATTGAGGTGAGATTTTTGTTTACACAAGGAGTCTGACAACAGCCCGTGCTCCACACAGGGATCTGATCTGATCATCATCATCTAGTCTGTCTGCTTCAATAGACCTACCTGCAAAGCTACAGTATTTAAAAGCTTTAGGCACTTATGTAAAAATGCTGTACAATCAGGATGCTGTCAGAAATAATGTCACCAATAGATTTTCTTCCTTTAATACCTATAATAACTACATTAAATAAGCATTTGGTGATACCAACCTTTGCTTTTAAAACAGCTTATGCCCTGGTGCACTTACCTAAATACATACAATACCTTTCAACATTGCATATACTAAATACGCTGTAACCCGTAAATATGTGAACTTCATGACGAGGGGTTATGACCTGAGCACCAGGTCCCCAGTTAGCCTGGCATCCAGGCAGGATAAATTGGGATCTTGTTGGATTTGGGTGTGGCTACACTTGCTAAAGATTCACAACATATTTGAGCCTCCGTCCAGTGTCTGTTCTATAGCAGATACAGCTCAGTGGACAGCTGGAGAGTAAAAATAACATTACACCAGTGCTTAAGCACAGAGGTGTCTAGCCCTAAAATAACTACTAAAGAAACTATACAGTGTATATTATCATAAAGACAGTGCTGTGTATTGTTTCACAAACAAAATGTAGCCTCATATCCTACACTTGCTGTTTAATGCAGCAATAAGGCATTAAAACGTTTATGTTCTTATTATAAAATCCTGAATGTCTTAGGGTTTATTAAATAATCATAATTAATTAATCTTATATGCAGACGTGTGTGAGTATAATAGCTTTACACATTAAGTATTTAGGAGTTACAACATTTTATATATGGCATCTACTTGCATTTATATCTGTGAAAATGATTTAATGTCAACAAGCTTGGCCTATTAAATAAAAACAACCTATACTAGCATATTTGATGAACCGAAGCTTTATGACATTATTGCACAAAACTGGCATCTACTTACCTGTTACGTCATATGCAATGCCTCATACAGTATTATTTTTATATGGTCATTTGAAGGGTATAAAAGATTATTTCAAAGTTGAACATCATGCAACTTATCACAGCCGCTTAGGTTGCGTAATATTATTCAGAGTAAGTATTGTGGAAAATATAAGAAAGACATTGAAATGAAAGAAAGCCGACCTGTAAAAGATCACTCAAGTCCAGGAGCATGTCTGCATATCAGTTAAGGAAATAGAACAGCTTGATTGTATCATAAAAAAGGGTGATAAAGATCTAAACATCTTTGTCTAAGTACACAGCTAATAATAAGAAGTAAACCCTGCTCCTCAATTAATCCGAGTCACAGTGATTAATTAAGCATCGGACAGCTCAGTAATTGTCACTGGGGGAGTTTTGACTTTACTGATCATCTCTACATCAATGGCCTTCAGGCAGGATCTCCTTATCTCTGCAAGAGATTCACCCTGACCATCTGTTACTGCTCACCTGAGCGGCACACACACACCTGAGGCACGTGTCTCTATGGTGACAAATGCCCCCTTTAGCAAAAAGATTAGCATCACTACAAGACAAGCTAATCCCACTTTATCAAGAGTCTGACTGCCTTAATTATGGCCTGCGGTGAAAGACAGAGAGTATTTATACTTCTTTGACTGGTATCAGTGATTTTGATAACTGTCTTATCTCTTAAAGGTTACAAGACCAGATATGAAGAATTGACAAAAACAGGGGGTCAAAATTATATTGACAACAGCGTCATTCTAAAGACAGTGAAACAAACAAGCAAAATAATAATAATTTATGTTTAGGACATTTCTTTATGTGTTCAGTATTCGGAAAATAAATAATAATTATGTTAAAAGATGTATTATTTTTTCCTGAAACACCAAGTGGATACCAACATCTTCATGGTTTATCTTGCAATTATTAACAAACCATTTTATTGATTAATGATTACTTATTGATTTTTCTATTCGTTCGTGATTTACTCAGTAAGGATTTATTTTTATTTATATATTTATTTTTATTTCACTGCAAAAATATTTAATATATAAAACTTATTAAATAAAATCATTTTCCAAGACCAACAATTTCTGACTGGGTAAAGTAAAGTAAAATAAAAAGAAAGAAAGAAAAAAAGAACATTTTGATGAAAATATTAGATTTCTCTATGGATTTATCACAAAAAAATGCATAAGGTTACTATGTTTGCAAGATGCATGCATTTGAAGGGATCCTTGTGTTTAGAACTGAATATGTATTTAAGAAATCTGATGATGAGCCTCTGAAATAATGACCTGTAAGCTCTGGCAGACCTGTAAGAATTGGCAGATCAGATCTGTGAAGCTTACTGAATCAGTGTTTCCAGAAAAATAAATTGTCATCTGAAGAACCTGGTCTAAACAAATGGTAAGAATGAACAAAAGAAAGGCATGATGAGATATTGTAATGAAATGGGAGAAAATTGCCTTATTCTAACACTTAATAAAAAATAACTATTTTAAGTGAAATCTAAAAATAATATAGCTGTCCAAATAATTCTGTATGTCATATCACAACGATGAAGTATGACAATATGAATATGCCAATATGGGCTTGGCAGTCCGTAAAGTACTGGGTGACTTCTTTTTGTGTTCCTGCTCTTTAGCATGAAGTACCAAATCTTAGCACGCAACTGAAAGAGCCCCACCCAGAGACAGGTAACAATTTTACATGGGCTGTAAACAGCTCACCAGGTACGCAGTCAGGCCTGACTCTTCACAAAAGCAGAGTGGAGATCTGGGTGTGACCCAAGCAGACGCATAGGACGGTGCTTGTCAATGTGAGTAAGTCAGAGTCTGTCTTTTTATGAGACAGTGGTGTAACACTATCCAGATGTGCTGGGCTGTAACGCAGGTGTGGCGAGTCTCAAACACACGTAATCTGGGAACAGAATTCTGACAGGTTTGGGGGAAAAACAAAAATGTGGAACAGGGGAATGATATTTCCCTCAGCTATCACTCCAGCCTCTCTGACTTAGGTCAAATAAGTGTCACTTCGGTAGCCTTTGTACACAACCAGGACAGAGATTGAAAATCTGGGCTGTTTAACATTATTTACTTCAGGGAAATCCTCAGAGATTCTGAAAGGTGCAGTAAACACTCTTCCTCTTCCTTTCTTGCAGCACTATTGTTTTCACATCCTGGCACGTCCCTAAACAGGTTTCCCTAGGGAAAGACAACAGTAGACCAGCATGTACTTCTATTCTGGTCCACGTTGGTTTATGCTGGTTTGGTTCTGGTTCTGATGAAGCTGGCGAACCAAAGAAATCTTGCATGCCAAAACAATTTATAACAAACATAAGTTCACATTTTATTTGTTGTAGATATGTCGAATACATGACTACAGGATTGAGTTGCAGGATTCTTGCTAATAAAAGCCTGAAACTTTGCTGTAACCTAATTTGGATAATGTGCCTAACCTCATTTCGATTGTGCACACTTTTCTCCAAGGATTACCGTTCACAAAGAGTTTAACTTGGGTTTCACACCCTAGGGATCACTGTGAGAAGGATACGTGGCGTTCCCTCTGTCCTGCAGACCAGGTAGAGGCAGGCGGCTATGACGTGTGTCATCTTTCGCCCTCGTGTCAAGTGCTTGCTCACCACCATCTTGAAGAAATTAAAGGCTGTGTCTAAGCAGTGCTGGTTCAGCTGCAGCTGGCTGCCGAGGTTGTGTATCTGTCGTTTCCCTAGAGACAGGACACACACATATGCATCAGATCGAGCAAACATACACAGATCCACACACGCACGCTTGCGCACCAAGGCATGACTTCACATGCAGGTGTTTGGTTTTCCAGTAGCACTGATGTCATGAGAACGGTGCACAGCCAGACAGGCTTTTAATGGAGCCTGGAAGTGAAAACGGGCAGAGAGACAGCTGTTTTATGTCCCATATGAGGCCACGTCCCTCTTTTCCCTTCTTTCACAGTCACTCATACATTCACTCCTTCACAGGCAATCTCAAAACAGGCCAAGCTGTAATTCATTGGACACACAGAATAAATCAGCCTTCCCTGAAATCCCACGTTGGGCTAAGATGTGTTTAACATATTCAAATCCGCATATAAAAAAACACAGGCTAGTGGTCTATCTGGCAGATTTCAGTTTACTTAACACATCCTTTAGGAAAAAACCTTGCTCACCCAGACAGGGAAAGTTTCCCACATTGTAAACAATGAGAATGATTTAGGCTGCTTCACCATGTCATAACATAACACTTTTTTTCTGGGCAGAAAGGATACAGATGTGATGAAGTTGATGAGTTTGACATGTTCCAGTCATTCGTTATTCTTGAAATTCCTCATGTAGACATGTTTATAAGAAGCAAATGCTTTCATCAATCTGTCCTCTAAATTTGCAAATATGTGATAATGAGTTCAGCAGATGCATAAAAGCATCAAAAATATTATTTAGTCTAGGGCTTCTGGAAACCAATGATGGTGGATTTTGGTGGGGGCGGAGAATTACAATTTTTCTTTCACCCTTATTCTGCTTTTATAGATACTGGTTGAAAATCATACAATTAATCATGATTAATGTTTCGTACTGACCCTTTAGAAATGAACACAAATGTGCATATAGTTTAATATATTTTTCCGGTAAGGCTTACACATCTAACTATACTTAAACAGTGAGTATAAGATACCATGTCAACTAAATATACAACTTTAATATTTTCACATAATATTTTGATAATGAATTTAAATTTTAATATGCAATATATATATATATATATGTCAAGTGATTAATTGCATCCAAAATAAGTTTTTCTTCTGTGTGTGTACTGTTCCTTTTTATTTATTTATATATAAATACACACATACAATATATATCTTAAAAAATATTTATATGTATATGCATTTTTATATATTTACATTTTATATTATGCATAAATATATTCAATATATAAACATAACATATTTAACATATTTAAACATAACATAAGTAAATTTTAACATACAGACATTTTTACTATTATTATTTTTACAGTTTATACAGTATTAATACATAAAAATAAATGGCTTGCGGAAATGTGGTCCTTTGCATCATATTTGAGGAATTTATTGGCCTTACTTTGCTCTGCTTTTTGCCGACGGTATAGATAGAGCCACAGATGTTAATGTGGATGTTTGACTTTTTGTTCCTCAACTGTGGAGCCCAGAAGCTGCAGTGTCAAGTGTCATGTTGGCAGGCCAAGACCAAAAATAACTCTAAAAGCTTTTAAGAGCTTAATCCTTCTATTCTGGAAGCACGGTGTGCCAGCTCTCTGAAACACACTCCAGACCTGTCTAATCCCAGAGTATGTTTTATGCTGCGCATGCCATTGGATTATCAGCCAGGTCTGCAGTGACCTCTCTGAATGACAGCAGAATTACATAACAGCAACAACACTGCAGGGACACGGGACACCTTTGTTTTATGAATCAAATCTTGTGTTTGTGACACAGGGAAACTTTCTTAAACCAGAATCTTTTATATAATCTAAAACTACCTGCCAGACATATCATATTCACTATTATGGGTCACTCATTGAAAAAGTTTTTGATCTGTTTTGAGAACGTTCTGTGAGAGTCTGAATTAAGTGTTTATACAGTTGGTGACCTTGATTCTGGAAGTATTTTGCTCTCAGTTCTTAAAGCTCTGAAAACTCACCACGACAGACAGCTCTAATTGAGCAATGCATTAATATAAAGCCACCAAACTCATTGCTCTCACAGCCTCACACACACAAGTACATATTTACACAACGCCCTGCTTTGTATCTGCTAAATCGACACAGACGCACCTGGCATCCAAAAGACATTTATCATGGAGCTATATGAAAAGGAAAGCATCAACAATGAATTGCATCTTGTGTGTTTTCCAGAAAATTATGTCAATTTAATTAGCACTTGAGATGCAACTGGGTCAGAAATTAATGCAGATGGTTTACTAAAACGTAATATTAAAAGAATATGCATCCACAGGAATACTATACATGATGCATTCAATGACACAATATTTAATATGAATTTAAATTACAGCCTATCACATGCTTTTGCTCCAGAAGATCAAAAAAACATAATGAAAGAGTCATATGGGCTATTTTATTGACATTTATGGTCCTTTTTCAATTATCTACCAACTGCACTGACACACTACTGCTGACTGTAATGGTGTGCATACCGTTCTGGAGCGTCTGAGCTCGAGATTCTTTTCCGAGGCTTGTGTGGAACCCACTGCCCAAAACAGGAGCTTTGGAAGTACCTGAAAACAACACAAAAAAATACAGTTCATTATTGTTAAAGATAAAGGCCAAGCCAAGTTTATAACATATAAACAGGTGCACAAATGAAATCCTATCATTCACCACTGACATTGAAGGTTTGAATAAGCGCCCTCCAGTGGTTGTTTGTGTAAAAACAGCGCTCTCATTGTATCGGTACTACAGGGACACCTAACGGCTGCAGATGTCTCTACACAAGTAGCAACCTAGAGAGATTGATTGACACACCTGAGACTAATAACCAAGTCAGGGGAGCTCGGAGGAGAGTGACGGGACAATACAGATGAATACTTTTTGGATTGCCTTTCAGTAGCATATTGCTCAATTGCATGTATATTTTTTCTAGCTAGTTTTTTTTTGTCGAATCATGTATGATAGCATCTATTTTGGGTAGGTTTCTGTGACCAACTTACAACATATCTGAATATACAAAACCTTAATATTGAATTCAGAACTGATATACCACAGGCTTCTCTTCTTGTGCTTTCCACTCTTCGAGGCAAATGGAAGTGAAGTTACCACTGCTCCACAAGGTCTGTTTTTTTTTTTTTTTTGTCATGAACAACAAAAATTCAGTTTATAATGGTGCATTTTGTTAAATCCAAAGCTGTCATGAATTACATTGCACCAGGTGCCACTGAGACCGAGTGTCGTGATCGATATTTCTGGGTGTCTGTTGATGTGGGCCTTGCAGGCCATGTCTCAAGATTTGAGGCTGTAGGTACGGTGCTATGGCTTGACAATAATCTATATCACAAAAGATCACATTATATTTTAATTCTCAAATCAATGGATGTTTTTTAAGCTGAAAATGGAGTGCATATTATTAGTGAGGATCATGAATCCATGTGTGGCTACACCGTGAGGAACTTGAATGGACGGGCATCTCTAAGGGCTTCCTATTTCTCCTGCCATACCGAAAACCAGGCAAGAGTTTTATTCAATCCAAATATAAGACTGCACTGATAAGCTCTAGAATGATCAGGAACCTGTTGCATAAACTTAGCCACCATGTGTAAGGAATTCTGTCATCATTTGGCTGTTTTGGGGCACCATTGACTTCCACAGTATTTTTTTTCCCCTACTATGTAAGTCAGTGGTGACCCAAAACAGCCTGGTTCAGAACTTTTTTCCTTAGTGTTCAGCAGAACAAAGAAATTCATACAGGTTTGAAACTACTCGACTAACTGTTTAAGACTAGTCTAAATGTATGAGTCTTGATTATGGCTTTTTGATATTGTTTTCCTGTTCTATTTTATCTTGTAGAATGACAACAGCTTCCTTTTCAAGCTGAATGTGGTTTTTACTGACCCTACGGGAAGAGAGAATAAATACTCTCTCTCAGAGACATGCACACTGCCAGTTGAATGGTCAGCAAAAGAGATCCTCTGTGAAGAAAGCTACATTGAGGTAGGACTGTGCAAGGCAGGCCGTATAAATCCTGTTTGGTACGTGGTGTTATTGTTAATTCAATTTAAAAGAATGCATTTAAATTTAATTGAAATAAAGCTGGAATGAAATATAAATATTGCATGAAAAACTAATTCAAATGATTAATAAATACTAAAATTGTTTATAAATAATACTAAAGCTGGTCAACAACAATATCTGGTTTTCTCTAAACTAGGTGACAGTGGCGAGAGATTCACCCTGCATGACCCATAAACACAGCAATAAGGAAGCACAGCTGGCTGCTCTCGCTTTTGTAAGAAATATTAGCACTTTAATAATGGCATGTGTGAACTTCTACGTAGTGAATTTCTCATTGTCATCCCTTTATTTCCTCTTACAGGCCCAGAGATCTGCCATCTCTGAGTGGCAGATAATGTTCCTCAATCGGGACCGCTTGGATGCGATGTCTATCTCTGAAGCCAGACGAATAGGATACATGGTGGATTCCACTCCAAACAGGGTGGTCTTTCGCACTGCCTACAATCAGCCACATTCAACAATCACAGAGGCAGGTGAAACCACAATTAAAGGGAGATTTTGCATAAAACGTTTGCCTTTTTGTGAACTATCCCTTTAAATGTTATTTGGGAAGGTTATACTCTGATAGTGTCTCTGGATTTCTGTCATGAAGGTTGAAACCTGCCTTGTTTTCCCCCAGATTGACGGCATTGCTGTAGAGGTGATTCAGGCAACAGTGTTTTTCAGGCAGAAATGGGCGGTTGTGATGCTTGACTTGTCTGCAGCATGTACGATAGGTAACTCATTGGCCACGTTCAATTTCTGACACATCTAACTGTTATCGAGCTAAATGCACATATAATACCTTTATTGTAAATATTAGTTCAAGCTACCATAGGCTGTACTTCTCTCATATTTATCAGCTCCTAACTCATTTGATGGGGTCAATTTGCACTGGAGAACTCCGAAAGTCATGAGCCTGCTGGTGCCGGACCCCTCTAGGTTTGTAAGCAGGAGTATTGAGCTGGGTGTGGATGCTCAGCTCATGGACGAGACTAACAGGAAAGCCAAGGGTTACATACTGGGAGAAGATGGGCAGGTTGTGCACGTGTCAGTGCCTTTTGGTGCACCAGGAGGTTACAGAATGGTATGTGATGTAAGGGTGTAACAACGTGCGTACCGTGTATCAAGGTTCTTATCCACTTGTTTGTGGAGATTTTGAAGTGAGTAGAGCATGTGGATACACGGTATGCAAATCGTTACATCCTTAATGCTGTGTATTTTTGCTAAAGAGAAAGAAATCAATATTGTGTACTGTTTGTTGCAGAGCTTAGTGGAAAATAATGTCTATAAAGAGTTTTACATGGCTTTCCTGTGCTATGAGCACATCTATTCGCATGTGTTTATGGACGGTACTGAAATACAGACCAGACATCGCCAGCTACGAGTTATAGAGACGCCACTAGTTTCTCGGATCCCTTTCACTATAGATGGTGAGGTTATTATCATTATACAATAGACTGATATCGTTTTTATGACCGATGCAGGTTAATTGTCTGATAACCAATATGCAAAACCATTTTTTTAAATCACTATTTGTAAGCTTTGGATATAATTTATAAAATACTTAAGGTTGTGTGGGATTATTAATATGAATTTATATAATTAATATAATAATTAACTTGATTTAACCCCCAAATAACAGAAACTTTGCCAAATGAAGAGGTGTTCACTGTATATCTCGGTGTTTTTCCTTCGGATGTGGAGCTTGTTAAAATCCAGCTGTCAGTAACAGATGCCATTCAACAGCATTACTCCATTAGTAAAATTCCTCACATCAATGGGACCCACGGCTTCATCATCAAGGTTCCTTTTGAAGATAAATTTGTTAACCGAGAGGTGAAGGTTTTTCTTTGATTTATCATTCCCACAGTATTATTCTTACATTATTACGAATAAAATCAATTGTTCCAATTGGCAGTATTTGGGTGAAGGACTTCTCCAGTATTCTGTGGAAATGAACTTCACCCTAAATATCATTGGGCGAAACGACACATTTTTCCACCACGTCTTTGTTGTGGCACACGTTAATGATGCTTGTAAGTCTTAAAGAGTTAAAGACCTTTAATTACATAGCATTCAAGTGACCAAGAGTCCAAGTCTTATTTGTTTCTCTCTCATACAGTCCCACCAGATGTTACTGCTTTCTGTACAGCGCAGAGTATAATGTTCAGAATCAATCATGCGAGGCAAGCTGGACTTTGGGAGGTTTTTGTGGGGGATCAAGCTCTCACATCTGATTTATCCAGGGATAGGGGATACACACTGAAGAACGACAGTGACAGTATGACTCTGGAGGTCCCACTATTCACTTCGGGCTACATTTATGAGGTAAAGGAAAACATTTTTGGTCCCAAAAATTGTGTTTGTCATAATGACCGTTTTTAGATCTCCTTTTGTTCCTAACACTAGAATAATAAATTAAATGTATCTTAAACTAACCCTATTGACAGCATCTGCAAATAAATTGTAAAGTAATAAAATAATATAATAATAATAACGTAAATGCAGGGTTTACATGGGGTTTATTTTCTGTGCATCAAAAATAATACAAATAATGTGAAATTATTTTGCTGAATATAGGTTAATATAATTATTAGGGGTGTACCGATTCGCGTATTGTGTATCGTACGATTCATGGTCATTTTCCAAATCTTTATGATCATCCCTATCCCCTTGTTACTGGGGACTTGAGAGAGCAGTGCACATGCGTATCATTATTTGGTCATTTGGATCGCAACACGATGTGCGTCAGCAGATTGTCATAAATGTCTTTTTATTGTTGATAACATAACTGTTGCAAATAAACATATATTTTATGTATGTTTTTAAAATATGCTAATATATAAAAACTGATATGTATAAAACTTTTTTTTAATAAAAGGATTTTATGCAATGCATCTGTCCCTTAACGAATCTGCTGACACACATCGTGTTGCGTTCGTTGCATCCCAGCTGAATATGAGGAAATTACATCGCACCACTTGACTAATAAAAATCCTCAAAATAATGACATGCACGTGCTCTGCTCTCTCAAGTCTCCACTAACAAGGAGATAAAAATGATCACTTTTTTTGATGATTTGGGAAATGACCCTGAATCATACGATACACGATTCGTTACACCCCTAATAATTATTATAAACCAAGAATATTCTTTTAAACCTAACATTTTAGTCTTCTGGTTTTCCAGGACGTCACATTGCAAAGATTTGTTGGCACTTTTGAGATTCTTATAAGAGACTCAAAGACTCTGGAGGTTCACAAGAAAACAACAAAGCGCTGTTACTTTCAGACTGAAGAACTAACAGGTAAGACACTATAATGCAAACAGGGTTTATAAGCTTAAAAATGCTACCTTTTCACTAATGGCATATGATTTCTGTTTTAGTGTGTTCTGCAGATGGAATAATGACCGTGGTGGCAACCACTACAAAAACCTGGCCAACAGTGCCCCCTAGAAGCACAAGCCTACTAGATAGAAGATGTAGACCCAAGGCAACTGATGAGACAAGGGTCATGTTTTCTTTTGGTGTGGATACATGTGGGACTAGATTAATGGTAAAGGCATTCTTTGACCTTATTCATATATATATATATATCTAACACAAGCCTGGGCTCAGACTTTATCAGGTTTTTAAATAAGGTCTATTTTGATCATCAAGGCAGCTGAATTTATTTGATTAAAAATACACACACAAAAAATGTGAAATTTAAAAATAGCTTAATGCTCTATACTATATAATCATGTTTTTTGCAGCACTTTTTTTCAAAATACTTTGAATTGAAAATCAAAAGAAAATTATTTATTATGTTTTGCACTTGTGTGTTCCCCTCCTAAATAAAAGTATTAAATTATAAAAAAACGTACCTACCTAAAACTTTTAAATAGTATATGTATTATGCTTTACAAACATTTTAAATATATATTTTAAAATTTATATCTCTTCACTAAATGATATGTGATCTGCATCCTTGTGCAGTTGGGTGATGACTACATTGTGTATGAAAACGAGGTCATTTCCGATGAAGGCGACATAACTGACCAGGAATCAACCATTAAAAGGTATTTCTCAATATACTCGTAAATATATGAACCTTGAACTAAATCTAACTGAATCTTTGAAAACGATCAAACAAATCTGTTCAGCTCTCTTTTTTTTCCTCTGAATATTTCAGGCTCACTGTGAGATGCTTCTATCCACTCGACTCTGTTAAGAAGGTGTTTACATCCAGATTGTTTAAAGGACCTAGCTTTGGTACAGTCAAATTTACAGACACTACATGTGTAAAAGGTTAACACTAACACTTTCTATTACAGGAAAATAATTGCTATAAATTATTTTTTTCTCATTGTATCTCTGCATAACCTACAAGGACTACAAGGAAACCTTATCAGCTCTCGGACCGCCTCTGTTTTTGACCCTAAACCTAGGCCAAATAAACTTCCTCATGAGAGACCGTTTGTGCAAAGAGAAGTTTCACATCCGTCATCAAATCAGGACAGGAAGACATCAGAAGACCGTTACCAGCCCAGCAGTATTCTCCATCCACAAAGACGTACCCAACTCTTCAAGGAATCAGGTGTGCAATTTACACCTGAAAAGATGATCAAACACAGCTCCGGTCTATCTATGACACATGCAGGGCAGCAAAACCCTTTGGAAGACTACAGAGCTTTCCTTGTTGACCTCCCACAGAAAACGTCTGTTCAAAGGAGTGGCCAGAATCATAATTCTAGGATGAGTGGTGACGACAGTTCTGCGTCAGCTTTCTTTTGGGGATCAAAACATGCATCGCACGTCATTAATGAAACCTTGCCTTCCATTTTACAGTCTGTCATTGCCATCAGTAATCCAAAACGCAACGAAGCGAGTGACCAGCTTTTCATGAGAGAATACATGGACCATTACACTCCTGACAGTGGTTTTCAACGCTCCCCAGTTCAATTTAATGAACTGATTAGCAATGTGTCTACAAAAGATCCTTTACTCCATACCGACAACATGATTACTCACAAACCTAAAGCAGGCAAAATTGAACGGGGCCAAAAGCATTTGGAAAGTTACATACTTCCTACATTCAACATGAAATACAACGTTGACACTGAAAGCAGTGCTCAGCCATTTAAAGAGTATGGACTGGAAAAATTAGGCCTTTTACCTGGAGCAGATAAGAATAGCAGATATGAAGATAATCCAAAGAAATTGGCATTTTTGCATGCACATCAGCAAAAAGTCAAAGATGGGCATTTTTTTTGCGATCATAAGCCTTTGGTTACGGTTCCAGCATTCATAAAGGAATAATAAGAGGTAATTTACCATTGCTTTTAACATTTAAGTAACATGCATAATGATACAGCTGTAAGTAGCAATGTATTTTTAATTAGTTAACACTTTCTAATATCGAAACCACACTTTTTTTTTTCCCTAGGATGACCTTGGAGGCTGTATTAAAATGGGTTTTCGCTGTTAAATGGTGACACTCGTGTTGAGAAGTGCAATGAGATATGACAAATAACATGACAGTCCCAGGAGGAAAAATCAAGCCCATTCAAACTGAGGGTGTACTGTATGGAAAACTTATTTTGCAAATAAAATGCATTGTGATCGCTAACTGTCAAGTTGCAATTTTTCTTGGTAAAAAAAACAAAACTGTATGTTAAGATCTGATTAAGTTCAAATGCGTGCTGAAACCAAATTCAAATAATTTACTACTCTGGGACGTACTCGCATGGGAACCATTACAAAAATCTTATCAATATTTTATAATATATTATAAACAATAATTTCTCCAGTTGATCTTTAGGTATTTTTTGGGATGGATTTGTCCATTGAAGAAAAAACTATTTCAGAAATGATTAGGAGTCAAATGAATGAGTGTGCATACTAGAAAAATGGGGTACTGGCTCCTGCTGATTATGTTTGACATTATATAATAAATCTGATTATGTTGCTTGCTAAATTACGCATTCACAGATGATTCAGGACCAAACAGTGTTTAGATTCAAATCAACAGCTCTTACCATCAGCAGACACGAACTGGCCGACAGCTGAAGACACCCCACCACTGTTTTCCACAAACTGAACCTCAGATACGATTATATTATCTTCCAGAACCGAGCCACAGGCTGTGCAGACCGCACTCCCCCGGGCTGGGTCTGTGTCGATGTCTGCTCCACCACAGTTCTTACACTGACGACTCATACTGGCAGCAAGATGCAGACCTGGGGAAGATAACATAAACACCATTACAAGAAACATTTGACCAAACACACATCCACTAGGCAACGGCAGCTTACTGTTATTCGAATATTACAACAAAATACATAATAAAACCAGACAGTAACTTGTTTTCTGTCGTGCTGCGGAACCACACCGGGATTTGAACCCCGGTCTCCGAATCATGAGCACTACTAACATCCCGCTTCGCTACGTAATACAGCTAGCAAACATTACCCATCTGAGCCACCTGCAATGTCATTCACGACTCATACTGTTTCTCACTAGAATTACCTTTAACGTTACATTAGAATTATTTCTACTGTAACGTTATATTTCCAGTGTCTATAAACCTTGCTAAGCTAACTAACAAGTTAATGTTTTGATATGTGTAACAGTTACGTATGCTACCAAATAAAAAGCTAGCTTGGATAAGACCTGTGATACAGACGTAAACATAATACAAACAATGCATTCTTATCGTTTTATTCTTTATTTCATACAATAAAGACATAAGCGCTAACCACTCACCAGTCAAAGGAAGTAACGTTAAAGACTTAACGTATAATCAAACACTTTAAAGCAGTATCCAGTATCCTTCACTTCTATTATTATTAACTGTTAGGTTTTATAAGCGAATTAAACTGCATTCGTTGAGCAACATATTTAAAATGACTGAAATCATTTTTTTGTGTGTGGTAAAAATATTACATCTGATTCATAACACCATTACGGTTAAGACTTTCTACCAAACTGCTATACAACATTTAGGGCTGTTCTAAAAACTCAATGTAGAGGGGGGTCCCCTATGCCGCAAATCTTATTTTAGCTATTTAACGTAATTTTTTTAACTAATATGTGTCCTTTTTGGCAAAACAGAGTTTGACGAAATATTAATGATAAATGTATCTTTATTACAATCCTAGTTGTTTTACTTAGTTAAGCGTCTACGTTCAACACACCCACTTTTTGATAATGGAATGTGCCGGTGGCGGATCCCAGCCTTAAAGCGCGAAATTAAGTCATGTTGTTCACCCAATACACTATCGCACACTTTATCTTATTGATAAAATAAAGTATTGTTCGTTTAATTTGTAGTCCCAAGTCTGGCCTTAAAATATAAACACCACTAGGTTAACAAGAATAAAATCGGTAATCGATTGAATTAAAGACTTTGATTTTGACAGAGTGGTGCTGACCTGGAAGTAAACGTTGAGCCATTCAAAATGTGTGCAGATAGTTTTAGTTAAAAATCATAATTAAACGTGATTTTATAACCTTAAATTGTCTAAATGGAGAGCTGATGGAGTGGGAACAGTTTGATCTGAATCCGAGGATTATTGCTGCCGTTAAAAAAGGTTGGCGAGAAAATCCAACACTGACTTGAATTGAATAGAATTCGCTTCTTGTTTAATGCTACTTTATTATATTGTTTAGCCAATTTTCGATCAGCCAAGGATATCCTCTGTATCTCCGGTCCGGATTTGCAGAGACTGACCCGCTTGACTAAGGCTGATGTTCACCGGCTGCACTGTGCTGTAGCGGCTGCTGTCCGGCAGTCCAAGCCGGTCACAGGTGAGCTTCGTTGTGCTTACTATAGTGCTACTTTTTATTTTTAATAAATGCATTGATCTTGTAAGAATCAGGCATTTTTGAAGCCAAACTCCTGTTTAATTTAATCTCAGCTTTACAGCTGATCCGGGGAGAATGTCCTGTCCTGGAGGCCGGGCACAGGCTCTCTTTGGCCTGCCCCGTTCTGGACGGTCTGATGCGGGGCGGTCTCCCGTTACGAGGAATAACGGAGCTGGCAGGCGAGAGTGCTTCTGGAAAAACACAGTTCTGTTTACAGCTTTGCCTGTCTGTCCAGTACCCGCAGGAAAACGGAGGGCTTAATTCAGGTAAGAGGACATGTAACCCCCCTTTTTGTTTGTTTTGTTAGAACTGTTAAAAAAATTATACGATTTTTCCTAGACTAATGGAATTTAAACATATTACCATTATAAAGCAGTAGCTCACAACTTCACTCTGGTTGTTTATGATTTATTGGATAAGGATAGTCTCGCATAGCCAGACCTTCAGACTGACGGCTGAAGGTCTGGACTTCATAGCCGCTTTCTTTGGCAAGGCCCGCCCATAATGCCGTTTGACTGACATGTCAAACAACCAATCACAGTTCGTTTC
>JAUCMU010000080.1:15700741-15712119 GCA_032275025.1 Enteromius treurensis | reverse complement strand
TGCTGAAGTGTTTCCAGAAAAGTGTACCATATGCATCAGACGTTCAGCCAACGCTCCGTGGGCGTGACGTCTGAGGCCGAGACTAGGATAAGGATATTTTAGTCACCCACACAAATAAATTCTAGATCTAGAATTCACACTTTTTAGATATTGATTTTGATCACTTTAAAAGAACTATTGAAGAAAATAATGAAATAATGAATACACAGTATAGTGCACTTAATCATTTAGTTGCTGAAAATAGTGATTCTAAGTTACTTGTTTTTTTCAAGGCAATTGGTTTAGTCTACTGTAATGCTTGTTTCATTTTAAATAATTTTAAGTCATCTTGAGGCCCTCTTGGAGGTAGGGTTGGGAAATGAAAATCAGTTCCTCTCGGAATCGGACACTTGTTGTAAAATTTCAATTTCAATTCCACCTAAGTTTTTAGGTGGCGAAAAGGGGCTGTTAAATAAAATTTAATCATTCATTTAAAGAGAAAAAAATTATTAAAACACCTGAGTCATCCAGTAATGAAAGAAGTAAATCTTAAGCCAGTCATTGAATCATTCCATTCATAAACTCCATGATTTTGTTTAGTTCTCATAATTTTTCTTGAGAACTATAACCTCCATTAAAAATATAAATATATATCCTAATTTATCCAATAATAAGCAAAAAATGACACGGTATACGTCTTCGATATCTAATTATTTATCTGCTTTGAACCACATTACAACTGAAACTGGGCATCAAGAAAAATCAGAATTGATCAAATTTAAACAATACCCATTCATACTTTTTGAGGTCCCCCAATGGACCTTACCCCCCTGGTTGTGGAGCGGACAGCTTGTCAGAAACACATAGAGAATAGTTTGAGATTGTTCTGAAATTGTCTATTTGAGATTACTGGGGTAGAAGGAGAGTTAACTGCTGCATTAGCTCACATTTTATTTGGCCATTTAACAGGAGCAGTCTATATTTGCACTGAGGATTCTTTCCCTATCAAACGACTAAGGCAACTCGTCATCCAGCAGCCCCGGCTCAGACCAGATCTGCCACCAGCTCTGATCCGCAGTCTGCGTTTTAGCGACAACATCTACATCGAGCATGCAGCTGACCTGGTAAGGCTTCCAAACATTCCTCCTATTACAGATAATAACCACCAGAGAGCACTCAATGCTGGTGGATATGTGAGCAGGAGGCTCTGCAGGCGTGCGTGTCTCAGCGTGTACCCGTGCTGCTGAAGCGAGGCCTGGTCAAACTGCTGGTGGTGGACTCCGTTGCGGCTCTGTTTCGCAGCGAGTTCCAGGCTGATGAGGCTATACAGAGGTCACATCACCTGCTGGCCTTTTCCAACACACTTCACCGCCTGAGTCATCAATACGGTGCACCGGTACTTTGCGTCAACCAGGTTAGACTGGCATCTCATTTCTAACACCTAATCAGAAAGACTATGCAATATGCTCCGTGAACAATATAGATCTTGAATTTAAAGCCGCAGTTGGTAACTTTTGGTGTTTAATAAATGTTCTTGTGGAAGAACATTGTAGCCGGAACTACTTCTCTCTGTTTATGTCTATGACGAATCATGCCTGAACCAATCTAAATAGTCCGAATATAAACCATAGAGAGTCAGGACAAGCCAAAAACACAGTTTGGAAAATTAATTCATGGTGTACTTGCTTTTTATATACATTTCATAAATTCTGAACACAGAAAGGTTACGAGCTGCAGCTTTAAATAACATACAAATCGCTTTAATGCTATTTCTTTGCTCCAGGTTACAGATGTTGTTGACGGACCAAATCCAGGAAGGTGCGACTATGGGTGAGTGTGTTTGTGTCAGTTTAGCCTAAACAGCCAATATACAGTGAAAAGAAAGCATGTAAACCCGTTGGGAGTTGGTTGATTGGTTTTCTGTATTATTAAAATGTCAACTAATCTTCAGAAAATACTGAAAAACACAATGTGTTAAAGCAAATGACACACAACTAATCTTTCATGTGTTTTATTGAACACCTCACAGTGCCCTAAGCATATTGTTCTTTACTATACTTAAGAATGTGATAAAGATTAGATCACTTTTTTTTCTGACCAATTAATGTAGTATATGAACCAGTTCCAGTGGGTTCTCATAGTGGTGGTTAGGTTAGGTGTAATTACAAAACTGGACTGATCACATTTTGAGCTTCTGATGCTCTCTTATTGTTGTTTTAACTTCTCATACACAGTCTCGTGGGCAGTAAGGTGCTTCCTGCATTGGGCATCGCTTGGGCCAACCAGGTGATGGTGAGACTCATGCTCAGGAGACTGGCGGGGCAAGTACAATCAGACAGCCGAAGCAGTGCTCCCCGAAAATTAGAAGTGGTTTTCGCCCCGCACCTCCCTCGAGCGAGCTGCCTGTGTGGAGTTTGGGAAGAAGGAGTGAGAGGGATCCCTGATGACCATTCAGAGCTGCAGCAACAGACCTCTTCATGATGAACTATCTGCAAAAGGACCACTTAAAACGCAACATGGCAGTTACCAGCTGCGAAAGGACATATATGTCTATAAAGAACATTTGAATTTTATATAGTGAGGAATCTCTAAATTTATACTATTTGAAATGAATGCACGTTATTTTTAATACACAATTCTTAAAGGTATTATATGTAAGTAATTTTGTAAAATCTATTCCTGTTTTTTTCTTATTTTTATATATAATAATTTAAATTTTTTCAGTATTGTTATTATCATTTTGCCAAAATAAATGTTTTCCTTAGATATATGTTGTCACAGTTTTCAGACATAAATATAGTTCTACTGTTAGTAACCTAACTGTTACCTCACAGCTGCCCTTGAAGAGAATGGCTTTGCTCTGTTCTCTCATATCAGAAAACAAAGCACATTCAATAACGAGTCCAGTCACTCCTCGATCGACCTACCGACCTACAACACTCAAAACAAGGACAGATAGCATTAATTGAGACTATGATAAATGACACATGCAGACATTTTTCAGAAAAGCTGTTGTTTTCTTCAATGCTTTCATGCCGTGGTGAACCCTAACTGTGTAGCAAAAATGATCATGTGAAAATATAAAATTCTAATTCATTTAATCTTGCACATGATTCTTCTTTAATGTCTTCCGCGTCTAAATCAGTTTTATGGCAATAGCCCTTCTACCTGTATATCTTTTTAGGACTTGGTATAAGTCACTATTTGACTGTTTATGATGTGTTGAAAGCCATTCGCTCCAGCAGAGGGAGCAGAGATCCAACAAAACCCATCTTGTACATGCCACATGGGATTGCCCTAATAGATGGATCTCATTGACGGTCTGGCTTGCCGCTGAAGTGGTGGACAATGATATCAGTGACTGATCCACAGCAAACCAGATAAAGCTTTCTAATCTATATAACAGATGGCAAACGGTACGCAGGGAGCGGTTTATAATTGTTTTAGAAACAAGGACCAGCAACACATCCTCTTGTTAGGAGCTCATTTTTATTCCATCTCTTATCCTGAAAGGTCTTGGAGGATTGACTGAAAATGAAATCCTTTAAATTATACAACCCTTTAAACAGTGGTACAAGAAGGTGTTTTGCTGGTCCCTCACAATTTATATGTCCTTTAAAATATTCGTCTGTATGTGTTTCAGAATGCTTCAGCATGTTATTCTCATTTTTTAAGATTTAATTTTTCCCAAGCACAAAGTCTCGGAGAGCCAGACACCTTGTAATTCTGGAGACTCCAGGAAGGTGTCAGCTGTGGAAAATAGCAGAGCTGGAGACAGAAAAATTTCTGATCTTTCAAACCAAATTCTTTACATTAATTCTTAATTATTTTGCAGTTAACGTGTCGTTTCTTCTCCACCTGTTTTTTTCTGACCCAGTGAGCATTTTCCTGTTTTTTTTAATATTTCTCATGGAGATTTAACTATTTTTATTTAAACCTCTTTTTTGGCTCATTTATCAGTAAAAAAAAAAGCCTGCCTAATAATCCTGCACACCTGATTATTAGCAGATGTTTGCTTCCAGCCTTCATGGATAATTATATATCACTTATAAATGATTGAATACAAAATCAATAGTAGTAATTATGATTAACGTGGTTTGGAATTACTAAAATGTGCTTGGACGTGCCTAATGCATGAGGTGTATTACAATGTAATTTATTTCTGTCATGGCAAATCTGACTGACTTGAGTGTCACATGATCTTTCAGAAATTATCCTAATATGCTGATTTACTGCTCAAAAACATTTTTATTATTGTCATCAATATTATTATTATTATCAAGGTTAAAAGAGATTTATTGCCAATTATATGAGGAGACAAAGAAATAAATACTGAAAAGCTGTGCTCCTTAATATTTTTGTAATATTAATTCTTTATTTTGTTTCACTATTCTTCAATGACAAGAAAGAATTATCTGAAATAGTGATCTTTTTGTAACATTACATGTCTTTACTGTCACTTTTAAAAGTGTCATGAACTGAGAAATTAAAGCTCCACTGATCTTTTGCTATATAAGAAGCCATTGTGCTATACAACATCCAAGCATACATACAACATTCACAGCATATAGAAGCTAATTTGCCAAAATGACAGGATGTGGAATGTGCCACTTTATGGCTAAACCCCACCTCTGCAAAAGAGGATCCACACCTGCTTCTACATCACGGCCTGTTTAGCCACCAATTTGTGCCTGTAGTGTAAATATCGAGAGGGACGAACGCGTGTGTACGCAGAAACCAAACCATAAGCTTTATTTGAGAAACTAATGGAGATTCATACCGCGTCGGTAAGAACTTCACTTCATTTTGCCTCAGATTTGTTTAGAAACAAGGCATTGTTTGCAGGAATTACAGGCCGACTGAAATTAAAAGACAATGCTTTGCTGACTTTATTGATAAAGACAGTAATGTCACACCAGACATTTCTATGATGTGCTCACGGTTATTTTGTACGGTGGCCGAGAGAGCTCAACGCGCTGCAAACTTAAGAAAACACATGCAAACAGAAAAAAACACATGCAAACTGCAAATTCTCACAACGCAGCCAAACACAGAAAGGCGCTGCAAACACACGAACGCGCTGCAAACACAGAAACGCTGCAAATAGCACAGACCACAACGGAAATGTTTCAGGGGGACCTCAAAAAGTGATCTATAACAATACAAACAAAACTTTACAGAAGTGCCAGATGAGCTCTTTGGCTCCACCCACTCTTTTGTAGTATATGAATGACAAAAATACATGAATATGCTTGTACAGTATATATGCATATTTAAAAATAAAATGAAAATATTCTTTAAATGAATAGTTTGAAATTTAGCCTACTTTTTTTTTTCGTGCAATTTGCAATGCTGCATGGTATTGTAGTTCTATCCCACACTGAAGTTCTTCTACATTTCATAAAATTTTGGGGTTTGAATCAACATTTCGGTATGTGAATCTCCTTTTAGCTAGTTGGTTTGGTTAATGGCTTACAATGCATCTGCAAAAGTGAATGAGCACTAATGCACTCTGTAGTGAAAAGGGGTTCTTTAGATTATTAAAATGTTCTTCATACTAAGAAAAAAATTGTTATTTTTTTTTACTTATCTGCTCTTTGTGGAACCAAAAAGTGTTCTTCCATTGCATCGCTGCAAAAACTCCCTTTTAGAAACATTATTTGTAAGAGTGTATCAGAAGTGTCCAGTTCTCCTGAAGTTTTCAATAAATTCCCTTTCAGTCTTAACAGTAGAAGCTGTTACCGTGCGTCAGCTGTCCAGCTGTGTTTCTGCGATGCCGTGTGACTGTTATGGTCAGCACAGCTGTGTGATTATATCTAGCAGGTTAAAACCCCAAAAATAATAATAACTGCTATGAAAAGAGAATCCTTGACAAATGATATCAGCACTAACTGACTCGCAAAGGAATTCAACTTTCAGAATTAGATGCTCTCATAAAAAGTCGTCACATGTAGTGAAAGCGTTATTCACTTGAGACAGAGAAACACATAAAATAACCCAAAAGGCGATTTTGAAGCCTATTTCATTTTCTAAGCCCATCTGAGCGTGACAGTTTTGCTGGTTATTTTCACCAATCTGATAGATGAACATTTATCTGCAACAGACCGGCATGCAGTCTTTCCTCAAATAGCTCTCGTTTTAACGCTGATCTGCTTTTTTCTTTATGTGTTTATTGCTTCCTGAGGGCTGAGCAAATTGTCTGTGAGAAGTGTTGCATTTGTGTGTGTGTGTTTGTGCACAACAACATAAGTTAAATCTGTTTCTGAAGCAATTATAAAGTGCTGTTGGTTAAATAATGTATTGCATTAGGGCATTTCGTTCTCTGTGTCGAATAGAACAGCTTTATGTTTTCATGAAAAAATCATGTTTTGGCCTGAAAAAAGCTGACAAGAGATTTGCAGTGTCTGTTTTTGGAAACTTTTAGACACATCTATGAAATAGAGGTTGCTTTGTGGTCAGCGTCGTTCCTTCAAGCCAGTTATGAAGTGAAGAATATAACAATGTGTTTAATGACGCCAGCACATGGGTCATAAGTTAATACAGCTGGTGTTGATGAAGCAGAATCTGTCTCTAATACTCATCTCCAGCGCTCACCTGTAGAAATATAGACTGAGAGAATATTATTTGAGAAGGGATTAATAATTCATTTATTCAGTTGTGTTGTGTTGTGCTTCTGAGTAGTTTACAAATGGACATGGATACAAAATTAACCTAGCCAATGGAGCATTAAGATCTAAAGTTAAAGTTTATGTGTGTAAGGAAAGACACTTTTTAAAAATTATTATAGCAATTTTGTCAGATTTTTGTTATTTTTTCACCTATTTTGCCTTTACTAGAACAATAAAATAATATGTGATGTAAGAAATAAATTGTCGAATATAAAAGTATATAAATTAATATGTTGTTCTTTTTAACATTCTATTTATTAAAAATCCTGAAAAAATGGACTGTTGAAGCTGATTTACATAAACATAACAAGTTCAATTAGTTGTTTTAACTGTTTAAACTTTTGCTGTCGAGGTTTTGCTTAGCAAAGTCTTGAAGGATCCCGAAAGGTTGCTCATTTGCAAAGGGTTTTGTAAATCGCTCTACTCTGTACTCTACTGTTCTGGGCTAAGAGTGTGTTGCCCTGGAAACCGTGGTTAAGGGGCTCTATATACAGTGAGACCAGATCACATTAATTCAAACTAATAAGCCCCCTCTGATTTTTGGAGGGAAAATGGATTTAAATGCAACTTTCAAAAAAAAAAAACAACAGCTGATAAGTAAGTTGCTTAACTTATAGTATATACGAAAATGTTTTGTTGAATGAATTAATCATTTATATATAATCATTTGTATTGCTATACACCTAAAGCACTTTAAAATCACTCCTCAACCACTACCATCAGTGTGCAGCATCCACCTGGATGATGCGATGGCAGCCACAGAACAGCTGCGCCAGTGCACTCACCACACACAGGTGGAGAGGAGAGAGAGATACAGCCAATCAATGGATTGGGATTATTAGGAGGCCATGATAGACAAGGGCCAGTGGGAATTTGGCCAGGACACCGGGGTTACACCCCTACTCTTTTCAACGAGTGACATGGGATTTTTAATGACCACAAAGAGTCAGGACCCCAGTTTCACATCTCATCCAAATGACAGTACTCTTTTGACAGTATAGTGTCCCTGTCACTATACTGGGGCATTAGGATTTTTAGGCAAAAGTTTTTATTATTTATTTTATTATTTTATTATTATTATTATTTTTTTTATTATTTAATTCATTTTTTATATTTAACCATTTTATCAATATTTTTTAATGATTTAATGAAATATAATCTTCATAAGTCTTTTATGCTTTTACCAAGGCTGCATTTATTTTAAAAATAAAAGATACAGTAAAAATATAAATATTTTGAAATGTTATTACAATTTTCTTTTTGAATATGTTTTAGAATATAATTTATTATTTTGATGCAAAGCTGAATTTTCAGCATTATCACTCCAGTCTTCAGTGTCACACGATCCTTCAGAGATCATTCTAATATGCTGATTTGCTGCCCAAGAAACATTTATGATTATTATCAATGTTGAAAACAGTTGTGCTGCTTCATGTTTTTGTACTTTTTGTGATTTTCAGGATTCTTTGATGAATAGCATGTTCATAATAATTTTTTGAAATAGTATCTTTTGTAACATTATCTTCATTGTCACATTTGATCAATTTCAAAGGTATTAATTTGTTAAAAAAAAAATTATACTCCACCCAAAATGTGCCACAGTGACTTATTTTGTTGAAGTTAGCTTATTGCTTTGCCTTGTCCATAAATTGTACTGGACATGGCATGTGATGCTAATATTTTTATTTTTATTTTTTACACACAGTCTAGAAGGCAGCATAATTTTGGAACAAGCTTTGCATCTGGGACACAAATATGATGCCTAAAATGCTGACTAAGTAGGCAGTGCACTATGTTTTGGAGCTGAGCTTCTGTCTCTGAGGCTGCCCTTCACCGCTCAACGCTCGCGGGAATTAATCTCTGTCTCCGACTGCTTGCGGTTTTCCTTGGCACGTAGAACAACACAAAATTAATGACATAGCTAATCCTACAGTCTGGCGTGCCTCCACCTTCTGAAGCTACAACAACATTAAGAACTGACAGCAAATGAAAGGTCCCGGGCAAATTCAGTGGCGCTTACGCGGGTCACTGCTTCCCCCCGCTGCTAATTTGGTCATGACCACTAAAAGAACCCCTCACTCTGTAGATGACCGCTAGAAATAACCTCGTATTGTTATCCCTAATTTGAAATCTTTTGTTCTGCAATTACCTGAAATGAGACATGGCTGGTTGGGAGGGGAAAGTGGAGCAGACAGCATCAGATCATAAGCTCAGTCGCTCACACGTGCCAGAAAAAACACAGATTGTGCTGCTGTGGTTAAACACCCCCAGCGCAGAGTCACTGCAGCGCTTGCCAAAGCCAAACATTGACATCCTCAGTGGACTGTTAGTAAATGACTTATTATTAATATTATGTAACAATGTATTTATAATGTTATTCCTTATGACATTTAAATTTGCTGTTTAAAACATGAGCTAGTTTAGAGCTAGATTTATTATTAAATAGTATTTATATTTTTTTTAAATGCAATTATTTATTAAACATAACTCATTTAATGTTTGAATCTACTCAAAGAAATATTGTTTATTAAAATCTATAGTTATAAATAATCAATTTTGGGGGTAACGCATTACAAGTAACACTAGTCACACATTTATTTTAAATTTACAACGAAACATCTGAGTTATGTCTTCAAAAAGCTAACGCAACAAGCTACTTTTTTTGATGGTGTAATGCAATATTGTAAAGCATTACTTTTAAATGTCACTTTCCCCAACATAGTAAATAGCATAAATAGATCATATTTCTGTTGCTCAAACAGTAGTATGATTTTTTTTAGGGAATGCATGCGATTTCTGTGTAAGTTACTTTGGAAAAGTTACTTAATTTGTTAATATTACATATCATATTTTATTACGAATTTTAACTTATTATTTGTTAAACATTATGTATTAATTAATTATTTTAAAATATTTATTATAATAATTTGTTTTTTACTTTTTTAAATAAAAAAAAACACGAAAATTTATAAAACTAGTGTTTAAAACAATATATAATTACCGTTATTAAAAAAAAAAATTCTTATTATTTATTAATCGTTAGTGTTAAGTTGTGACAGATATCTTGCTTATGGATTTATAACTTCATTACTGAATTTGTTTACTTGCTGTAATAGCCTGTTCATACCAAGTACAATAACTATAACTGTAAATATAATTGAATGGTAAATTAATGTATGTGGATACATTAGCTAGTTTACGGTGAGAGTTACTATTAAAAAGGTTTTTATAAAAAAAAAAAAAAAATGCAAGAAGTTGTGTTGGAGTGATATTTTACTGTGAATACAGCATGACACATTACCTCTCCTATGTGGCTTCTTTCATTTACATAACAAACATAAAATGAAGCAATTAATTTGATTTATGTAAGTGTATGCAAAACACATATTGTACTGAAACCTTGAGTGACATTTTATGAAAGAGTAGTATGCCAATAAAAATGTCTTGCTGTGTTATAGGGGAGAGAAGGACTGTGGTCTCGTGCATGAGAATCATTAACAAGACCATGACTCAAGTCAACGACAGCTACTGTCAGGTGGAAAACCGACCCGTGCCTCAGATCCGGCGTTGCAACCTACACCCCTGCCAATACAGGTAACAGAAGCACCACAGCTTCATCAGCTGACACAAAACTCAATAGGGAATCAAACAAGATTTTTGTTTTTATATGTAAATTAAACAGATTAATGGTGGATATTTTCCCCAACAAATCCAGGACAAAAGCCACGATATGTAACATGGTCTGTTGTGTTCATCTCTGTACAGGCGAAATACGGATGCATGTTTTTCATCTAGGATCATGCATAGGCTATAGCTTTTTAAATGATGCAAACTTTTTGGCTCGGGGACATGAGCGTTATGATTATTTATTCTTATTAAACCAAACCGAAGAACAGATATTTGACCCTCTCTGCTTCACATTTATTGGGTATGCTTATTTTGTTAGTTTTTTTAACAATGATTCACATAATTTTATAATGCTAGCTTGTAGTGGTTTCACAATTTTAGGTTTAATGTGTAATTTCATTCATGCTGCGTGATGAAATCAGATTGCTCTGATTCCAATAACTGTTTCTTCATCTGTAGCTTTTCAAGATGTGGTATGTCTCACATTGCATACTTTAGAAAAGATAAGATATTGACATCAAGTTGTTAATTCAGAGCAGAAAGGGCTGGTTCACTCGAGTGAACAGGAAATAGATATCAAGCTTACATAACTATAACTTAATTTGCACATTATTTCTTGCTCTAACAGTAAAGGGCTGTTCACACCAACGGTTTGCTTATTTCGAATTATAATGCTAGCTATATTAAGGTCTATGCTAATTGAGAAAAACATCATATTGATTTTAAGATTGTTTTTTAGATATGTTATGTGGCACTTCAAAAGTAAGATTGTTTTTTGATTGGCTGTCAGTGTTTTTATTTATTATTCATCAGCTGAAAAAAACAAAAAAAACAAAACACTATACCTGTTTCCAACAGGTCAAGTTTTTGTGTGGTTTAAAACTCTATGGCTAGGTGTAAATAGGCCTTAATTTAGTATTTAAAAGAAAAATTAAGTGTTTACATTAAAAATGTCTAAGGTTACGAAGGTAACGTCTAGGTTACTATCGTAACCCACGTTCCCTGAAGGAGGGAACGGAGACGTTATATATGGGAACTCGCCAGAGAGACCAATTTGCCTTTGAGCTTTTACTAAAGGCCAATGAATATTGGCGTGTACTGATT
>JAUCMU010000080.1:15665650-15700641 GCA_032275025.1 Enteromius treurensis | reverse complement strand
GTTTTTCCATAAATCCAGCAATGAACATGTAACAAGGAACGTCATTGAAAAGAAAATAACATAACAGCCATTACTTCGACACAACTACACAAGCATTCTTTTAACCTTTTTAACCGAACGTTAACGTTACTCAACAGTCTATTGTCTAAATTACTGAGCTAACATTGCGTAAACAGAGCGAACATGAGAGCACCCGACCGCAGACGTCAGTAATGCAGCGTAATTAGTGGTGGGCGATACGGAAAAAACATCATATTATGATTGTTTTCTGAGGAGATAACGATTCACAATTTTTATCCCGATTCTTTTTCAAGTTGGTTTTTTAAGACTATTTTGCAAAGTACAGAGGTAGGGGTTGGCGATTATGGCAAAAATATCATAATACAATTTTCTTTCTTAAATCTCACTCAAGTGTTTGTTACTTCCTGTCAGTGGCGTAACACAAAGCACCGCCAACAATGGGGGTGGAGGATGCTTGAGGCAACTGTTTTTTGAGTTAACTTGTAACAAATGCATTAGTGTATAGGCTGTACGCACCTAATGTGGTAGCTTGATGAGTTTGTTGTATGAGTAATTGTTGTGGGAGGAAGTTGGATATTTGACATATCAAAAGTGTTTTATGGCATTAGTCACCGATTGTCTTTCTGTACCTTCACACTATTTGTACAATCTACAGTACTGACTCTAAATAGCAAGTCTGGAGAGGTTACCATATGATCTTGGAGACGTATTGCCATTGGTAGGTACGGCTGGATATTTTAAAGCAGTAATGTCAGTCATAATGCTTGGCGAAATAGCTGCAGCACAAATTCAGTCAAGACTTTAGTGAGGCAACGTCAGCTTGGTGAACACATTGATCACATTTCCTGTCTGATATATTTTTGCCCTTTCAAAATCCTCTGGTTCTTGTTAAAATAATCTGTATGTTTTAAACTTTTACTAGGTGTTTGAGAGATGAAACAACTACAGGGAAAAAAATAGTCTTTTAACATGCTTCTTAAATGCAGTTGGATTTTAATGAAATTTAAAGAAGGCCTTCATAGACGTTTTTCTTCACTCTTCACTCAGGGGTTTTTCTTCACAATGTCACTTGATGTATAAGGGAATTTAATGTAAATTGTGTCTTGCTGACTGTTTATGTTAAGTTATTTTTAACAGTTCATGATGTTGCCTTATTCAAGGATCCAAATCAGAATGCATTTACTGGCTTTCATTGAGTTTAAACTTTTACCCCCAATTTCACGGACAAGGCTTAAGCTAGTCTCAGACTAAATTGCATTTTTGAGCGGTCTCAGATGAAAATATCTTGCTCTCACATATCTTAAAACATGCCAGTGTCACTGTTCTGTGTTAAGATGCTCACCTGTAATATTTTCTTAAAAGGCATTTTTGTAAAAGTTGCTTAAATATCTTAATTAAACTAATGCCTAGTCTTGGCTTAAGCTAAGCCCTGTTTGTTTTAAAAGTTCACAAGGTCACATGAAAAATAGCAAACTCTGTTTTTCTTTACTTTCTGCCTAAGTGGGCAGTTCTAAGCTCTAATGTGGACCACACTTCATGGTGAAAAACTTTGTCTTCTTTGTCATTATTTTATTGTAGATGTTCTTTGGAATCTTCTTGGTTCTTACAATCACAAGAACATATTCATCTTTTACGTGGACTTGAGGAAGGTTTGGCTCCACCTGATGCAATGGGCTCAGCTTCTTGTGTTTAATTGCCGTTTATCTTTCAGAAACGTAATCTGAATGCTTCACGAAACTAATTAATCTCAGAAGTTAACTGTCCTGATTATTTCCCATTATTTGGCATTATGGAGTAATTTGAATTAATTAGCATTTTTATTACATTCATTAAAAAGAATTTTAAAAAAAGGAGATCAGGCCTTGATTAATGATTTAATGCAGAATAAGCCATAAATATAATCTGAATAAACAGTTGAGCTGCCATAATATCAACAATAAATGAATTGCAGGTAAGAGTATAGGTAAGAAAAAAATAAAAATAAATGTACAAAGAAGACGTATTAGTTTGAAAGCGAGGAGTTTATTTGCAAAAACAGCAAACAATTATATTTTATGTTTTTTGAGATTAATTTGAGTGCACAATGGGAAAAACCTGATTGTTGAAAATAATTAAAAACTGAGTCATCTGTTTGTGCAAATGAGCTTCTTCAAATATAGAGTGTTACACTGAAGGGCAGCCCAAGAATGCATTTACTGATGATTATAGCGATATCCGTTTCGCTTGTGCTTCATGAATGAAGCCCAATATGAGCGTCTCAATGGCTTTCACTGATTAATGTTTAAAGCACATAGAGTAATTTAGTAACCATTGTCTGGTGATTACATTACACGGACATTGTAGTTGTCCAGCGGGAAGATACGGACACAAAACAGATGTACTATATTAAGAGGCTCTTATGGCTTTATCAATCCTAACACGTCTAATTCCCTGTGCCATTAAAATCACACTCATCATCTGCCAAATCTAGAGACAAATGTTCCGTCCTCTATCTCTCTTTCATTAGGATTATCCTGCTCCTTTTTCCTAGATATCAGGCAGGCCCCCAAACCCCTTCTGTGCTCTTAAGTGTGATGGCATTTGGGAGATGACAAACCGACACACAGGCGGTTAATTCCTCTGCAACGCCAGGTCGTTCCCAAAGCGCCGCGCCGTCACAGTGTTTATATGAGAAGAATTCCTCACCCCCTCCCAGCGACCATATCATAACCACAGGGAGCGCAAAGCATCAGCCGGTTGTTAAAGTGAGTGATGTGAGCTCTTAAGACGATAGCTTTGTCTGCGAGACACCCGCGTCTGATGCTGTTCGAGTTATGGAGGTGTTAGAGGCTGGTGGATGAATTATGACAGCCTATCAGACGTGCATAAAGACACAATCTGTTCCTATGCCAGCCTTTTACACGCTGAAGTAGAGCACTGGAGTCTGGTGATTTATATAAGCATTTATTCACAATTAGAAAATATGATCATATCAGAGCAAAGCTGATCGGTCTTCATTCGCTCTGGGACTTGTCTGTGCGTGTTTGAGAAAGCATATTTCTCTGAATATGAACACAGTGGCTGAGTTCGCTGTGGCATCCTAACGCACTCTTCTTATAACATATTCTAACTAGGCCTGATGTGACAAGCAATTTGTTTGTCCACATTGGAAGCAAAAATATACTGCACAGCATGACAAAAATGCAAGCAAAGTAACTGTTTAAGATTGAACCAATGGTAATTCACAGTGGGCGGGGCTTCCTCTGTGTTGACATGTAAAAAAAAATTTTAATTGGACATAGTCTAAAACAAAAGCATTAATGATGATAATAGAAGATGTCATGCAAACAGCTAAGCTGGCTTTCGTAAAGAAGTATCGATTGGTGATTATAGTTTTTTTTGCAAACGCTTGGTTTGAGCACACATTTACTTGGTTAGCTGGTGTTAACAGTGTATTTTATTTAATTTTTTCTTAGAACGCCATCTACTATCAAAGAGTGAATTTGCCTTTTAATTCAGTCCCGGGTGCCGCTTTTGTTTAGAACAATTGTATGTGACAGAAATAATCATTAGCTAGGCTGAAATGTGAGTTTTTGTCCCGAAAGGGAGGCGAGAAGGCGACGGATTCAAATGCAGGCTGTTTATTAATCACACAGAGCGTAGGTAGGGTCATCACCGGCAAACATCAACATTAGAGGCGAGGTAGAAGGTAGCGTGAGTCATCCAAGGGGTAAACAGTGTCCAAAGGGCGAAACGAAGACGATAGTGCGAGACAAGAAAACTCCAAACAGTACAATGAACTGCAACGAGACAGACACATACAGGGATTTAAGTACACATGGGAATTAGGTAAATGGGCGGAGACTGGGATGAACCACTATGGTAACAAACAAGGTCGGCGGAGACATAAATGACACACCAAGACAACAAAGAGCTGGGCAGGGCATGAGTTTGAATGAATGAGTCCATTAATGAAAGCAGACACAAAACACAGAGTAAAAGTCTGACAACCAATAAACTGGACTGGCAACTCCAGCCAATCCTGACATAGCCCCCCCTCAAAGGGACGGCTTCCAGATGCCCCAGGCTTTGGGAGCCGGCAGGAATGCCTTTCAGGGCGGGGCAAAGGGCGGGAAAGCCAACTTACGAGGATCAGGTGGAGGAGGCGCCCTCCAGACGGCGAAAAAAGCCCACTTGGGCAGAGCAGATGGAGGAGACGCCCTCCAGGGCAGTGCAGACGGTGGAGTTGCCCACTAAGGTGGATCAGCAGGCGTGGATGCCTTCCAGTGCGGTGCGGGCGGAGGAGACGCCTTCCAGGACGGAGCTGAGAAAATGCTCTCCAGGGCCGACCAGACAGCGAGGATGCCCTCCTGAGCCAATCAGGCAGCTGGACTGGACATAGGAGCACAGACAGGTTATTATTGGCCTCATTGGCCGAGTTCTCACCTGCCACCGTCTCGAGTAGAGTGATCCCGACAGCTGGCGCAGGTCCGGGAGGAAGTTTAACGGCTCCTGGGGAAGGGTCAGGGCAGCGCAACAGTTCGGCGACCTCCACGGTCTGTCCAGAGCAGGGCGTGAGTTCATTAACAGCCTCCTTGGTTGGTTCAGGGCTGAACGAAAGGTCCCTTCCCGCCTCCGTGGTCGATTCAGGGCAAGATGAATGTTCAAAGACCTGAATGTTCGGTTCAGGGCTAGGCAGAAGTTCAATTACGCCCTCCATGGCTGATTCAGGGCAGGGCACGAGTTCACAGGCCACTGTGGACAGTTCCGGGTCCGTTCTGAGTTCCTAAACTGACCTCGTGTGCGAACATCCTCCTTAACCACAACACAACAAAACAAAGTCAATAAGCTGTTCCAAAGTCCATTCAGGATGTTCCCATAGATAACGGTGGCGGTTTAATTATATTGTAATATTAATTGATCAGAATTGTACCAAATAATTTTTAACCGATGATTGCCAAAAGCAAATTGCCAAAAACTCATTTAATTAATAATTAATGTTTATTTCCCAGTCTTAAAATTTCTTAGTCATTTTGCAGGTTAAATAAAAACAAAAATGTTAACACATTGAAAATCTATCTATCTATCATCTTTTTTTTTTTAAAACATCGCTTTCTAGTGAATAATAAAAATGTATTTATTTTATTTGAATAAATAATAAAAATTAAAATTGCACACATTTGCATTTAAAATGCAGAATTAGCATATTTATCTACACAATGACCTGTGTAACTTCTACTCTGATTGTGTGATACGTCATTGGTCCAAATCAGTAGTTAAGAGTCACACACTGAACCTCAGAGATAAGATCTCTAACATATGATCATTACAGAGAATCACCTCCAATAATCTAGACAGACAGAGATCATTAAAGTCTGATTAAACTGCTAACACCTGACAGAGTGAAGGAAAGAGAAAAGGACGAGGGGTGGATATCGCAAGGATTAGAATGATTTTGGTTTAGATTCAGATTTAACTTCAAAGTTTTGGATGCATGGTGTTTCTGTTGATGATTCTTTATCATCAATGGATAATTCCATTGATGTTTATTTGAGAATAATTAGTTCCAACTACATAATATTATTTGTTTAGAATGCTTCAAACCATTGCAGACATTTTATTCAATTATTTCACCATGTGTTTCTCAAATAAATTTCTCAGAAAACAAGGTAAAATATATTAATTATGAAACTTTTTGCAGCATGGTTCATGATTCCTAGTCCAAGAGGAAAGGTATTTGTAACGGAGCCAAATAAGTGAAATGGGATTGGTTAAGACACAGAGAAGAAAGGAAGATGATGAAAAAGAGGTGTGAGGGGGAATGAGGAAGAGGAACAGGATGAACCCAGAATCAAAGATAGTTAGTGAACTCAGAGAAAAAGAGTGAGGAGGAATAGAGAGATACTCCAGAAGAAAAGGCAGTTTTATAGTGTAGCAGTAATGTGATCAGAATCTTTCCCGGCTGACACACTCTCGGCTCTCAGAAAGATGATCAATGATGTTGTGAGGGTCAAAAAACATTAAAGTCAACAAGAAATCAAAATTGACTCCATTTAATTTCAAATTCCTGTTCTAAGCTCCCCCTTTGGTTGAAATGTATAAGGCAATCCCACAATGTGCTGAGATAAGCCAAGTCAAGATAGCAGATGAAACCATTGCTTTGACTAATTTCACTCATTGAAACCTATGTGGTCTTATGACATAAGTGTACCTTGGTGCACATTTATTTAGCAAGACAGGATATAAAGCATTAACAGTCCACAATGCATACCTATATCAACATCATAAAATCGTACCAGGGCTCACATATTGAACCTGTGTTTTAGCGCCACTCGGTAGACATTTCTCTTTTTGAAACTGCGGCAAAACGTGCAGTAAGCTACATAAAAACTGTGCTTACATGAGACCAGGTTGGTTCAGACACTATTAAATTGGTAGATCCTATGAAAATGAATTGAGAGCTGAATTTTGTTAAAAATACTATTTTCTCAAACTACAGTCAAATTTTTGAAGGCGAAAGAAACCAAACACTGATTCATTCACAAAATAAACTCCATTATTAACTCAAACAGTATGCTACTGCTCAAATGCTAGATGCTAGCTAAATTGGCTATAGCTAGCTAGCCCAGTTATTTCAGTTGAGCCACTACATCAGAAAACATGTGCCTATCAAAAACGTTGTGATGTGTGACAGACAACGCATTACTGTGCATAAAAATAACAATTTACGTTATTTTCTTCTGTAATGTAATTCTGTTACGCATGCTAAACTAGTTTTCTAAAATCTCAGTGCTACAGTGGCTCATGACTGTTTGCGTGAAGAGACAAAAAATAATTTGACACTGCTTTGTATGATGGTTCACGCCGTTAGTTCTGCTTTTCACTAGACCTGAGATCAAATTAGCTGGAGAGACCGAAAACAACGCACCTTTGCCCTGCTACAGTGGTGACAATACAGTCTCATCAAGAGCGTAGCAAGTAGACTGCATGTATAAGTCAATTTTAAGTTTATATAGTAAATTGATTTACATGAGTATGCTGTATGTATGCATGTAACGCTTAATATAATGTATTGTATCTCTAACTTTAAATAAAAGGCTTGGCAATATTATAGCTTACATTTTCTGACAATTTCAATAAGCAAACGTTTGAATATATAATACATTCTGCTTTACATGAAGTAAGTACCGTGTGTGTTTATTGATAAAGTTGCATGTGTTTATTTATACAACAGTCAGCTAAACTTTTTCCAGAAGGGCGATATTCTAGTGATATCAGAACTCCAACCATTTCACCGCTTGTAGTGTTGCTCACAGTGAATGTTATGGTGGACACCTTAATTCACTGCAATACAGTTGTTAACTACGGTGGCCGAGAGAGCTCAATGCGCTGCAAACTTAAGAAAACACATGCAAACAGAAAAAAACACATGCAAACTGCAAATTCTCACAACGCAACCAAACACAGAGAGGAGCTGCAAACAGCACGGACCACAACGGAAATGTTTCAAGTGGACCTCAAAAAGTGAAGAACCCATCTGGGACCTGATTATTTGTTCCGTGGCTTTTGGTTGGAGCAGAGATGTTGTCGCTGAACTAAAAGGTGAGGTTTTTTTGGGATTATTTTAACATCCTGATCATACGGTCTTTGGGATATTATTAGTCTAATCTGACGAACTAGACACTAAACTGTGAAAGATTATTTTAATGCTATGTTAGCAAGAGTTACTTTCAGATGGGTTTGTCACTTTTTGAGGTCCCCCTGAAACAATTCCTTTGTGGTTTCTGTGTTTGCAGCGCCTGAGTTGTCAAACTGATGAAGATTTTTTTTTCTGCTTGCATGTGTTTTCTTAAATTGCAGCACGTTAAGCTCTCTCGGCCACTGTAAGTTTGTCAAACATTGTTTGAGGTAAACTGAGTATTTATGCATTTTAACCTTAAAAACAGCAGCGTCCATCTCTGAAAGATGTAGGTTGTCAAACAACTGTTAACCAGTCATAGCAGTGGGCGTTTACTTCCGAGTCTACAATCTGCCACACCTATTCAAACAGAGTGTTCTGATGAGGGGGGTTTAAAACAGGACAGAGGGGGTTGTAAAAGTCTTATAAGTGGACCTCTGAGAACAGTACAAAATAAACAAAAGCAGTCCATGACCCCATTAAACCATTAAATGCATCCTTGCTGAATAAAAGCATTCATTGTTTAAAAAGGAATCTTTCTTTAAATATTATATTATATTGTTTTATATTTTGCTGATGATTAGAAGTACCCAGTTTGTTTATGGAGCTCCTAGTTTTTGCTGCCTTTCACATCACACCAATTGATTTATGAGACAGGCTGGGTCTTATGAGAGTACTGACCTAACACTGCTGCCCCAACCACATTGCAGATCAGTGAAAAATCCCTGAGTCATCCAACTCTATTTCACACAGTTTTCACAGCACATTTCAAGATGTCTCTCCAAATGAAAGTGCAAACAAGCAAAAATGCCTGGCAGTGATTAAAGTCCAGCTACACAGAAAGGGGTTTTTGAATACGCCTAATATCCTGTGAAGCTACTTAACACACACACACACACACTGAGCTAGTCTCTTTATCAACATCAAAATATAATGAATGCTAGTGCACATAAACAAACACACTCATATGCAACTAAATGCTGTGAGCAACTACGCTCGCCTTTGAGCTCGTACTGTCACCATGGCGACGATCACATGGGCTGTCTGTCCCAGATTGTTTGACCACCCCCACCCACAGCAAGACAAGCACCCTCTCCATCCATCGCACTGCAACCTAAACTCAACCCCCCTCTATCCCCTTCTGCAAACACACACACACACTCAGCTGTTTACTGCCGCGCTGATGAAAACCTTGTTATGTAACTCCAACCGGTCTTAACGGGCTACACACAGACGGGCTTTCAGAATACATGCAAAACCGCCCACATCTGCCACCATCTTCAAAATGACTGCCGGCTTTGAGAGCTCCTCACACATGGAGCAGTCTTAACCCAGACTCTGGTTACTCAGCCGGGCATCTGTTAGTATGCATCCCACGTCTACTCATCTCAGCCAGGGCTTCGGAGAGACGGATGCAGTGACTGCAGGCTACTCTCTCTCTCTCTCTCTCTCTCATACAAACATGCATACGGCCATCTTGGGGAACAGGAGAAGTGGAGGAGAAAAATGGATTCTTGTGGCCTGAGGAGAAATGTGGAGCATGTGTATGTGGAAATATATGATGAATATTACATCAAAGGAAGACAAGGAGCACAGCTGCAAAAACATAACACATAAGGTTGCACACCACGACATCTTTATAAACACACATTCACCCCTTTTTAGTTTCTAACTTAAACGTTAGACTATATTCTCATGCATCCACTCACCTATCTATTTATGCTGTTTTGTTTTGGTTAATTTAACTTACTTTCATTTAAAATGTCACTGCTGTAAGGAGTTGATTGTGCACTGTCACATTCATATAAATGTACAGTAGTCAACATTTGAAGTGGATCAAAAAAGTTAATCAAGGTTGTCCTAAGATTTACTTACTTATTACCTCGCCAGAACATATATATATATATATATATATATATATACTTTATACCCTGTGATAAATATGAAAAGACAGTGATTAAGTACAAAAGTCAAAAGAAAAATGAGAGTCTGAATGGGAGACAGACAGCAGCTGGTCAGTTGCCAAGACAACCAGGATTAGTCCTCCGCCATTGGCCCTCGGCTGTGCTGCAGACTTTTTCTCCAGGAGGTCTCCGTCCCACCTGGATTACAACACATCTGGCTCAAATCATCATTTGTATCATAGCATTCTTTGTCAAAATATACACATCTCATGTGATAGTGCATACTATCCAACACTGATCTACAGAAACCAATAACACAATGTCTGGCATGCAAGGGAGAGAACGTGATTGCTGGTTTAACACATCAATCATTTATGGCACTGTAATAGGAAAAAGCAAATGTAAACAAAAAAGGAGAGGCAAGGATATTAGAGTATGACATCATCAGTAGTGATGCAGAAGGGTGCAGTAGCAGGACATCACCACAGGGGGAGCAGTGCGTTTGAATTGAGACGGATCACAATACAAGCAAGGCTATTAAAAACGAAGCTTCCAAAGGAGTTTTTCACAGTGATGCCACAGAAGATCCATTTTGGGTTTCCCAAAGAACCTTACAATAGACAATTCCTAAAAATAACATTCTTAGTTTAAAAAACATTTTAGTTGCCAGATCTTTTTTAAGAGTGTATTTTCATCCTAAATAGATGCTTTATTAAAGTGCTGAAAAGAGAAGACTCAGCTAAATACGGTGTCTGTCACTGAAATGGAACAACTAGCTAAAACATTTACGACACGACAAACAAGAAATTCCAGTATTATGTGTTAATCCAGACAAGATTCAAAAGGACTAAAAGAAGACTGCATTAAAATTGACCTGTTCTGCTACTTTCATTTTTGTTATTAGAAAGCAAACAAATAAAATGGTTCCAGCTCGGCTCACATGCCAGCATGTGAAGCAGGCATGTGAACGACTGACTGAGAGTATTGTCCAGTGGCAGATGAAACAGATTCAGATACACAGTAGTTTTATTCAGAAAAGCAGGCTGGGTCGACCCATTATGCAGATTTTGTAGAATGGGGGGTTTGCACTCTAAGACCCTCTTTACTGAACTAGGTCACACTTTGTTGTGAAAGCAAAGAATTTAATTGAAAAGAAAACAGAAATTAACAAACAACGCTGTCAGCAACTGGCACATGTTGGAGATATAAATGATTTAGATAATGCTGAGTACCAGAGCTGCTTGATAGCAGTCCAGAATAGAAATACTCTGTCCTTAGCTTACTCTATCTTGTTCTCTATCACACACTCACATTGTCAGGCAAGACCAGACATCACTTCCAGGACATTTGGGAAGAATCCATAATGAGACTGAGGCATTGTGGCAGGGAGGCGTCTCCATGGTGACAGGAAGCCAAGCTGGAAAAAACGCACAATAGTCAGCAGCAGTGGGAGGTAAATGTGAGAATACGTAGAAAGGGGTTTGTTGGCATGTGAACAAAACAGTGAGCTTCATAGCTTTCTTACATATGAAATTATAATGACTGTAAATGATTATCATTGTTTCTGGGTCAATTAGGGCCCTATGAAATAAATCTATTATAATTTTTTTTGCATTACGATTTTTATTAGTAATCAAAAAGCAGTTCAAATCATAAAACTCATTTGACATAATTTTTTTTTAAGTTTAACAAAAATGACATATTTAGGGCCCTATGAAATCTACAGTGGGTTTGGGATGTCAATGTATTTTTACAGTACTTTATACATTATACTTTTTCATATTATAAAGATATTATGCAATATACTACAAAATAAACAGTTCAATTTTTAAGATTCCACGATTCAGCCCACAATGTCCACATCCCGGATATGACTGGGCCCTAGTTAATAACATGGTGTTCAGCTCTGTTAATTCATTCATAAATCAGTTAAAAAAGCAATTCACACATAATGACTTACCCTCATATCACCTCATCAGAGATGAGCACATTTTTAATTATCTGATTTTAATAGAAAAATAATACTCTGCTTTAAAGACTAATTCTCAAATTTCAGAAGTAAAATAATAAAGGTATTTTTTGTGGGACATAAAGCAATATTGTCAAGGTGATACAACTGTCATGATGTACTGAAGAAAAAAGCCTCTTTAGATATGATAGTAAAAACATTAGCCTCATGAAAAGAACACAAGCCTTGAAAATGAACAATATTAGCTCTGTAACACTTGTGAGAGTGACACATGCTGCTCATTTGTGGAAACTGGACTATGTAGAGGACAATTAAGCAGAAGGTGAAAGTACATTTCAGATCAGTGCCTGTTTTTAGCAACGCCAGCATTGTCCTAGACTGACTGACTCCCTCCTGTCTGTTCCCAATAGTGTTATGTAATCCTCCGAAATGTACCAATTTTGCAATTTTATTAGACTCACATATCAAAATGACATAGGGAGGAGGGATGTCAGCGATACTGCCATTTAAATACTTGAAGATGCCCACAGAGTGGAGGAATACACCTCTAAGGCTGCTTCAGGACATGTAAATACTCAGCATAATGAATGCCAAACATAAACAGAATGGTATTTTGGTATTTAATTATCATTGATAATTCCACTGACTCTACAGCACAGAGGCCATTTCACGGTCACAAAGGTCATTTCATTACTGAAGAACAATCACTGGGGTGCCATATACTACAACATGATGACTGATGTGCTGCATGAGCTAAAAAGGGCTCCAAATTAAACGGCCGGCGTCCTTTATGTTTTTACAATATTGGACTGTCCATGATTGATTGTTCTCTGTGGAGCCTAACAAACCCATCATGCTTTATATTCATTTGACCTGAGAAAACCTTGCAGAGAATCTGCTCCAGTGTTATGTGATTTCTTCTCATTTTGTTCTTATTCGTACCCATTTTGTCCTTCTTTTGTTCCCTCTTCATTAGATAATACCTTCTGTTCTAAATGACCTGGGGATGGAGCACAAAAACTGCAAGCACAACAGAGACCATCTGTGATGTCTGAGTCCTATGTATATTATTATGCATGGTGAAGGTTATATCTGAAGGATCGTTTATTCACCCTCATGACGTTTGAAAACCTTTGTTTATGACATTTTTTAAAATAACATTTTGTTAGGTTTTTTTTTTCACAGCGATCCCATTTACGAACTGTTTTGGGTTCCCCGAAGAAGCTTTCGCTGAACAAAAAAAAAACATTTAAAAACACAAAAGCAATTATTTAGCAGAATGTCCAAGCTGCTCTTTTCCACACAGTAAAAAATGAAAGGTGACCAGAGCTCAGACATTCCTGTTGCGTTCCCTGAAAGAATTGCGTTTGATTACGTAACTGTACGCTGAATCGAAGTGCCGCCTGCCAGAAGAGGAAGAATTACTGCTGCAGTAAAACACTTCCTAACCTAGTCACCATGATTAGACATTGATTCAGGCTTATCCCATCTGCGTAAGAGCTTGTCTCAACTCCCCAAATAAGTGCAAAGAGTCTTAGTCCATCTGACCATCAACCGGATGTTTACAAGCACTGGCCATCCTCCCATAATTACGCTCTCATTGAGAGTAAGTGTTTCTCATAATCCTAATTACACACAATTACAAACAGACACATCACCTTAGTCCGTTACATCATGTGAGAGAAGGACACAATGATGACTGCAAGTCCTGACTCAGGAATAAACCACCAGACAACAATTCTCCCCTAGCAGCATTTCAGTAATGGGCTAAATGTCAGACTCAGCACTTGCCAAGCACCCAATAGGAGTCAAAATTGTTTTTCGTGAAAAAATGAAACTATTTGCCATTCAGGAATATATGTATATACATGTGTTTGTAGCAGTACAACAGATTTCAACATTGCTAAGAAATGTTTTCGAGCACCAAATCAGCAGTATATTACTGATGTCTAAAGTATCATATGTAATTCTAACGAGTAATGACTGCTTTGCCATCACAAGAATAATTTTCATTTTAAAATATATTGCATAGAATTTTTTTTTTAATATATTGCATAGAAAAAAATCATTTTAAAATATATTGCATAGGACAGTTTACAAATAAAGTCATTTTAAAAAATTCTGACTGACCCTTTGAGCAATAGTTTCCAGTACTAAAACCACAGCGGCCCTAATATATGTATTCTTCCATTTAATTGTGCTAATTAGACCATGCAGACAAACCAGACGGGGTAACCTGTCACTCATCAGTCATCCTGGGTCTAATCAATACCAGTCCGGGTAGTGATGACAGTGTACCAGTCTCACATTGTTACGGCCCATTTAGCAGGGGCCAAATAACGTTGTTTGCTATACAGTGTGTCCAGTTTAGCACTAGTTGTGGGACAAAATGCAGGTTGGGAACACTAAGTGTTAAGCATCTAGAACAAAAAGCTGCCTTTTATTAACTTTTTTTATTACACACTTGCTCAGAATCAGTTTTTCAGCTCACAACTATCAGTTTATCCATGCGTGTGGAGAGGTATCAAAAAGCTGTTGGAAAAAGTGAGAGTGAATCCTTTGTGTCTGGAGTGAGAGCCACGGGGGGGGGATGAAGCAGACAGTCTGGACATCACAATCAGGAACAGTCAGTCTAGCATGTACGAGTCTCGCAGCATTAATAGTCCAATCGTTTACAATATTTTAAAATAGTATTTGTTCCACTTTAGGATATTTTTCATTCACAAGACCAGGCTCCATTGAGTAAGATTGTTTTAGGGCAAAGATAAAGTCATACACTGCACTTTCCCTGAACTGCTTTAAAGAGTTAATCGAATCAGTGGTTTATTTTTTCCCACACTGCACTGGGATTAAGAAATGTCAGAGACATTTAGGTGAGGAGAGTAAAGGGGAAGGGAACTGAAGAAAGAAAGTGGATGCAGAGGTACCATATGTTAAATTTTTAACATGAGTGCGCATCTATTTTCACTCTCGTTTTTGACTGAGGCGTTGATAAAGGGGTATGTGAATCTGACTGAACATCTGACCTCAGATATTATGCAACTGTGTCTGACTCACTCACTGTTTAACACCCCAGGAAAGCTCCGCTATAGGATACCAAACATAATACAAAAAAAATGCATATTTTCAGAAACAGGACATAACCAGCATGAAAAAAAAGCTAAACCGTGAGCAGAATAAAATAAAGCAGATAAGCATTTTCTTGTCATCTGGTCTGACTAATACAGTTTGCAGGTGCACTGACGGACTGGCAAATGTGAATGAGTTGTGATGAGATAATGCAAACCAAATATATAGATATAACATGACTATATAGATTACAGTATAGAAGCAAGTTCTTGATGTCTAAATGAACCATTAGCTCATTCCCTGATGCAGGCATCTCACCTCTATCTGTGAGAATGGAAAGGTAATTGGAGGAGAACTGTGACTCTTTGTACTGACCCCAGAGACTGATAAATACAGTCCAGATGGGGACAGAGGGGCCGACAGAGGGAGCCCAGCGGGACAGGCCCACACATCCTCAGTCAGGCCTCCATCCTTCCCCCTACAGATACCTCTCCAGTGTCCTCTATAACCTCTCTCCACTTTCCTCATCCACAGTCTATGAGCATAAAGGTTAAGAATAAAAACAATTTTAAAAACTGCATTCGTTTCTCAAAAGGAGAACGTTCTGGAGGTTTCAGACTAGTCGTAGATGGAAAGCAGCAACCATCAGCATCGTCATGATAAAGACTGTATACACAGCGGCAAGTGATAAGAGCTCTTTAGGAGGGGGATAAAATGCTGTCTTTGTTTGATAAGTATGTGATGAGTGCTAATTGTGTGCAGCCATCAGAGCAGTCAAAGCCAAGTGAGCAGTTTAACATTTCATTTACATTTATTTTCTTATCAATGAAATAACACAATACACAAAAGACAACAAAATTATTATGACAGAATATGAAAATGATGGTTTACTAAATTCTGTGATTTTAGTTTTGCTTAAAAAATGTATTAAATGTTACTGATACCCAAACTAGCTTAAGATACAATCATATTCGACCGTGGTAGTGTCTGCACTGGTGCTTCCTGGTGTGATGATTATGAATAATGTCATGCCAAATAGACACACCACCCCACTGCCAGTCCATCTGTACACACGATCACATAGTATTAAAGTAGTATTCTGTGATCTTTGATATACACCAACCATCTGTCCATCATATACAGCCCATGTTCAATCTGTTTCCCCCACTCTAAGACACGTGAAGGACTACAAACATTCATTTGATGCGTGAAAGAGAGCTATAGTGTTATATAAGCCCTTGAAGTCTTCAGAAGTGGGTGTAGTATCCATCTGAACCATTAAAGAAGAGCCCTGTCTCTCTGTGGATGAATGTGCTGTTTCAGCTGGCTGGAAACTAAGGCGAGCTTCAGAGTACTGCATCCAGGGAGCTATTTCTGGCATGCCTTGCTAACGCGCATCGCTGATGACTCTTTAATATGTCCTGTCACTTAGCCTTTTCCAGGAAGCTTAGTCTTTATAGGAAGAAAAGGCAGGTGTCAGTATTCTATTCTATTTGATCAAATAGCCTAAATAATAGCTCATAAACACTTTTATAACCGGATATTATATAAAAAGTATGTTATATATGTTTTGGGTCATTATGCAATACGAAGCGTTTTCTTATGAAGGTTGCATTTTTAATGATGGTTTGTTCCCTTCTAAATTCATTCTGCTACTGTTAACACACATTAAGCCATCATTAAAATTGAGAGAGCCTGTTCCAAAGACAGCTAAGTATACCCATGCCATGACACAACCTCCACCAAACTTTACAGATGAGATTTTACGCTTAGGATCATTTGCAGTTCCCCTGCTTTCCCATCACTTAGATAAAGGCTAATCTTTGTCTCATCTGTCCATAAAACTCTGTTTCAAAACTCTACTGGCTTTTACAAACTTAAATCTCGCATTTAAATTTTTATTGTTTGTCAGAGGTTTGTATCTTGCTGTGTAGCATCTGTAACTCCATGTCAAAGTCTCCAGCGGACAGCAGATTGTCAGAGCATTACTCCTGCTTTCTGGAGGTCGTTGGTGATTTTACTGGCAATGAATGTAACTGATATGAAACATTCCCTTATATTGAGATGGCAAACCGCATATCAGCTGTATAGACTTTTTGTAATGTCTGTATGATGCTTTTCACACTTAATACATCAGTGGCTTTGACTTATCTTATATACAAGGCATTTATTCAGAAAGAACAAAAGCAAAAGAGAGTGCGCACATGAATAAAATCAATGCATAATTAAAGATGATATTTCCAGTCATGATATAACTCAGCTCATACATTAACCTGAACAGAACGCAGAGTCACCTTTCATCGCGTGCCCGATGGCAAGCTACATTTGTGCCAACAGTCGAATGCCTGCACCTCCCCCTGCACCCTCCACCAAAGCAGCTTATGGATTACAGCAAAGCTGTGCACTGTCATGTGACACGATCTCTGTGTGACAAAACACTGTGTCTTAAAATAAAAACACTTTAGGCCAAGAAAATAATCACTGTGGCCATGTCATTACTTCGTATGCATCTGATATAAATGCAGTTTTTATATACAGCATGTTGTGCTGTTTGTGTGTGTGTGTGTGTGTGTGTGTGTGTGTCCACTGATGGAGTAAGGCTTTATGTAAGAAGATAAGGCAAGGTGAGCGGGTGCAGAGCAGCCTGAAAATCCAGTGTTTTGTCTCCAGGCTGCACTGCAGACATCCCAATCCACTTTACTCTCACCTTAACACTAGCATGTCACATATCAAAGTGACTAAGATCAGGTGTGCCCAACTTGCCACACGCCATCCGTGGATTAGCCATGATGTGTGACTGAGAGGTTTTTTACGTTGTTGTGAGTGAATGTGTGGGAAAAAGAAGTGGTGGGATTGCATTCCTTCTAATACCATGATCCAACAGCCTTAATGCAAGCTAATCAGCAATTAAATACATATAACATACGCTTAAAGAGATGTCCTGTCTTAAAGTCCAACAATATGAAAATCTATTTTCTAAGTGCATATATATATATATATATTTTTATTTTTATTATTATTATTTTTTTAACTAAGCTCTCTCACTTGGACTTTTACAGTCAGTTAGTTTGATTAAACCCTGCTGCAATATATATATATATATTTTTTTTCGATAAAAAATTTAAAATATTAAAATTAGTAAAACATAGAAATGCAAACTTTCTTAGTAAACTAAAATTACAAATGTTGTGTACAAAAATAAAAAAGAACATTAATTAAAAAGCTCAATACAAATATTTAAAACTAAAGTAAAACTAATAAAACGGCAAAATCATGTATCAAAATTGCTAAAACTAAAATAAAAAGTAGTTGTAATGAAAGCATTTGTGTGATGCATTCACATCTCCAGGTGATTATAGCTCAATACAATACTTTTTTTTTGTTCTGCCAGCACAATTACCCACACACACACACACACAGTTAAAGACAATATGTGCAGCTGATGCTGATCAATTGCTATCATTTCCATTTAGACAGGAAGTGTGTTTCAGACAGACAGGGAAGTGAAAAGGGTAGGTGCCGAGTGAGGCTAAGCACATTCATAACATGAGATCAGTTCTCTGTTCCACTGGTATGAAACACCCCAGAAAGCCCTCATGAACACCAAGTTCTGTCATGAAAGTCTAAATGATGCAGGCTGATGGATCGTTGGCAACTGGCACAAGCTGATTGGTTTATGTTACATGTGAAGCCGATGAGAGTTTGTTGAAAATGCCCCACCTTCCCCAGCTCCACCTTAAATCACCACTTTTAAATTGAGAATTGCCATAATAGAAATATGCCACAAACATACAGAGATATATTATCAAAAGCATGCATTCTGTCACAAACATGCCTCTTCATATATCAGCATACGAACTGTCTTGTCCTTTTCTGAGAGAAACGTTGTTGCATGATGAATGCAGTGCTATTGATTATCTTTCTCCTCTACAGGGCCGTACGTCCTTTAAGTGGGAATCATACACACAGCAGTCAATAAATCAAAGTCTCTGACAAAGCACTTTGAAAGACTAGCAAGGAAATGAGTAGGCTGGAAATAAAACAGGAGCCTTGATGGGAGGATGTGAACTTACTGGTGTTTACAGTAATGACACAAGAGCATAATTACTGATTTGTCTTCGTCAGGTTACTCTTTACAGCAGGCCTCACGGAGTATGAAGCATCTTTGCATTTTATTAGATAGATATTGAATATTTCAGAACATTTTCTTGTGACTTTTAATTATGTTTTACAGTAAAATCGCCCCATCAATTTATTTTGATGAGGTCGGTTTATAGACAAGTAGGTGGAGGGCAGCCAGAGGACCGTGACAGCATCAAGCTGCAAAGCACTGGTGTATAGGTTTAATATGTTCCTTGGCATTCTGTCATAATGTTTTCACTTTTCTATCCAGATTAATATGCTAATTAGTGAACTGTAAATAACTGTAGTACTGTAGTAAATAGGTGCGTTAAAACTGTGTTGCTTTTAAAACATTGCTCTGTTTAAGAATCCTGAACCAGGGGAGCTGAACAAATTCAGAGTTACAGGATTAGTTTTGAGTTGACAAAACCAAACCACTCCAATCCAGCTTTGTTGTCATTAGTTTTCTTTGTCAACTGAGTTTGTGGAGAGCATGCGCATGAATGTGGCAGTCACATGCAACAGAGCAATTTTGATTCACTTCTTACGAGAGATCCAGTTAGATTCCTCTTTCATGCTACCTAAAACCCAGGATTGGTGCAAACTATACTGAAACGTACCTGACTATCCAGCTAATCCTGCTTCGTGGTGCTAGCCCCTGGCCAACAAAGCAATAGTAGCAATGGTGTGAGTTTGGGGTCGGGATATCTATTTGACTGACCAATAGCAGGCTGAAGAAGTGTTTGTGAAGCGTATTGGAAAACCATCACTATTTTTGCAATTGATGAGGTAATGACACAAAATAGAAAAACATTTGGTGTTACTTTGCTAGTTTTAAAAGGGTTGCTCCACCCCCAAAATGAACATTTTGTCATTAATCACTTACCCTCATATCGTTCCAAACCCATAAAAGCTTTGTTTTTGGAACACAATTTAGGATAGTTTGGCTTGTCATGGTCTAGAAAAGACATCCTCAGAATAGTCCATCTGTCATCAGTGATTTAACCGTAATATTAGGAAGCTACGAGAATACTTTTTGTATGGAAAGAAAACAAAAATAACTTTATTCAACAATTCAGCACCATTTTGGGATGTCATGCTACATTTTTCCAAATCTGTTCCAATTAAGAAACAACCTCATCTACACCTTGAACGTTTTTCATTTTTGGTTAAAGATTCCCTTTAGAACATATTTCAAGTCACTGCAAAAGAATTTCTTTTTATTCTTAAAAAAAACTTAAAAATTATTAAATGAACTAAACAGACTTACAGCAGAAGGAACGAAGCAGCTTTGGCTGAAACACTGGCCCAAAGGTCCTAGAAGCACAACACAACCTGTCTGGTGTTAAAGGCTGGAAGATGAGAGATGACGCTGGCGTGGGACCTGCTTCCGCTGTTTTCAGAGGCTGTGAAACCCTGAATGGCAGTGACGGAGACACTGGGCCTGTTGCCGCGGTAACAGGGCAGCTTTTGTAAAGGGGACTGACAGCTTACTCAATGCATGCATAGCCATGGGCTGCAAGTTAGTCTGCAAAGGGCCCTAAAGTATGGGGAGACCTGGCAAGACCCTGCGTTCTCTTCACATAAACCGGTGCCTCAGCAAGGAGAGAGCAAAGCAAAAGCATTTAATGTACAGAAAACTTAAGGCATCAAGATCCAGGCAGAAACTAATTTAATTCCTAACAAAAACAAAAAAAGCTTCAAACCTCGCTGTTTTTACACTTACTGTATGTTTTAACAAAGAAAATTAGCATTTTGTGGATTTTATTGCATGTCTGTAGGGCATGTTTACATAGCAACAGTTGAACTAAAAATGGAAAAGTAGTTTCTTTGATCTTTTGAGAAATTTGTCAAAACAATCCCCGTTTGGATATACTACAAATACATAAAATGTTATTGTACTTAATAAAAATATCCTGCAACTTTTAGTGTACCGATATACTTGAAGTCTGCTGAAATGTGTGTAAATAGTGCTAAAGTCCAAGTAAAGATATACTTATACTTAATTGTGCTAAAGTGGAACAATTCAATTGCAAGTATACTTCAGGTACACTTTAAATATCTATCATTATTGAAAGATCATACAACCCTAATCGATAGTGACATTAAAACACATTTTAGGCTTGAAACTAAGAAATGTGCACTGTGCATAAACAGCTACTACTCCAAATAAAGTTCCGTTATATTCTTCTATGCACATATCAGCAATTATGTAAATAGATTTGAACTAAACTTAGTATGAAATAAGTGTATTTTAAATCTACTACTTTTATACTAAATACATACACATGATGTCAGTGTACATGCATGATATCAACATTTTCACTAGTTCATGTTTTTTTTTTCATTTACACTGATATGATAACGTGTCATTTAAAAAAAAAAAATCTCTTTGAAGCTCATTATTAGCTGAAAACAGTCATGTAGATATCCCATTAGATTCAGCTTGATAGTATTCATAAATATTTCAAATGTAGTCTTTTCTGCAAAGGAAAAAAATTGAACTCAATAAAGAGATTGTCCCACCTAAAAATATAGGAAATATAAAAATAGAAATGTGTACTGTGTAAATCTAACCTTAAATGTACAATACAAACACACACACAAGCATGCACAAATGCTGTATACAATATTATCACTATCAAGGCTAGTAAAGCTCCTCTGAGCAAAAGCGTTCTTGTTCAGTTTTTGTATGTATGTGAGGTAATAATTCAGAGCGGTGGGTGACCCCTCGACGGAGGTGAGGCCGTGTGGAGCACACACCCCTCCCGCTCTGGATGCGCTGCTCCATCCACACGCCTCCATTTTGCTGCTGAGGCTGTTCCTCATGAATTAATGAGCCTTGCAGTGCGGCAGTGAGGCCACAATGTGCTGCAATGACTCTCAGAGTCCTGCCGCAACCTGACAGCAATTCAGTTACACGGTAAACTACATCATACATTTCAATTAACGAACTTGACTCGATTCCAGCACCACCGTAAGGACGGGCAGAATTCTCAAAGGACTGAATCTGACCTTTATCTTTATACATGCACTCAGTATTTCTATTTGAAGACATGTTAAATGAAAGGAAGGCCAAAGGTTGAAGTTTAACGTGATATCGGCCACTACGTCTGCTGGGGTATGTGTACTTTACACCTGCACCAAAAAGAAACTAAAACTCACTCACCCACATGAGGTTTTAAACCTGCATGAAATTCTTTCTTCATGGACACAAAGATAAGTTGGTAACCAGGCCGTTTCAGTTCCCACTGACTTCCGCTGTATAGTCAAAATTAGAATAGAAGTCAACGGGAACCAAAAAAGAGAAATCCACACAGATTTGGACTGACACGAGGGTGGGTAAATGATGAGAGAATTTCTCATTAAATAGAACAGATCACCTGAAAATGCAAAGAGGGAGAGATTTAAGACAGAGCAAAATATGTAGAGCAGATGTGAGTTGATGAAAAGAGCCTCACCAGGTGAGCAGAAGAGGAAGCTGGAGGAGGGGTGATATGTGTAACGGGATAGCGGCTGCAGTACTTCTCTTTCTTGTCACATTGCTATTAAACTTTAATGTAATCAGAGTAGCACGGCTGGCAGTGAATGGCCTTAGACCCAGGCATGCATCAGAGATGAGACTGATAAAATGAAGTAATACAGGAGAAGGTATAGCAGAAGAAAAATGACACCATGTCTCCTCTTTCACTCTCTCTTTTCCTCTTTAATGCTGACTTGAGTCCAGTGCCTCCTTTGAATGCAATGAGGTTGTTTTGACCCTGAACGATTCAGACTGGAAAAAAGCTTTCCACTGCCTAGATCCTAAGAATTGTGGCTCAGCTCTCTTTTATTTTAAAACGTCACCAAATGGAAAAATCTGTTTTCAGACGGATTTTATAAATATATAGCATACATCAGCCTGTATGAGACGGAGATGTAATATATATTAATTTATACCCCTTTACCAAATGATGATTGAGCATGAACTGAAATGTTACTTACATTTTAAGATTCAAATACGAACATATTTTTGTAATATTTCTTTCATATTAACAAGCTCAGTGTCGAGGTTATATAAGGACACTGCAGTGAAATAGTGTGTGGAGTGACAGAACAACTGTTTGAAGAAAGGAGAAGAGGATAAAGGACAGGTAAATAAAAGTCAGAACAGGAGTGTGAGATGCCAAGGTGCATCATGGGAGACTGCAGCACTGCAGTGGAAACTGCAGTGGCTCCTCCTCCTTGTGTCTTACACACACACACACAAAGATTCGCACACATGCACTTACCTTGTCAGCTTCGCACATACACAAGAAGAGGAAAACATCACAGAAGGAGGAGTCTCAAAGGCACGTGGAACAGGCATGAGTGGACAGCGACACACTCTTAATGGACAAATCCCACATGCAGCCTAGTAGATGAGATGTTAAATCATTCATAACTCAAGCCTAATTGCTGTTTCTATCTTCTGCTCTGAAGAAAAAAAGCCTTCTGTGTCATGCAGTGCATCAACCCATTCAGCAAATAGAGCTATCAGACATAAAACTGCATGAAAAAAGAGAACCTTTAGCTTCCTTCCAAAACCTAATGAACATTTTAGGACAGCACTGTGACATGCTCAGTAAAAAACCCCAAAAAACTATCCAAGATGGTGGATGAAGTCTATAAACTTGGAATTTATTACCTGGCTGTTTACCTTCACAGACATAATTAACCGATTGTTGTTTTTAATGTAAAACTTGTTTGTGAATGAAAACTTAGTACTCACACGACTTTCTATGCGTGACCTTCAGTTGTGTGCACTCATTAAACCGTAAGATATCTGAAGTTGAAACTATGATGCATGATTTCAGCTTGATAAACATGACAATCAGAATCAAAACAGATGTTTTAGCAGGTTTGTAACGGCGCAGATCTGTTCTGGAAAAGTGGGCGGGGAGTATCATCTCATTTGCACTTAAAAAAAGTCACGAATATCAGCCTTTTTCTGCTTCCACTCAAAATAGACATTTTTAAAATGATGTAATGATCTGTGGGGCATATTGAGCTGAAACTACACAGACACATTTTGAGAACACCAGAGACTTATATTACATATTGTAAAAAGGGGCATAATATTAACCTGGCTTCCACGACTTTAAAGCTTAGTCTGGCCAAGCTACCTTACTACCCACCTTTTGGGAGGAGGCCTTAACCTGCGTCCATCAGATCCCTCTGTATACTACTGGACGAATCTACAACCAATCAGACCACTCATTCCGATGACGTATGCATAGCGACGGAACCTTAAGCCACCGTAATGCTCTAAAACTATACTTCCTTTGACGGTACATATATTTCGCGAGCAAAGTCAGTCTGGCCAAGCTGGCGTTTTAGAGCATTTCTGTTCCCAAAAAAGTGGGATCCAATAAGAAACGAGCTCCCACCCTCCCCCCTCTGGCACGACTGAGGCGGCTGTAACGCGATGACGCAGCAGTTCTGCGACTGGAAACCATAACGTCTTTCAAACATGGCGTGTACCAAGCAGCAACAATCGTTCGACTCTGCTGTTGCAGCTGTTTTGAGAAATTTTCATGACAGGTTTTCTTTGAAAACGGAGCAGAAGTAATTAAAGTAAGTAAAGACATTTTCCTACTCCTTTAATGAAGCTAGCTACAATTGGTTACAGTGGCTTCTGGTTCGAGGTCATCGGAATGAGTGGTTGTAGATTCTTCCAGTAGTATACAGAGGTATCTGATGGACGCAGGTTAAGCCTGCCTCTCAGAAGGCGGGTAGTAAGGTAGCTTGGCCAGACTAAAGCTCCTATGAGCTTTACAGTCACGGAAGCCAGGCTAATAACATGCAACAGTTCGGTTTAATTGGCTCATAAAAAGTTTTAGAAATTTCGTTCAGTAGTAAGAAAAGAAAGTTTATAACATCAAGCATTAATAAAATAGTTTTGCAAAAGAACAACACATTTTCTGCTTTCTTTCGGGACTTGCATCTGGATGGACCAAAATAAACCGTTTCCTTTATCATCTTCTGGGTTATTGCAAAGCAGAGCGCTGTGCAATAATTTTAAATGAGTGTTCACTTTGTAGCAGAACAAACAACATGAACCAGATTTTTATACAAAATAGACCAAAAAGTGGGTTGTGGGACTACAGACTTTTTGCAAAAAAAATTATATTAATGACTAAAATTAATTAGAATTCAGGATTGAAATAAAATGTGAAAATTGAGTTTTGAACCTCACATACAGTTCAGTATAGAACATAACGGCAAACCGTATTTTTGGTACAAAAATAATGTAAAAAAAAAAAAAGCCAACTCTGTTGTTTTCACCATAACATGTTTAAAAATTAAATGTATGTTTGTGTGTGTGAAGAAATAATTCATATGTCCAAGACCAATGTTTAGGTGCTTCAGCAGCAACACACAGCTCATCTCTCAGTCGTTCTCAAGTTCTCAAAGGTTATTGAAAGGTTGACTCCAGGCAAAAGGTCCAAACCAGTGGCAGTGATCCAGTGATTAATATGGGGCTGGTGGGCTATGATTAGTGACTCTGACAGCCCATGCATCTTGGCTGTGACCATCCCTCCTGCTTTCTGTCCCTCTCTTTTTCGGTGTAACCCTTCTCTCTCTGCTACTCTTTCTCAGCAGGAAGCATTTCCTACAATTTATAGTCCATCAGGGCTGCTCTCCAGCTATCTCCAGCTTGCTTCCATGAGAGAGAGAGGTGCTAATGGAGCCTCGCTCTTATCTCAGCCTGGGAGAGGGATGATGTGGAGGGTGAAGACGAAAGATGAGCACGAGAGAAAGGCGGATGGTGCCACGGCTTGCTGCAACTTTGCCGATATGAGCGTTTGAATGGAAAAAGCCCTCCAGATGCTGCGGGGGCAGCTCATCGAGCCTCATCTTGGCTCGTGTGCCGAACCGCACGCTTTCAGTCATTCACTCATGGGCTCTCACGGCCCGGTGCGCTCATTCACGCACACGCTCTCTCCGTTACCCCCCACCGGTAAAGTTTTGTCAGCGCACTTCCACGCTTATCAGGTTTGGACCTTGTGGCTTTGGTATCAGTGTAACGCAGGCGTTGGGAGTTCGCACCTGTAATCTGTTTCAGAGCCGATCTTTTAGACTGAGGGAATCCCTATGTAAATAGCACTCTGTTTACACGGTGTGTCCAAACCTTTTCCTTTGAAATTACCTCCGTGAAGCGGCCAGGCTGTTTTGGCAATGCAGTCAAAATAGTGAGCGGCCCTTCGTAATTTTCTTTAACCCCCTCCTCCTCCTCCTCCTCATTTTCTTCCGTCATGCCCGTCTCCGCGCGGCCCCGCGGCTGTGTGACTAACACAGACAGAGTCTTTTTAAATCAAAATCAAAATCAACTCTCCTCAGAGGAGGGCGAGTGGCCTTTGCCTGTCTGTTTTTATTAGTTAGGCGAAAAATGAAAGCGAGCTTCACTGCTTTCCTGCTTGCGCTGGCTGCGGAGAGATTCTGCCACTTTATTCACTCCGCGCATCGAGGAAGATGTCATGAAGTGTGAGGTTATCTAATCCCCGTTGTGCGCGTGGACGCACGTCTCTGCATGCTAATGAACTCCGCTATAAGAGCAATAAAAAAGATATTAAACTGTATAAAAGAAACGCTCAAAGGGAGAAAAGAAGCCGGCATGGCAGATATCACATCTGCTGATGGTTCAACTTTTTTGAAGATCTGATCTGCGAGTTCTGTGTTCTCTTTAGCCTACTGGGTTGGGATGCTTTGGCAAAAGCACTGATGCACAAAAATTAATAATTTATTAATTAATTTATTTTACTGAATGTTTACAGTTTAAATTCAATAATGATAACTATTTACTATTAGAATATTAATTTGATATCTAATTAATACCCATTTTTGTTAATTTAATATTATTTTGGATTCAAAATCCAACTCCAATTATGAAAGGGATGTAATCTGACTGAAATCTACATAAAATCCTCTTTCACATTCAGCACTGCCCTCGTCTGTTGGTAGATTTTGGGTCGTACCGCTGGGCTTAAGATCGAGCTGTCAGACTCGTGTTGGAAATATCCTCTCCTCCTCTTCTCACAGGAAGGGCTTGTGATTTTGTGATATTGCTGTGAGGCCAGGTGAGAGGACCGCCTTGAAATAGAGGCCTGGGTGAATGTTACTGCTCTCCTTTCCTCCTCCTTTCATGTGGTTCTCAGCTGCCCAGGTGGAGCTCTCCTTCACCCCTTCTCGTCCTCAGTGCCCCTGCTGTCAGCTGACAAAGCTTCAGCATATGATTGTGCCCTGCTGTAGGCTGCTCTCCGTTTTAGATTTTATTTTAGAGTAATCTCCATCAGGGAAAAAGAAAATTGTTGACTAAAATGATCCAAATAAATCCAAAATAAACCCTCAGCTTTGTAAATGGATAATGCAGTATGATATTAATTTAGCATTTATTATTTGTTTCATGACGTTTTTATTCAAAGTGACTTACAGTTGAGGAAAACAACAAGCTATTCATCATAAAGAGGCAAATAAACACAAGAAGTGCTTGGAATGCAAATTTAATTCACTGTTCAGATTAGTAGTACAAGACGGGGAATTAAGGAAAGAGAAAGCAACGTTTGTTTTTTAATTGTTATTTTGGGAGGAAGTCAAATGGAGATGAAAAAGAGAAATTGTCAGGTGTCGCTTGCATGTATGCATATTTGCCATTTTCAGATTTTGATGCATATAGGTTTTCATTTATTTTTAGTGGATTTGTGCACTAATTTGATATGATAAAATTGCTCAGTGGGGTCCAGAAATCAAAAAATGTGATTATTTATTTTCCTTGTATATATTTATTATGAATTACGCTAGCTTATTGTTCACAGGTTTGGGGTAATTGTTTTATGAAGTACGAAGAACAAAAACTATACGATAACAATATTAGTGTCCACACCAGTAAACAATACTGTCTGTGTTTCTAAGTGCATGTGCATCTGCCGCTTTAAATTCTGTAGCTTGTGATAACAGGATGGATTCTGATTGGCTGTACAGTATATTGTTCATTAGCTGGGAAAAAATCGTTTTGGAAGTGATTCCAGTGATAGTTTTTCTCTGACTCTAACATTACTATTGAGAATAAATTTTAGAACTATCTCTTTATTGTTATCTTTATAACACGCTGTGAACAGGCCTTAAAGGGTTAGTTCACCCAAAAAATTACTCCAAACCCATAATACCTTTGTTCATCTTCGGAACACAAATTCAGCTATTTTTGATGAAATCCGAGAGCCATCTGACCCTCCATAGTCAGCATTGCAGCTGAAATGATCCCAGATCCAGAAACACATTGGTAACATGTGACACCAGTGGATCAAGCTCACTTTTGTGATGCTACGAGAATACTTTTTTTGTTCAAATAAAACAAAAATTACATATTTTACTCCTCTCCCATGTGCATAATCTGCGGCTGTTTGCGCCAAGAGGAAAGTGTACACTTACACAGATGTAAGTCATAGGGGATAGTTTCTGTAGACGTTCCAGCATTGGGCATTTAAAAATCATAATTCAAACCAGCTACCCATGAATCAACAGCTTTTAGTGCATAACAAGCATGCATACTACCCACAGTACCAAGAGAGTGTTCTTGTTTGAAGTCTTTTATGGTATAGACAGACATTTAGGGAATGAGTTGCTTTAAAGTGCTCTTGTAGTTCTCTCAGTGTTACGGTCTCAGTGAGGGGCTCTTTGCGAGTGATTTATTGGTCTAAAGTGCTCCTTCCTGATTCCATCCCCGTTCTTTTAACTCAACTCATCTTCTTCTGTGCTGCACTTTGGCTTTGTTGTTTTGCTCGGTTCCTTCTCTCTATCTCCCTTACTTCTTTTAGCTCCTCTACTGGCTTCCATCCATCCTCACAATATTTTTCAGAAATCCCATTTTTCTCATCGCCAGTCTCTCTAACTCTATCACTCTCTCTCTGTGTGTGTGTGCCTGCTTTTCACTGCTGATTTGATTTGGTTGCGTGACGGTGTGTTTTGAAGCCCCTCAGGGTCGGCAGTTTTGGGTTGGGAGTCTGTGTGGGTTTGATTCCTCTCACAATCGTGTCCAGAGTCACTCTCCCTTAAGCAGACAAACCAGATTAGAGTCGGCTTCTCTTTTCTGCCAACGCTGTAAACTGACAGTGAATTATCCTGGTTAGTTTACACGCAGAACAGTCTTAGTGGATTCCAGGAGCTGGGATGTATTTTGTTTAGACAAGTTCTCAACGCCGTGGCATAATCCCATCTACAATGCAGATGAAGTGTGTGAGGAGAAGAGGAGTGTTAGAGGGAAAGCGGGTATGACTGGGCATGAGGCGAGAGGATAACTCCGGACAGCTGCTCTTAGGATTAACGCCACACTTTGAACTGACACTGGGATGAGATGTCACATATCTGTGGGCTTCAGCTCACAGACCGCTCTGCTGAAAAGACGAGCTTAAAACAGCTTCAATCCAGGTCGATTTGTGCTGGAAAATATGTTCTTCATAAAAAAGAGGGTTAATGGAGTTAATGAAAGCTTTAACAAGAAGCTGTCTTTTTTTTTTTTTTGTTACTTCATTTTTTTAAAGGTAAAAAGATCTGAAATTGTGTTTAAAATCATACAAGCCCTATTAAACTCATTCAAGTATTGGGTAAGAAACCAAACCAGAAAAACAATTAACCTCACTGAAATGAATGCTACCGTTTACTACCAATAATGGTTCTTGTACAAAAAATCCAAAAACATATTTTGAGTTTTTATATAGAGTTCAAGTTTTCTTTTATTAATAAATGAAATACTAATAAATTATTATTATTTATACTTTAAGCATGTTGGATTGCATTTATGCCACCTCTAAAAAATGTATATAAATTAATAAAATTTTATTTTAAATATGTTTTAACATTTTTATTGTTACTGTATGTTTCAACAAGAGAGCAATTCCCGCACACTATCGTAACTTGCAAAAAAGTAATATTTATTGACATTTATTATCCTACGCACCTATCAATTTCAGGTGTGCGATGGAGTTTTTCACTAATTGTTACTGTATGTAAAATTCGCATCTTTTAGCAATGGAATTACACTTCTTTCAATCAAATATTTCTTCCTCAAAAGTGCTAAAAATCATTAACTGGAACCGGATTTGTTACGTTAATGATGATTACTCTTCCTATTTAGTAAGTCTCTACACTAGTAGTGATACACTAGCATCACATGCAGAAAATCAGCATCTAGAACACAACATATGCTCTTTTTAGCTGTGTGCAACTAACAAACATGCTCACATGAAAACACAGGCAGTGCGATCATAAAACACACGGGCATGACTGAAAACAATCCCATCTTTATAGTCTTCCCTTCTGTTGTTTACCATGTGCTATTAAGCAAACAAAAAGCTATGCGTTGTGAAATGTGTGATGTTTACATCTGCCCACATGCATGATTCATTTACATAAAACAAAGCGCAATTTACAGCCTCCTTAATGTAAAGATATCATTTGTGTGCTTTTCGTGCCATGTTTACATGTCCAGCATGGATCATTTGTCAGGAAAATGTCGAAAGCTGAGAGGCAGCAAATCTGTCCTTGTGTGAAAGAATCATAGCTTCAGGACACAGGCTAAACACCTGTCTGAAGGTTTCCTCTCCTGCTTTCTTTTTCCCACCTTCTCTCGTGAGCTGTTACGAGGTTGTCAAGCGGTACTGCCACGGTCAATGAAAACTGTAAAGAGGATTTTTGTGTCCCTCTGAGCGGACCAGCGCCTCTCTCCTTCTGTCAGCTGAGAAAATCCCCCCTGTATGCCAGCCCTCTTGGAGGATGCGGAAGGAAATCCCTGCCATTTTCCCCACAACAGAAACCTCCCTCTGTGAGAGCTCAGCTCCTTTCCAATCCCACCAAGCAACAGCGTTTGCCTAACAGTGATGGCGCCGGCTTGAATTCAATTCAAATGGGATGTGTGGGAGACCTCGTTGCGATCAAAAAATGTAACCGTTTAAGTGGCGGTTTTCTAGTGGAATATATAATTTGTTGTGTTTTATGAGTCATAAGTAGGACACATTGGGAATGTGTTGATTAATGATTATTGGGCAGATATTTACTGTACATTTGTATCAAAGGTTGCATCTTTGCTGACAGGTGGTGCAAATTGCCTTCAGTAGAGGATGATAACAGTTTGAGACATAGGCTTTCTCACTTTAAGTAGCTTTGGATAGAAATGTCTTGTGAATGAATAAATTTAATGCAAATGTAGATAACGGCCCATTTAATTTGAGCATATGCAATCACAAACACACACTACACAATACCTACACTTCTCACATGCAATGTCGTCATAAGGAATAGTGACAATCAATAAAATATACTAAAACTCTACAGAGATAAAAATGTTATATTATATAAATCACAATTACAGTATAACACTGTCACAGTCTGCGCGAAGCACGGAGGCAAACTCGAGAATCCACAAATAATAATCCTTTTAATAATCCACAGGAACTTGAAACATACAGGCAGAGTCTCACACGAAAAACGTTACAACATTAATGACCGGACAACATGAACTAAACTGAATGGAACTTATATAAGGCAGACAATGACGCTAATTAACAAGACACACCTGAACGTAATCGACAATAGACAGAAAGTAGGTCACATGGGGAAAACCAACAACAAACACAGTGCAGGGGTGTGACGAACATTATGAAAGCATGTTTATACATTTTTTTTATTTTTTTTTAATTAAACAGAAATGAATACCTCAGTTGCAAATTCATTTATTATTATTGCAACTTTAATTATGCTAACTATGTCTGATTATAATTATGGAGTATTTTTTACTGTGAAGCATAAATTATCTTCCATACCCTTATAAAGGTTTACAGTTCAACAAAAAATATTTATAGGATAACCCAGTAAATTAAATGCTTGTTTGTTGTTCAATCTATATCAATCTATTTTGCCAAGTCTCTTACACAAATACATTGAAACAGTGGATTTGTGAAATATTATTACAATTTCAAATAACTCTTCTGTTTCTATATCTTCTATTTTTGCACAAAATATAATGAAATCTTATGATTTCTAAAGAGAAAAAAAAAAAAATCAGCCAAACTCCAGTCTTTCATGTCACATGATCATTCAGAAATCCTTCTAAAATGATGAATTGCTAATTAAGATACATTTTTGATTATTATTTTTATAAATACGCTGCTTAATAATTTTGTGGAAACTCTAGTACTTTTTTTTTTTTTTTTTTGATGTATTGAAAACCCAAAGGAGCATTTAAACCTAACATTATACTTAAATTGACTTGCACTTTTCATTAATTTAACATATTCTTGCTGAATAAAAGCATTTATATCTTTCAAAAGAAATCTTACTGACCCCAGCCTCTTAAACAGTAATGTCTTTCTTAACCTATTTACAATTCATATTTCACATGCAGATAATACATAATACAACATCCAAGCAAGAAACTTAATGTCTGTCTTTTACTGCTATTTTTCAAGAAAACTAAATTAATTGAATACAATAGTAAGTACCATTGCCTCAAGGGTTCTAGAAAGCTTTTTAAACTTTACTCAGCCTTTTTTTCACCCGAGAGTGTTGCTTTCCCAACCTAATAGGAAGGTTTTCTGATAAAGTGTTTATTGACAGACACCAGTTAAAAGTGTCAGTTCCCATGGTGATTTTACATATGCACGTTTACTTATTGTGTAGCAGAGGATGTCTTTCAGGTAGACTCTCACTGCTCCTCTCTACAGTATATTGCTCTGAGAGTTTTTCTCTTTGTCTGTCTCTATCTTTTATGCCTACAGATTCAAAACATTTTTTTTTTTGCTGTAGCTCACTGGTAACTGTGTGTTCAAGATGGTCAACTAGTATTTTAGGTCATCTGAGCATGTAGATGGGTTCTTAACATTTACTACTGTTTATTTTTTGCAGCAGTGCTTTATAGAGGATTAATTTTGGAGAGGGTTTAAGCGTGCTGCCAACATGGTAACCTTTATCCGAGAAGCTGCAGTTCTTTTACAGCCATCAAAACACAGTTTGTGTAACAAATTCAACGCACCCAATTATAAACAAGAAAATTACAGACTACAAATTGCCTGCTGTTAGTGATATCATGCAAGATCCAAGATCTTGCTTTTTATGAAGACTGGTTTTGCAGTGTTTGCCAACCATTCTCAATTTCAAGTTTGGTTTGTTCTAAGGGTACTTGGTTCTGTCGCTTAAAATTATTTAGCTTGTGATAGTAAGATGGATTCTGATTCGCTGTTGATGTTTATATCTTTATCAGCTAGAAAAAAATTGTTCTGAAAAGGATTCCAACGATATTGTTGCTCTGTGCATTTATCAATATCTTTGTGGTGTGGATTCTGCTATTTATTAAAATTGAAAACTAATATCCAAAGAACTATAAATTGATCGTTGTCTTTATATTTATCATGCTTGTTGTGAGTGGGTCTCTACACTGCAGCAGCTCATTTGCATTTAAAGAGACACACGTGAAAACAGCATGTTTTTATTCCTCCCAAAAATAAATCATGCAACAATAAATGTTTGGAGGTGTATTTTAAGCTAAAACTTCACAGACAGATTCTTGAGGCACTTGAGACTTACATAACAGGTTGTAAAAACAGACAAAATAGCACCCCTGGATACGGGCAGTTCACTAATGTCGTTTCGAACTGTTTGAGTTTCTTTCTTCTATGGCACACAAAAGATGGTAGATGGGAGTCTTTTTCTGGTCTATACAATGAAAATCAGTGGTGTCCAAAGCAACACTGACTTTCATTGGAAGAACAAAAGCAGCTGAAACGCTCTTCAAGATTTCTTTTGTGTTTAAAAGACGAAAGAAAGGCATACAAGTTTGAAACGAGCAAACAATGGCAGAAATTCTTTTACTTTTGGATGAAATAACCCGTTAAGTGTAGATGACAACCCACCGACTGCTCATTGGAAATATGTAGATTTAGCACAGCCTCGCTCGCTAGGGTAAATAAAAGGCATTGGTATGTGGGCACAGCAGACGTCCCGTAAAGTGCAGGGAGGGAGGCAAGGAGCTGTAGCCCTAGAATCAATTTTCATTTTCGTCTCCTCAAAAAGCCCAGAGATGCTGAGAGCCACTCAAGCGTCCAGATCTCCCACAGACAGAAGATGAACTAGCAGGCCCTTTTAATTTTAATCCGGAGAAGATGGAGAGTTGAGCCTTGCCCTCTCTCTTGCTCAGCCTCTGGCACCCGTGTCAGTGAGGAGATGATTGTTCTCTTCGCTCCTTGCTTTCATTCACCTCCCTCTGAAGTTCTCCTAAAACCCTTCATCTCTCTACCTCAATCAGTTCTCTGTATTTCTAACAATGATTCGTAATTTAAGTGACTTCACACGGTGTGTAATCAAACGGGCTCTTTTCGTAAGGGTTGATTGTGTCTCTAGCGGTATAGACACACATACATATAGCTGATAAACAATATGGCTAATGAAAAGACCATAAGGACCCGGATTCCGTGACAAGGAAACAAAGCCTCGTGAATGAATATGCCAGCTTTCTAATTACAGACAATTGACATTTGCGAGTCCTTTGGGGTATCGATGCCAGGCTGACAGTAGCAAATGCCAGCGCGGAGAACTCCTCCATTACAAAAGATATTCGCTTCAATGTTTGTTGAGAGTCTAATCAAACAAATTTATATTCATGGATGGTGACCCAAGTAAGTTGATTTGCAGAAATTATGTACACAGGGGAACGAGTCATTTATATCGGCGTGTTCTTAGAATCAAGGACATTTATAAACCTCTGCTGTCTTTCAGTCCTTTGTTTCAGGGATTATTAATGCGTATTATGGGGAAATTTAGCTGTAAATCAGCCTGAACGAAAGTTTGCTCATTGCCAGTTTTGGTTATGAAGATGTCCATGAAGGCAGGAGAAGGTTTTTTTAAAGTAATGCTGGATGACATGGATAAATTGTTTTTAAAAAGTCATGTGGAAAATTGCTTATATGAGAGAGCAAGACACTTTTTAAGTGTTTAAGTTTATTTCTTACTTTACTTGAATTTTCACATGATCACTTCATATTATGGTGGAAGTGACTGTAAAACATTTACATTTACATTTATTCATTTAGCAGACGCTTTTATCAAAAGCGACTTACAGGTGGGGAAAACAACAAGCAATTAGTCATACAGAGGTAAAACAACTTAGAAAGTGCTCATAATACCGTACAACAGGCAATCTTCAAATAAGTGCAGGCTAGAAGGGAAAAGAAAAGAGTAGGGTTAA